>JASSKH010000017.1:10366625-10904125 GCA_031763025.1 Macrocystis pyrifera | reverse complement strand
GACGTGCTCCGTCCCGGCATTGTAGGGATGCGAGGGTCTCTGGTCATACGACTACGGCCACGCATGATAATGAGTACACCCCCCGCCTCCCGGCCCCCGCCTCGCCCCGCCCTCACCCCCACTGCTTGCCTTGTTCTTGGGGGGGCGTGAATCCCTAGCCTAGAGAACAGGCAGAGGCACAAGATTGGAGAGCAGGAGGCGGATCTAGCCCGCTTAAAGGCGGAAATCAAGTCGTTGCGGCGAGAACACGGACGGCTCTTGGCAGAAAACGGTCGGTTTTCGGACGCGGTGGGGGAGCTTCAATCCCAGCTTCACTCGGTGAGTGAGCTGACTTTTTTTTGGGGTGGGTGTTTCGTGTGTGTGCTGAGGGGGAGAGGGGGGGGGGGAAGCTGTACTCACGTCGTGCGTGACCGTAGTCGTGTGCCCATAGACCCTCGCATCCCTGCAATGCCGGGACGGAGCACTTCGGGTTTTCACCGACCAGGCCGACGTTGCGAGGCGTTGGGCGGATCGCATGAAGGTTGAGCTGCATCCTAAGGGGGGGCGGGGGATGCTGGACTGAGCTTTTTGTCCCTACTGCATAAAGGATCCTATTATTGTTCCGAGTAGGTTTAGTGTCCCCAAATCATGAGCGCGGTTACGGAGGGATTAGTGGTAACTACTGTAGTATCCCCTTTTAAGGCCTACAGTATCTATATAGTGGATATAGTATATAGTGTAGTGACCATACTAACGGCGAGTGCGATCTTATCAGGCGCCTAAAAACGGCGAGAGCGATATCTTCGGGCGCAAGCGTGTGTTCTTCACGTTAACACCGTTCTTTGTTCTACCCGCCGACATCCAGCACGACCAGTGTCCGTGCCGATTCTTGAATCCTAAATAAAGGTATGCAAGCTCTGTGGTCACAAAACTACGACGCAGAGATAGTGCATTTGTTATGCAGTAAGCACAGCAGTAGGCAATGCAATACCACATCGCACTTGATACGACGGGTGCGACATACACATTCTATGAAAGAGAGAAAAATCGAAAGAAACAAAGGAACGCTTTCAAGAACGGCGAGTGCGATTTTTCCAGGCGGCCAAAGGACGACGAGTGCGACCTGATTAGGCGCCTACTGCAAAAAGAGGTTGATGGTGGGGGGCGGGGGGGGTTGTACGTCGAAGCATCAATACGAACCCTTTTTAAGACCCCTCGGTAAATAGCGACCGCACTGACGACGAGTGCGACGGTGTGAGGCGCCTGAGGAGGGCGCCCACCAGTATGACATAAACGTCATCACTATGCTGCGCACGGGTCTTACACACAGCTCCTTCCATTCCAGTTCCATCATACACATCGCCTACCTACTCCAGCAGCCCGGGCGGAGAGGGGGGCGGAGGGGGGGGGGGGTGCGTGCGCGTGGACGATGCCGTACTCGCGGAAATCGCCTACCTGGTACAATGTTCGAACCTTTTCCCCCCTCTGAAGTGGCAGACTGCTGTGACCTTCACAACGCTCCTCGATCGCTTGGACGTCGCCTGAGGAGAGATTCAGCGACCCCCTCTGACATGCTCAGTTCCCCGAGGCTAACTGGTGATGGCTAGATAGAGCTTGAGGGGACATCTGACGACATCTTGCAGAGGTGACAGGGAGGGGTGCGACATAATGTACGGGTAGACTAACAGACCGACAGGCACAACACACATCGCGCGCGGGCGCATGCGCTCTCGGGCCTACCTGGTACGAAAAGAGAAGGATGTTAGAGCAGGATGGCGTCTGCTTTTCTTTGAGGCGGCTCCTCACTTCATTGTAGCATAGGGGCTCCAGACCTCACCGCAAAACATGCTATGAGGTCGAGCCAAAGCTGGACCCGATAAACAGTCTCGTGGCCGGTAAATGTCGTGACCATTTGGATTTAGTATGTTGGCATCAAACGGGGGCTCTTACTTCGGGTCCGAGGGGCTACTCTATCCCTACGATAAGGTTGTTGAGTGCCTTATTGATATAAGGCACGTGCCTCAATGAGACAAGGCGCATGCCTCATTGAAATGAGGCACATGCCTCATTTGACCAGTTCCTCAGTCCAGGCGTCCCTGATCAGTGCCAGTGACAAAAAAACTGCCAACATATGCCTCGATCGTGTCACGCATCACGTCGTGGTAGACACGTTCAGGATAGCTTGTCCAGCTCAAAATCATCACAAGATGGCCACATGAAGATCAAGGCTGCGGTTGAGGGAAGTGGGTCACGTTCAGGTCTTCATTTGTTCAGTCAGTCAGAATCGCTCGCTCGAGTGGCCAACCACCCTGCAGGGTTGCTTTGCAGTCACTTGCGATTTTTTTGTCGCCTTTCGGGTCTCGCGATACGATGCACCGCCTGCCTGGGATCGCTTGTTTGCGCTGCGGCAACAGCGTAGTCTCAAGTCCAACTTCGACGGAGAAACATGGCCACTTGGTCGAGTGGGAGCAGTGGCCTCAGCGCCGCAGCGAAGGTTGAGGCGGCACTACCGCAGCACCAGCCACAGCGCGCCCCAACGCTTAGCCTTTTTACGAAGCATCGTACACGGACAGTACACACACAGACAGCTTGACGGCACGTCATCAACGGTACGGTAGGGCTCTAGACGTTGAGTTGCGGAACAGGAGGGGGTGTACTCATGTCATGCATGGCCGTAGTCGTATGGCCGCCTACCCTCGCCTCCCTACAATGCCGGGACGGAGCACATCGGGTTTTCCCCGACCAGGTAGACTCTGCTTGCACCAAGCGGGCAGCGAATCGCCGTGAAGTGATCGGTGGAGTCGCGTGAAGGATGAGCTGCATCCTACTACGGGGAACCATAGTAAATAGGATATTATTAGTAAAAATGGGTAAATGTCTAGGTTTTTATGTACACCATAGGTCCTATTAACTATGGACCCCCCCCGTAACACTCAAAACTGCCAGTGAGACGGACTTGCATATGGATGGCAGCTTCGAATCAAGTGTTTGTTTTTTTTTTTTTTCTGGTGCGCCCCACGGAGCAGGAGGGAGGGAGGGGGCGTGCTCAGATGTTGCTTGCCTTCGTTGTTTGACCGTTAACGACGCATCCCTTTGGAGATGGAGCACCCACCCGTGTGGCGGCAGCCTGCCAGCGACAATCTCAACGGAAATTTTGCCAGCGACATACTGCATCAACAGGATAGTACTGCCAGTGACAAAAATCAACGGAAATACTGCCAGTGGCAACACGAGCAGTTATACTGCACGTGACAAAATCAACGGTAATACTACCAGTCACAACATCAACAGTTACATTTTCAACGCTATAGTACTACAGACCAGCGACAACGTTATCGACGGTTATATTGCCACTGGAAACATCAACGGCACTACTACTGCTGCTACTGCTTCCACCCCACTGCATGCTTGCTCGATCGATGCGAACCCCCTGAACGTGAGGGACTGCAAGGGGGACATAATGTGACCAACTCGCCGAATTTTCAGTTCCCACCCGACCCCAGCTACAGCTATAGCACAGGACACCCATTAAATAGTAAGAGAACGAGCAGTAGTAAAGGCAGACTGAGACTTACGGAAAGCCAAGAGATCCGGGAGTCGTCCTACTTAAGGTTGGTGTACAACGCAATCATTCTCAGAATAGGAAATCCAGTCTGGACCGGCTTTCCTGTTTCTTATTCGATGTCCTGTGCTCTGTGTATAACTTCAACATGACACCCCTCTTTCGTCACGCCTTCTGTGCCTCCTTCGACACGCCGATGCATCTGTCCCGCTGATCGCAGAGCAAGGAGCAGTACGGTCGAGAACTGGCGTGGCTCAACCCCAGGGTAGTCCTGGCGGAGAGTCGAGGCGTGGAAATCGAGGGCTTGGTGGACCAGATGAACCTGAGACTGTCCCTGCTTGGCACCAGCCAGAAGAAGGCCGCGGAGGAGATACACGAGCTCAAGGTGACGGCCCGAGCATGCATACATGTCACACAGCAGTAGCAGCGGCAGTAGCAGTAGCAGCAGCAGTAGCAGTGGCAGTAGCAGTATTAATATTAATAGTAGTGCGGGACAACACTTATGAACACATTGGTTTGTGTGCTGGTGTTTCACTGGCGGTCAACAAACGTTCGGCTGGGCGTTTGCACGAACCAGAAGAACTCCGTACTTTGCACTGAAACTGCGTCGTTGCGTCGGGACACACCCCGCCTCACACAAAAATAAGGAGAGGAAGAACAATAACACGAATAATAATAACAGGTATTTGGTAAATATTATTCAGAATATCGATAAGAGTACGAAGAAGACTAAGAATAAGAACAAGAACATGAGTCTGGCCCATGGTAAGAGTTTCTTACGTGGTGCCGCGAATTGTAGACGAGAGTCAGCGCTGCCGTGGTATATACACAGCGGTGGTCGAAAACGTTTACTTTTTGGGTTTTCCCTCGTTTTTTTTTTTTCGTGTTTTGGGGATGTTTATGATGATGATGATGATTATTATCACTATGATAACATGTGAGCCATCAACGGTTAAGCTCATGCTATCAACAGCACGTTGTGGGATGGCAAACACAATAACACTATGCACCATCACTATTATTAATAGCTTCTCCTATTACGGGGGACCACGGTTAATAGGACCTGTGGTATACATAAAAAACAATATATTTACTTATTTTTACTAACAATATTTGGTCCTATTTACTATGGCCCCACGTAATAAGTCCTACCGGTGGCAGTGTAGACCAGGAACACCGCACGGCCTTCTGCGCGTCGAAACATGCGCGTAGCAGGCAATAACCAACCATTTTGATGGGCAGCGGGTTTTTGGTAGATGCTTGCTCAGGGAGTGCTCAAGGAGGGGGGGGGGGGCGTGTTTCGGTGGGTGAGATGGAGGGGTGTTGGTTGCGGTAGTCTTCATGCGCGTCACATAGGTTTTGATTCGTCGTATGCTATGATACTGCTGCGCTTATGTTCTGGAGAGTTCTTCACTTTCTGTCCCTCAGCCTTTTTTGGAACAGCACTACAGCAGTATACGCGTTGTCGGATGGCAAGCATACCAATAATACCTACCAGTAGTATACGTATTGCTGTAATACATAACCACATTATATAACGTACCACCTCAGGTCTGTACTGTTGCGCCTGAGTTTCGAGGCACTTCATCATACTAAGTAACTGTGGTAGGGTCACCTCACGAGCGTCTTGTGCGTATTGGTTTTTGTAGGTTACGCAAAAGTTCTGGTTTACCTTCGCTCGAGAGCTTCTCCGAAGCAACATCAAGAGATACGAGAGAGGAACGGGAGCTGGGAGCGCGTGGGAGGCGTTTCTAGTACCATTATTTTTCGTACACCCCGATCCCCCCACGCTGCGCACTGCAATGCGTAGACACGTGCGCAATACGTATTAAACGAAGGAAACCCATGGCATGATTTCTGGTTCGACATGACACGAATCATGTCCCAGTGCACCACGAACTGTGAAATGTTATGACTTGTACTCGGTTCGCCCAATCAACGGCGACACAAATGCGGTCGGTTCGTGCCTCAGGCTGAGCTATCTTTATCCCGCGCGGCGAGCGCGGCGCCGAGCTAGCCGCCCTGAGGGAGGAGGTCGAGCGATGTCGAGCCACAGCCCGAAAAACGGAGGTGCGCTGGCAGGATTGGGCATGCAAGCGTGGCACACAATACGAACCACAACAGTACATTTATGGGGCAGTACGTACTACTGTACAGCAGCAGCTTTATGGGGCAGTACGTACTACTGCTGTACAGTATAGGTGCGTATTGCAGTCATTTTTTGGGTGCCACGTTTTAGAAATGGCCTTCACGCAGGTTGGTCTAAGAGGTGTTGGTCTAAGAGGTGTTCACAGTAGGGCTCGTAGCTTAGGGTACACACTTCGTACGACTACATTCGTTTTTTCCCGGCTTTCTTCGAGAGCACCGCAAGAGGGCAGGTGTTCGGTTTGGGGAGGGCGAGGGCTAGATAGGGTTACGTCGCCGCCGGGAAATGCAAGGCGCATCCTCTGCCGTAGTAGCGTCCTCGTGCCGACCAGGCGTTACCCGCACAGAATCGGCAGAGCGCTCCAACGCAAGACAGCATCACGCAGGCAGCGCGACAAATTTCGTTTGTCCCATGCAGCGAATCTCGGAGGGAGATGGATGTCCTCGTCTCGTGCAGCAAGAGAAAAGGTCGGAAACAAACATGTTTGTTCAACTCCTCAGCTAACTAAGGCGGCCACTCATGGCATGAGTACACCCCCCCCCCCCCCTGTTCCGTTCATTGATGCTGTCATCAATATGCAAGAAAATCCGCCTCTAGAGCGGTTCTTAGTAGGATGCAGCTCACCCTTCATGCGAGTCTCCCAACACCTCACGGCGCTTCGCGCTTGGTGCAAGCAATGTCTGCCTGGTCGGCGAAAACCCGACGTGCTCCGGCCCGGCATTGTAGGGATGCGAGGATCTATGGCCATACGATTACGGCCATGCGCGATAATGAGTACACCCCCCTCCGTGTCCCGTCCCGTCCCATCCCCCGAAGAGCATTCAACCCCATGAAACGCCAAAACCCGGGTGAGAAGTCAAAATACCTTGTGAGGCTTGACTACGAATCGAATTGAGCATTTTCAGCCTGAATTGCGGGGGCGGACTCCTCTCCTCGGCCTTTTGTACTTGTCAAAGGGCGAAAGCTCAAGAAAGGAGAGGCTTGTGCTGGTGGCCATGATGGCGAGGGCGGAAGCGCACAAGGCCTACGGACAGGTCAAGCAGGAGAGTGTGACCTTAGAGCAACGCTACCGCCAGAGCGAGGTGAGGACGCGTGCTGCATCTAACCATGGCGGCGGCGGCGGCGGGGGGGGGGGGGGGGGGGGTACTCATCATTATGCGTGACTATAGTCCTACGACCATAGACCCTCGCATCCCTTTTGTCGAGACGGAACACCGCCGTTCCTATTTTTTCTGACAGAGACACCTCCAACATGTGGGCGCCCATGTACATTGTTTTCCCGCATATTACGTAAAGCTCTTTGACTTGAATTATCTCCTTCCTGTTTCGCTTTTTGTGGTCACCGTCCATCTCCTAGGCTAGGATAGCGATCGTTTTTTCGCTGTTATTTAGTCAGGAGTGGGGGGGGGGGGGGGGGGGGGGGGGGGGGGGGTACTCGTTGTGATGCATGGCCGTAGTGTACTCGCACCCTACGTTGGGGGCACGAATTTTCAGGGCCTTGTTCGGGACAATTCCCGAGGGTGACGGGAATCGCGGTGAATCAACCATAACAGGGTTGTCAATGAGGAATAAGCAATGGCGAAAACACCGTAAGAACCACCACACCACGGCGAATCGAATGACGACGTTTCGTTTTGTCTTGCGAAGTAGGAACCGCGGTATGCATGGCCACGGGAATTTTACCATGAGAAATCGAAAACCAGTCCCCGAGGTCAAAATTCCCGTGGTCAAAATCCCGCGGTTCCTACCTCGTGAAAAAAAAAAACACACACACACACACGACGTCATTCGATTTGCCGTGGTCAGGTCTTTTGTATTGGACTTTTTTAATTGTGTAGTATCCCTCATTTTGTAACTCTGTCATGGTTGATATACCGCGATTCCCGCCATCCTCGGGAATTGCTCCGAACACGACCCTGGAAACAAAATAGGCCAACATGTGTATATATATATCACTGACTATTTTTGTTAACCACTCAAATTCTTAGTATTACGGAGGACCATAGTAAATAGGACCAAATATTGTTAGTAAAAATAGGTAAATATATAGGTTTTTATGTATACCATAGGTCCTATTAACTACGGTCCCCCGTAATAGGGCAGTTTGTCCCCACACCGGGACTGACTGCAGTTTGTCCCTAAAAGGCTACAAGGGTTGATAGCCTCCTCAGCCGAAAAAAACTACATCGTACTCGATACGGTTAGGCTTCCATTTCGTGCTACTCGTATACGCACGATATGATCGCAGTACTATTGCGGGGGGGCATATTAAATAGGACCTATGGTACGCACAAAAACCTATATAATTATCCATTTTTAGTAACGATATTTGGCCCTATTTACTATGGTCCCCCATAATAGTCCTTGTACACCTGGGCTGGTGGGGTTTTTCCAATAGGTTAAGAGCCCTTTTAGCACCGCACTGCCGATACACCGAAACGTGACACTGATTCCGCGTGCTTTATCCTCACAACGGGACTGCAGCAGTCGTAGAGGCCTAAAGGCCAAAAGGCCTACAGGATAAGCTACTGTGGGCACACATGTTTTTGTTTGGCAGAGGCCCTGAAGTGAGCAGAGTGGTGCTCCTGTAATAGTAGCAGGTATATGTATGTATACATGAATACAACCCCCCCAGCATGCGTCTGAACTATAATTCTAGCTAGATCTGCTATAATAGAGGCGTTGCTCGAGAGTCCGCGTGGTACGACACCGGGAGGGTCCGTGATACTGGAAAATGGACTCTACGCGAAGGAAGGAAGGAAGGAGAGAGGGAGGGACGGAGGGAGGGGAGAGAGGGGGGGATGGAGGGATAAAGGGAGGGAGGGAGGGTGGGGAGGGAGGGAGGGAGGGGAGGGAGGGAGGGAGGGAGGGAGGGGTGTACTCGATAGGAGAGATGTACTCATTGTCGTGCATGGCCGTAGTCGTATGACCATAGACCCTCGCATCCCTACAATGCCGGGGCGGAGCATGTCGGGTTTTCACTGACCAGGCAGACATTGCTTGCACCAAGCGCGAAGCGCCGTGAGGTGAGGGAGGGAGGGGGGGGGGGAGGGGAGAGGGAGGGAGAGAGGGAGGGAGGGAGGGAGGGAGACCGGGAGAGAGGGAGAGAGAGGGGGGAGAGGGGCAGCCGTGAAGTACGCCAGACCACGTATTCTGAATTGAGGCAGAGTGGGTCCTGGCCACTCCATGATATAAAGACAATTTCCTGAATATTTTTCGGATTCAACGAAAAGAAATCCTGTTCATTTTGTTCTGATTCGGGAAAAAAAAAAAAAAAACGATTTTCTTGTACATGCTATTTTCTCACTAACAAAACGCAAGACTCGAGTCACCCAAAATGATTTTTTTACCCTTATGCTACTGCACTGTGCCGAAACATACTCTGTATTTTACACCAATTCCGAGCCATGTACACCCAAAACGGGGACGCAGTTTCACCAGGTATAACTCTCAATCTCTCATGTTATAGTTATGGTCTGCCCCCCCCCCAGTGCGTCTGGAAGTGGTCACACCAGAAATTAAATCAATTCATTGATGCTGTCATCTATATGCAAGAAAATCCGCCTCTAAAGCGGTTCTTAGTAGGATGCAGCCCACCCTTCATGCGACTCGCCCAACACCTTACGGCGCTCCGCGCTTGGTGCAAGCAATGTCTGCCTGGTCGGTGAAAACCCGACGCGCTCCGTCCCGGCATTGTAGGGATGCGAGGATCTATGGTCATACGACTACGGCCATGCATGATAATGAGTACCCCTCCCCCCCCTACTCGTTGATCCTATCTGCCCACCCCCCCCCTCCCCCCCCCCGCGAAATTGTTGATCACTATTTTTGGAAGAAGTTGCTCAGGGATGTATGTTATGTTATCACCTAATTTTTCACCATAGACATTAACGAGCTGATAATAGCGGTCGAAGCAGCAAAGCGGGGAGTCACGGTGGGGGAAGATACGGTGTCGGAATTGATGTTTGCGGATGGCTTCGTGGGGATATTCAGAAACACCCGAAGGATAGCAGAAACCAATAGAGAAGACACTACACTAGAATACACTAGGAGGTAAAGGGTAGCGGCGAACGTAAAGAAGCGCGCGGCAGTTACATGCAACCAAGACATGGTGAACTCGATATAATTCAGTTGGAAGTGGGGATAAGATGAATTACCGATCGTAGACCAGTATACGTTCCTTGGCGTAGAGATCTAAAAAAAAACTGTTCTTGGGATGCACACATCGCCAAAGCAATATTAAAGGGTAGAGCGCAAGTAGGCAAGATGGGTGTGATCCTAATAGACTCGCACTTTGACACTATTACGGGGGTCCATAGTTAACAGGACCTATGGTATACATAAAAATCTATATATTTACCTATGTTTACTAACAAAATCTGGTCCCGTTAACTATGGATCCCCGTAGTAGGACTGAAAGATGTATCATGATGGATGTGATAATCCCGAAGCTAAAAAATGTCCAGGAGAAGTACGGGAAGGTAACGAGAACTCCGTAAAGCAACTGGAAACAGCACACATGGCAGCAGCAAAAACAATGCCGGGATGCTCGAGTACGACGAGCAGCATCGAAATAAGAGCGGAGCTCTGGGAATGTACCCACTTGAGACAAATAAGAGACACGAGAAAGTTGAAATGGCAATATAACGTAAGGAACGCGCCAAAAAAGAGGTTGCCAGCCATGGTTGATAGAGCTGTGTGGGAGAAAATAACTAAAGGGCGAGATGGGATAGCGTAGTCAGAAAGTATGGAAGGATACAGGAGGAAACCAAGAAGAGGTGACGTCCGTAGATAAGTTTGGGAGGTACAAGACATACGCAGGAGAAAGGATGATAGAAATAAGAGAAATACTATTATAGCGATAAGAAAATAAAAGATGGAATCGGAGACTTGGAGATATATTGGGGATTACGCGGAGGGATAGGAATGAAAAAGCAGTGGTACAGCCCAATGAACTTCGTGAAAACGATGAAACTGCGACTTCGTGTAGGGGACCTGGGCCTGCCAGAAAGAAGAAAGAGGTATACCAGTAGCCGGGAGGAGGAAGTAGATGCACGGATGTGCCCGTGTGGCAAAGCAATAGAGAGCAGAACTCACATATAATGAGAGCGTGAAATGTACGAGAGAGAACGGGGTGTATTAGAATAGGAGATGAGGGAAATAGACGAATGTGACATGGAGGAGTTTGGTAGACCATTAACTATATAGTAGAGAGAAAACGATCGCTATCCTAGGAGATAGATGGTGGCCACGGGCGGGGAAAACAGGAAGGGGACAAGACTAGCCACAACGTTGCTACGTAAATATATGGAAACAGCGTAATGAGCGCCCCAAGTGTTGGCCCAAATGTTGGAGGTGTCTCTATTGGGAGTATGAACGGTGCACCATCTCAACAGGGATGAGTGTTCAATGGCCAAATGACTAAGGCGAGCGACAATTAAGTACCCCCCCCCCCCCCCCCCGGCGGTGAGGCACCCACGAGACAGTTTCATGGTAAAACTCATTGCCGTCTCTGGAAGTAGCCACACCAGAAACTAAATCGATTAATTGATGCTGTCATCCGTATACAACAAAATCCGCCTCTAAAACGGTTTTTAGTAGGATGCAGCTCACCCTTCATGCGACTCGTCCAACACCTCACGGCGTTTCGCGCTTGGTGCAAGCAATGCCTGCCTGGTTGGTGAAAACCCCACGTGCTCCGTCCCGGCATTGTAGGGATGCGAGGGTCTATGGTCATATGACTACGGCCATGCACGATAATGAGTACACCCCGCCCCCCCCTGGCGGCTCTCGTGGACCTTGTATTTGTCCTATTACGGGGGGCCATAGTAAATAGGACCAAATATTGTTAATAAAAATAGGTAAATACTGTGTTGGTTTTTGTTGTGTGTGTACCATAGGTCCTATTTACTATGCCCCCCCGCAATACTGTGTGTCTCTCGTCGTCGCGCGCTGTTTTCCGTGCGCGTACATGCTTACTGTCGTCGTCCATATAGGCGGCACGGACGGACGATGACCGTGTTGGAGAGAAGGAAGACGTGGAGCGCCGATTGAAAGAAGCGGAAGGGAAGCTGCAAGAGGCGGAGGGAAAGGAGGCGAAGACGTCGGAGGAGCTTCGAAAGGTTCAAGAAGATCTCCGAGTATCTTCAGAGGAAGGAAGCATTCTGGAACAAAGGTGAGCAACGAGCGCCTCGGTACGGCGGGGGTACACGTGCCACGTCGTTGACCGCAACACTATCGAACCGGTCGAGCTCCTCAAGCGAGGACCAGGCAACTATTAGCATTCCGGTTAGTTTACCGGGTAGAGGCGTTCTACGAGAGAGGTCCAACCCCAAGTTTTCTGAGGTCTATTATGTCCCCCCAAGTTGCACCGCGGATTTCAACGGGGATAAACTTAAACTTATGAGTACGACTGATGATTGGGATGCGTGGGGCGCGCACCTACGCTCAACAATTGGAGATATCCCCACGATCTGCTGTGGTACTGAGTGTGCTTCCTTCTACTGCCGCCCGGTGAGGACACCGTGGTGGTGGCTCAGATTTGCTTTTTTTCCCCCTAGTGTGATGCCTCTATCGCAGAACGCCTCCTTAGAAATATTTCAGACTCTAATTCCAAGTGTTTAGTCCCCAATGACGGGACTGCAGTCCCAGAGGGGTGTATTTATTTCGGCCCTCGGACAGACAGATTGTGATCTATCTGATCTGTCTACAGATAGATCATCTAGTTCCCCATCTGCCGTTGCGAGAGGCTGTGCAGCAGCTGTATATCACGGGGGACCATAGTAAATAGGACCTACGATATACACAAAAAACTATATATTCCCGTATTTTTACGAACGATATTTGGTCCTATTTACTATGGTCCCCCGTAATAGTACATATCCAACCAAGGAAACTAATGTCCTAGATCGTGCAGATTTTATTCGCGCTATGCAATATCGGGAATACATCTGCCTTCGAAGGCCTTCTGTAGATCTTGAAGCAGGAATCGATGGTCCATCCGAAGGGTGCGTACTTTGGCTCACCAGCAGATTTCGTTTTCATGGCTAAGATGCTGGTAGCGTAAGCAAAAGAAATGCTGGTCGACTTATTGCGCCAGCAAAGTTATTGGGAAAAGCCGTGTTTGAGGTGAGATGTTCAGCTTATTCTCACGTGATGAATGACCCCAGAAAAAAAAGGCACCACGCTAAGATCATGCAGGCGGGACACTTTGTGTCTTGGTTGCTTCGAGATAGAAGAAGAGCAACTTTATTCCTTTCGTGCGCGTGGAGACTGAGACCAAGCTCGTGTCCCTCTGGAAAATCCCTGGTTTTCCACCTAAGATACGCCTTCCAAGTACTACAAATACGTTCCCAGTGCCTGAACCCAGGTAATTACCGGGCTTTCAACCTGATTCAAGGCAGTATCATAACAACCACCTCTAGAAGCTCCGAAAATAAGGCACTACCACTAAAAGGCTAAGAGACTAAGCCACCGCCCCTAGAAGGGCATCGCTCAGGTGCATCGCTCAGGTGCATCGCTCAGGTGCATGCATGCATGCATGCATGCATGCTGCGCGCTCTTCTTCTCCCCACTTCGATGAAGACCGGTCACCGAACGGAACGGAAAGCACTCCACTTCACAGCAACAGTATTGTCCACAACGCACAGAGTAAAGTCCAGCTATATACATGCATGCAGACTTCCCCCCCCCCATATATTATATATGGGTTGGGTTGGCGTCGGTTGGCAACGACACTGTAAAACATGCCGCTCACTACGTGAGCTAGACATCCAGGGCACCGTTTTTTTTTTTTTTTTTTTTTTTTTTTTTTTTTTTTTTTGGCTGTCGCCCACAGCTGGTCGTCTAGTTAGATCATTTGTGCGAAGTTAAGAACCTTTACTCGGCACAAGGGAATTGATCGTATCACGTAGTGTTCAAGGTAAGGCACCCAAGAGGCAGTTACATAGTAAACCCATCGCTGTCTCTGGAAGTGGCCACACCAGAAATTAAATAAATTCATTGATGCTGCCACCCATATGCAAGTCCGCCTCACAAGCGGTTCTTAGTAGGGTGCAGCTCACCCTTCATGCGAGTCGCCCATCACTTCACGGCGCTTCGCGCTTGGTGCAAGCAATGTCTGCCTGGTCGGTGAAAACCCGACATGCCCCGTCCCGGCATTGCAGGGATGCGAGGGTCTACGGTCATACGACTACGGCCATGCATGAAATCGAGTACATCTCTCCTATCGAGTACACCCCCCCCCCCCCCCCGGCCAGGCGGGCTTACGGTAGGAATCTGTCTCAATTTCCGATTTTCCAATGAAAAACAAAACGGGTGACGGTACGACATCAATTTATCGATTTTCATGTAAAATAGCAGAGTAATATCGAGGCACGAGAGAGACCGTGTTTGTTTTGTTCAAACGGAAGAAGAAGATACTGGTAGATAGCACCAATCAAATCGACGCAGGGAGTGTGATTGCCTCGGTGTACGCGTAGACTCGAGCGCCTTAGGTCATTCAGTAGTAGCTAGCCTGTGGGCGTAACGCGCAGCGGGGCAGAGCCACTTCTACAGATCCGAGGCGCGATACAGACTAGTAGTATGTTTTTTTCCCGTGCAGTGGGTCAGGATAGGACAAGGTCTGGAAGAGAGAGAAACGCCTCCTGCAAAAGACGCGGACGGCGCTATTAATAGTATGTTTTCAGAGAAGGGACAATCAAGAACGACGAGAAACAACCCGACCCCGAGATGGAATCTATTTCTAGGTGCGAATTTTTCATCGGAAAGAGTAACTTCCAAAAAAAAGAATGGCGTTCGGACCGAACCCGTGCGGTGCGAGCTTGCGACCATCCTCTCCTTGTTTCGACGCGCGCAAACGGCGTAGTCAAGTCACGCGCAACCAGCCAACCCTGCGCTTCGCCCTCTGGCTCTATTTCGCGATAAGCCGCCGCCTCTTATCTACAACCCAAAACATTACAACCATTGTTTGCACCTCCGCGGGCGGCTGTGCTCTTTTGTTTCGTTTTTCGGGCGGGGTGGGGGTCAGGCTGCACGACCAGGAGATGGAGCTGCGGGACTTCTCAAATCTTCAGGGTGAATTGGCCACCCTGAAAGTGATCAAGACTGACTTGGCGAGCCGCCTAGCGACCGTTGGCGGCCACCTCGAGGCGAGATGTTGCTTGTTACATGTTCCACAGAGTAGTAGCACTCGAGACAGTCTTCCTAATAGTGTTCTGTATGCTGTACTTTCGTATGCTGGTGTTTTGTACACGGTGTATTGTCGGCTATATAGTGTTCCGATATGCCACAATATCCCAAAATATAATCAACATTTATACATTAATATTAAATAAAATTTGTTATTTATTTTTACGGACAGAATGGCGCTCTTGCTTTTAAGTTTGCCATTCCGCCTGAGGATTTCTATTTTGATAAAAACTCGGTGCGGGCTTCAGAAGTGGTTCGGTCCTTCCGTGCTTCGTTCGGTCCGCGGGCATGTGAGGCATGGGTGGGCGTATGCGTACGTGCTTGCGATGGGCTCGTTGCGCCGTGACGCTAGTACTGGCAACACCTTCGAGGGTCGACGTGGTGCTGTCAAGAATCCCACTGCCGTGGTTCGGCAGGAGAGCTTGCAGTCAGCCGCAAGACTACCTGGACGGAGGTTGAGGGTGTCACTTTTTTCAATGATTTTGTTCTGCATGGTTCTCGGAAAGGCATCGCGTTTTTTCTTTTGTTTTCAACATTTTGACGGACAAAAAAGCGCGTTAGAATTCTGCTGGAAGCTAAGTATATTGAGCGTAAATGGGGAGGTTTCATGCATCGTGCGTTTGTTGCCCCCCCCCCCCCCGTCCCCCCCGTCTACACCTCCACGAGAATCGAACGGGGGGGCTGTCCAGGCGAATACCCAAACCAGACCTCTCCCCTCCCCCTATTCGTAAATGCTTGACCGGGTAGTCTATATATAGCACACTGGGCGGCAATATAATGAGCGTTTAGGCATTAACATGAACACCAATAGGTTGTTATATTTCCGCCCGTAATGACACGTGAAAACGTTGCACACAACGGGCAGAATATGGATTTCAACAGGTCATGATCTAGATCTTTTGAGGGGGCATATAGATCATACATTGCCGATCCGTAGGGTGTATGTACTGTAGCTCATCGTGTTGCTTTGGGGTGGGGGGAGAATAATCTGCGTGATTTAGGACATGCCTCCTGGGTTGAGCGTGTGCTGCAGATGTACAGACCCTGCGCCCACCGCATCACATGGCGGCAGGGGTATAGGATGTAGACGATCTAGAGATACATCTAGAGATACATCTACAGATACATCGTGATATAGCTGATCTGTTCGATGTATGAACTGTAGGCATTAACCTTATAGACTACTCGACTACCGCCGTGCGTGTATCTAGCACGCATGGCAATACCACACCCGCTGCCGGGATCAACTGCCGAGACGCTTTCCTTCAAAACAACCGGGGCGTGTGCATAAATGACAGATAGATGCCTGCCACCATCGGGCGTGCCATAGAGGGCATGTCCGTTACAGCGCGCCTTATAAGGCATGCCTCATAGTATGCCTTATACTGTAGGGCATGCGCCTTATAGCACGCTTTGTAGCGCATGCCTTGTTTCTGACTGGTGGAGCTTCTCAGGTGAAGAACTTTTGTACCTATCATCCATCATCGCTTTGTTTCGACCAAAAAATACGGTGTAGACCTACTAGTAGTAAGATAACAATACTAAGCGTACTACGGTTAGCTTTCCATAGTTCGAGTTTTGGGTTATACCTGATACTGAGATAATACTCAACATGCCGAGGTTCTCATAGTGAGAGGCCTCAGAAAATTGCAGGAGTGCACCTCTCTGCCTTAAGGTAGCATGCGTCCTTGGCGTATACCTGGTACCACACTATACCGGTGCTACTGTAGCAGCTAACGGAAATTGTGGCGCTTCCTAAAACAATATCGTCGAATGTCTCTACAGAGACAAGTCGCTCGGCGTTTCCACGCGCACTCTTTCCCGTCGTCGAGTAGACCAGCTTGGAAATTCGTCCCACGGGGTGATGTTATGGGGTGTCTTACCGTCCTACATACAGGGTGCACTGATGGACACATGAACACACATTTACAGCAGCAGCAAAACGAAGCAAGCAGCGAGAGAGGCATTGCCCCCTCTCCCCCCCGCGCGCTGGTTCTGCCTTATTTTTTGTGTTGGAGACGTTAGACGAGGGGTTGCAGTTGCCTCGTGGACGTAAAGACGTAGCTTGCTTACTCTCGGAGAGCGTACGACCCTGTTTTACTGTACTACTTTTTGAAGTGTACAATTACTGCTATCAATAATAGTGCTATACCATACCAGGCATATGCTATTAATACTACTACTACTGTAATACTGCTTTACTACGTGGCACCAGGTATATTTCACTCAAAAAAGTTCGCCAATCTTTTTTCCGATAAGTCTTTCCGCGAGCATTGGATGCACTTCCGAAAAATGTTGAACTGGCTTACTATTACGGGGGGCCATAGTAAACGGGACCAAAAATTGTTAGTAAAAATAGGTAAATGTATAGGTTTTTGTGTGTACCGTCGGTGCTATTTACTATGGTCCTCCGTAATACACCGGGTACCAGTAGTTGCTATTTCAGTATTAATAGTAGTATACTACGTGCCCACTTGGCCGACACTGACTGGACTGGATGCTGTATGCTTGTTCCGACGAATTCGCTACCGGCAGGACCTGAAGCAGAAAGCGATAGGAATAGGCATGGGCAAGCAACTGGGACTGTACTGACGGGAGTCCAAGAGCAAGCAACGTTTCTTTGACCTCGCTGGCGGGTGTTTTATGATGTTTGGCTCACCCCCTACAGAGTGGAGGGGGTACCATAACATTGGTGTACCTCGGTCGTGTGCTGTGGGCATTCCGCCACCCTTGGAAAAAAAAGAAAGTGTTGTGAATTAAAATAGCTGGTAACTATTAATAACGTATTCCTTACATACGCACAGCACGTGCTGCTTATAGACACCGCTGTAGCAGTCGGCGTAATGCCGAGAGAGCGTACTGCTGTAGCGCCGTAGATAGGCAGGTAGGTATGGTGAGGGGACGTACATCGGAGAGATGCGTCCAGTACGAGCACCTAATTAATGTCGTCTCAATGCCAACCCACTCCGACCAAGCTCGTCGAAGGTTATAATATCTCGGGGCGTGCTATACCTGCCGGTGGGCGGCCCCGCTGTCATTCCTATGACTGACACTGCCCTCTCGCACCTCGGCCGGCAAAAGGCCCAAGCAAGACATCCAAGACATACTAGCATATTAGACGCCTGCTGCTGTGATGGGGCATGTCTTATACGAAAGGCACCGTTTTGCCTCAACTGTCACTGGGACTGACGAGCCTCATCAACTGAGGAATTATTTTATTTACACCCTAGAAGGCATGGCATATGCGTATTTACAAGATGCCCGAGGTGTGTGGCGAGGGGGAAACTTGGGGCAGCTCTGCGACGAAAAACATCGGCTCCCGCTCAGACGACGTAAGGTAGTAATAGTAACCTACATCTTTCAGGGCAGAGATGAATTCCTGAACTGAACACTGTATGTACAGCGCCTCATGTTGCCGCGTGGGAGCTGTATAACCTGCAGTGGACGCGTTCTACGATAGATAGGAGATATCATATTTATTTCCGTTGGAATGTTTTCTGGATGACGGGGCTTCTTAACCAAAATCGTCGGAATGCCATTGAATCATGTTTCGAAAATTGACTTTTTTGTATACTTGGGCCATATGGGACTATTCATCGGGATGCAATTTGATTTTTGGTTAAGTCAGTTTTCGGGTGAGGCGTGGAGCTCCTTAAGGTCAAGTGAGGAAGGAGCTTCAGAAAAAAAGGGTGCACCTCTACTGTCTACTGTGGCAAGCGTCAGTGGTCTAGGGCATACTTCCTGGGTTGGATATTTACCACGAAATCCTTCGCCGCATCTCATAGCGGCACCTTATGGACCTAAATTATCTACAGTCGGTCGTGATGTATCAGATCCATCTCACCTCTCCGAGGAGTGTTGGTTTGCCGAGACAACGGATGGGGTGTCCCTTGTGGCCCTTCGACTATCGACGGCAAAAGCGGTCAACCGCTCAAGGGAAGAGAAGCGTGGCAGATATTTGCCCGTTTTCAGATCCCCCTTTTAGTTTATCTCGAGCTGTGTTGCCGTCGAAAAGTTTAAAGTTTGACAGCAGTGTGGTTCCAAAATAATGCCGGTGAGTAGTTAGTGCCGGCTGCCTGCTATAGAGTGACTGCCTGTGAGAATCGCTTGACACAGATGAGATCTACTACTGTATTAATAGTGTGGCAGAGTGCAGAGTAAGTAGGGCCGGTTGGAGCTACGACAGATATTGCCGGTGTTGATGGATGCCGCACATGATACTGGCACTAGAGAGGGAGGGATCATTGCTGCCGAAATGAAGCCCGCAAGTTCAATCCCCACCCCCGTCGCTGCTGGTTTTGCCTGCCCCGACAATGGGAACTCCAAGTATAAGCCCAGTATCAAAGCCGGGGTGCAGGTTGTAAATAGTTTCTCTCCATGCTTTACTGTCTACTCGGAAGGGCGACACCGACGTTGACCTCCGCGGGGGCAAAGATTCGTCCCGCTCACTGCAAAACAGCGCCAAGAATTTCCCTTCGGGACCCCGAGATAACTACTACTACAACGATCTAATTGGTGTTATGTTATACGAAGGTTGATTAATACGACAAGGGTGAGCGCCCAGCAGTGGAGTAGTACGGGTAGAGGATCGTGTTGCGTTTCGCCCATGCCGTACGACTCCTTACTTTCAACCATTGTAACTCGGCCACCAATTTAGATAATCCCCCGACCGTTGATGCCATCGTCCCTTTCCATCGTGAATTATCCCAAGAGCCTTCAACACACACGCACACAGGCCCAGTCTCATTCACATGACCCAACGGGATTCATTAAAAGGGGAGAAAAAAGCAAGCGCCCCCGAGTGAATTCGCCTCCTCCCGTGGTATCCCTCCGCCACACAGCCTTGAACAATGGCGCCAGTGCGACAACACGATAACCCTTGGACATACTGTACATCCCTACCGCGTGAAACTGTTCGCATCTCGATCAGATAGATCATGATCTACATCATCTAGGTCTTTAACTGCCGTCGTGAGAGGTTGTGCAGGACCTGCCTAGTACAGATTCAAACCCGGGAAATCTGTACTGGATGATGCAGACCACACGGCTCCCACCCGGCAACGTGGAGCTAGACCCTACAGATCAATGAAATATCTGCCCTAGAGGATCTAGATCATGATTGAAGTGGGAATGAATGATCTGCAGATGGTACGTCCGAGGTGTAAAACCGCCCGAGTAATCCTCTCCTCGCCGCGGCGGAAGTACGCAATGGACGAAAAGAAAAACGAATCCCCATCTCCCTGTTCAAAAACGCCTAACCGCGACAACAGAACACCCAACCCATCACAACAGCACGCCAAAACCGCGAAAGACACAAAAAAGGACCATTTCCCGACAACAAAACAAACAACGTCCTAAGACGGCGTTGTATAGCGCCGCCGGCCATGCCGTGCGCGCACTCTACCCTGCGCGTGTTGGTGTGTTCCGTCGTTCCAGTCCGATCAGGATCCCTGCCGCTCAGGCATCCCCTTGTTCAGCTCCTCGACCGCCTCCCAAAGCCGCCACTCCGCGTACTTGTCTATGAGCTTGAGCTCGTTTTTTTTTTTTTCCGTCCACGAGGAGTTCTTCCAGCTGCCCATGGTTGATCTCATCTTCTATCGCCTCCTCCTGTTGTCAGGAGCACAGGATTAGCGCCGTTGAGAGGAAAATTCTCCGAGGGGTTTCCGTTGAGATAAATATTCTTCGAGGGGTGTCTATTGAAGCAGCGGTGGCGGTAGTGGTGGTGGTGGGAGTAGACCGCCCGCCGCAGCCAAGGACGAGGCGCGGACTGATGGATTGGTATTTGCAAGCAATACATAAAACGACACCGCACGTTCGTGCATCGCACTCTTCCTGCAACAGCATTTCAATTAAAAATGTACCTGGTACATCGAGCGAAATGAGCCACGGCAGACTGCCAGCTTATTCGGACAAGGGACCCAAGCAACAGGACCAAAATTAAACAAACCATTGAAAACAAAAACGAAGCAATATCAACGGTTCGCTCCAGCTTCCAGCTTGACAAAGAAAGCGAAACCTCTCCGACCAGCTGCAACGAGGACCATCCGCTCGCGTATTAAATACCAGTGCGGGCAGTACGCTTCACTACACGGCGGTTTGAGCCCAGTGGGATGCAAGGATAAATACTCGTAGCAGGTCATACAAAGTTCGACCCCTCCCCCCCCGGGCGACCCCCCCCGCCCACTCGCTCCTCGCTCCTCCCTCACATCCTCGGTCTCCGTGGCGACCTTGAGCCTGTAGTTGCTGATAGCTTCCACGTCCTTTCGGTACTGCGCGTGCTCGGGGATGATCTGCGATACAGCAGTCAGAGTCATGAGGAATAACGAGAAACACACACGCGAAAAACACACGACAGCATACCAGTACAAATGTATCAGGTGTAAAGTACGAGCAGAGACGTGGTATTAATAGAGGCATTTACCCTTAGGTAAGGGCTGCTTACTGCTCCTGTGTCAGGCAATGGTATACACCGGATGGCGTCGGAATGTATACATCAGGCGACCGAGCTACACGCAGTACCCGAAAACAGGCTTGTAGACTTTCGTCTGAATTTCAGAAATGCGGGCGTTGTTTGCGTAGTAATAGGAAAACAACTGCCGCTGAGTACGTACCAGGTACGATGGTCTCCGGTTGCGGCCTTTGCGGCCCGCCCAGGAAAACGGTCACCAGTCACCACGGTCGACGGGGTCGAAGCCTACTGCTGCTGCTGCTGCTGCTGCTGTTGTACTGCTATGTATTTCGAATACAGCAGTACATGACACTTACTAAGAAACCGGCTAAGAAACCCAGGCTGAGATTTAGAGGAAAATAAGAAGTTCGAGAGTCGTTGTTTTGGGTGTAGAACGCATCCTCTCAAATAAGAAATACAGCCTGAGTAAGATTTACTGTTTCTTAGGGCCGTTCCTAACGAACAAAACAAAAACACGATTTTTGGTCTTTGAGGCCGTTTCCTATGCGGTTCGATTTCGAGCTTCAGATTTGTATTTTTCGATATAAAAAATGAATGACCCTGCTTATGCAGTCCAAATATGCAAAATCCGACCGGATTTTTTTTCGATTTGAGAATCCGATGACCCAAGTCGTCGGATTTTGGCCCAAAATCCGACGACGTGGGTCATCAGATTCTCAAATCGAAAAATGGCATGCTCTTTAAATTCAAGATGTTATCCACGACAGCAAACAGCAGCAGAACCATCGACGAGTTGGATGGTGGTACAGCCGCTGTATAGCGACGTTGCTTCGCGCCCGACGCGCGGACGGCGCGTCCCTCCGTGGCCAGATTAGAGTCGGCTGGCGCGGGCTCGAGCCTAGAGACCAAGAGAAGCGCATTCGGCACGCGCCTCTCCGTGGATACGTACTCGTAGACTACACTGCTGTACAGCAGCAGCAGCAGCAGCAGTCGGTCACAAAATGAAACACAAAAATACCAACACAGGTTGACTCTAGCGCACTCGCCACGTCTCTTCGCTGCCAGACCAGAGGCAGTCAGCGTGGGCTCGGACGCTTGGGTCCTACGCGCAGGGTAGCGCACCCAGCGCGTCTTTTCGCGGTGCCAAATCACAATACAGCAGTTGGTCTCGGCGTTTGCTGGAATCTCTACACGCACAATCAATCTGATTTTTCCGCATAGGAAGACTCTTTCGATTTGCCGAGTTCATATCTGAAATTGCCATCGGGTCAAAATCTGAAGCTCAAAAATCGAACCGCATAGGAAACGGCCTGAATCGTGTTTTTTTGTCGTGAATCATGACAAAAAAAAACACGATTTATGATGCCATTTTTTTTAGGTTTTCCCTAAAAAAAAAACAAAATCATGATTCGTGACATTTGTCATGTCTCGATATATTCCTGATCGAGGTACTACGCAACCCACGCGCACGAACGGCATTCGAAGACCGGTATAGGGGCATGGCAGACTCTGCTTCGTACGCCGCTTGTGGACAACGGGCGGCTACCCAAAGACACCGCTGGGCGCGCGGGCTAACGAGCACGTTGTGGCCTCCAAATTTGGAGGAAGAGGAGCCACAGCTCGAAGAAAAAAGCTAAAATGACCTGAGAACGTCACAGGCCAGGCCGGGCAGACGGCCTGCGAGATGAATCACGATTCAAGACCAAAATCGCACGAATCGTGTTTTTTTTTTGTTCATTGGGAACGGCCCTAAACCAGTACCAGGTACTGCTGCTTATCGCTGTCTCGCTCCTGCATCGAGCACATGAGTGCGTCGTAACACATACGAGTATACACTTTAAACTACTGCTGTACTGCTGTACTATGTCGCAGTCGCACCTTGATCTTGTCCAGGATTTGTCTTTGCATGGCGATGAAGTTGGCTCGCCCGTTCACGTCGACGGCCAGTCCCACCAGCCCCGTCGAGGTCTTCTTCACTACCATCCGCAGCGCCTGCGTGGCTCTAAACGCCATATTTGCTTGTGAGGTTCGCGGAGTGTCTCTCCTACTCAACGATTACTCCTGCTGCGGCTGCCGCTGTTGCTGCTGGATCAGAGGAGCTTTGCCTTGAGCTCCACCTCTCGAAGATGCTCTTCGATGAAGAAGGTTTTGCAGCAAGAACAGGAGGCAGGGCCCCGAGCAGAACGAAAAAATACTCGAGTTGTTAGAACGCAAGGTTTGCTTCTCTTTAGGGTGACCACATATACGATAAGGGAATCGACACGCCCCAATGTATCTGCGACGACGTGGAATGCTTGGGATGTCTCATGGAGCGAAGCTGACCAGTGGCGTCTTACGCCTTGGGTCCCTCGTTTGGTACTTTAGGTAATGTTGTACGTACCCGTGGTCAGAGCTACTTGATCGTAGACGCACATCGTACAGAAACGCATCAAAACAACGAGACGAACATTCCTGATGCATAGACTCATTCGTATGAACAGAATCGCCAAACATAGGAGACCCGGTCGAAGCATACCTAGCTCCCTATCTGCAACGCACCCGTGAGATGGAACGGCCGGCTGAAGGCGGCTTGCTGGCTTGCTGTAGACACGCACTTTGTGCCAAAAGACAAGCAATTTGTTTATGCAAGAGTTGATAAAGAGAAGGAAGGCCAAGCTCAAAAAAAAAAATCCGCAGTCGAGTTTGGTACTGCTGAGCTGCTGTGACCGAAGCTGACTCGCCACATCCAGAACAGAGCCTAGTGGGCATCTCGATCGGAGTGGTTGTTGTTGCTGCTGCTTCTTTTGCTGGGGTGTGGATATGAACACACAAGCGCACTGCGTCATCCAGCAAACCCAGTGTCCGTGCAGATTGTATTAGAGAACATGCGCTACATAAATCCTGGCATCATACTGCTATACATGTTGACGGTTTCACTTTTGGCAGACCATTTGTTTGTTGTTACTTGTGTTGACGTGTCAAGGTTGTCGCGTTGTCGCGATCTTCAGCAATCTACGGTCCGTTGCCTGTATCGTACCGGTATCATACATCCCAGGTACCATGTATGATGTCATAGAGGTACGGTACCGGTACTGCATGTACAGGTACGGTATGCACCTGTCTTGTAGATGAGGCAAGCGAGAACCTCGACACAATTTATTTTGCGGGGTTGAACGCGGTGCGATAACATCGGCAGGCAGTGGACAGCTGACAGCACGACGTACAACAACAGGTCATGACATAATTTAGGGAGGGCCAAACTCTGAACGATATGAGCTGGTGGTGCCTCAGACCACCAACAGCTGTCTGGGCGCCGGCTCTGGGGTATCTCCTGTGGGGGTTGCTGCTGCTCGGGCGAAGCACTGGCGTTCTTGGGCAGGCAGATGAGGACGACGTCCTTCTTCCCCAGCAGACGTTCTGCAATGGCCGTGGCCTGATCAACTCCAACCTCACCTGCTCGTGCTTGAGCGGCTTCCGTGGGCCAGACTGCTCTCTGAGTAAGCGGATTTCCGAAGGGTGTATGTAGGAGTGCGCGCCTTACCTTTGGTGTACATAGTCTAGGCAATGTTATGGCTAACTCTGTGCGCGTGAGTTGCTTTGCACTGCGTAGGCATCCGTCATGGCCGTACGAGTGCTTGTACGAATACAGCACCAGGTGGTACGTATTAATAGTACATACAAGACGTAGTTGTTTTTTTTAAACGTTGGCCACGTTTGGATTTATTTTTCTTTTTCCTAGCGTCCCCTCAAAAGTGAGTCTCTTCTTTTTTTACTTTATCACAATACTTGTTCGGTTTATCACAAATACTTGTAAAATTCGGTAAAAATGGAATATATACGAGGCATATTACGCAGCTTGCAAAGTTGAGTATCAACTATTTAATCAGTCGAACTCACAGCTGACGTATTTCAAAATTTATATATATATAAAAAAAAAACCTGGTGCTTCTTATTTTTTCAAGGTTTATCATTCGTGGCATCTGCTGCTTGCCCTATAAATACATGTATGTGTGTGATAGAGTACACCCTTCCTTTAACGTTTAGGGCAAACCGCAGCCCCGTTTTGGGGACAAACCACTCAAATTCTTACTAGTGGAGGTTCGTCCCCTAAACGGGACTGCAGTCTTCTCCTAAAACTCCCGCTTTGCCACTTCTGAAGCCACACGATATGATATGATCATTTTACTATTACGGAGGTCCATAGTTAATGGGACCAAATTTTGTTATCACGGGGGTCCATAGTTAACGGGACCAAAATTTGTTAGTAAAAATAGGCAAATATATAGGTTTTTATGTCCACCATAGGTTTTGTTAACTATGGACCCCCGTAATAGTAAAAATGTGTAAATATATAGGTTTTTATGTATGCCACAGGTCCTGTTAACTATAGACCCCCCCCGGAATATTAATAATAGTAGCTTCGAAGGATCCTCTCACGGTTCGCTCGTTTCTGCCTCGCCCCCTCCATTGTACCTTACGAATATGTTTGTGCTGTAACCTGTGCATTGCTGTGACTGCTGCCGTTAGGAATGTGCCCGGTGGGGAGAGCGTGGATCGACTATCCGTCCGCTCCGAACACGGCGCATGCGGACGGCGTCGAATGCTCCAACATGGGCATTTGCGATCGAGTTTCCGGTCTGTGTCAGTGCCGTTCCGGGTTCGTTGGGCAGGCGTGCGACAGATGTGAGAACAATGTATCATATGCATGTGGGATGCTGACTCGTTCGCAGACCAACACAGGTACCAGGTATACCTATGATAGCTGCCTGCGCCTTACGAAAAAGTCGGCGTGCTTGCGGCGCATACATACATACCTGGTGTATACGATGTGGCAAACATAAAGTACCTTTATGCTGAACACCGGTATAGTATATATGTCTACATAAAATATTCTAATACTGAATAGCAGTGTAGTATATATGTTTGGTAGGATGCATGCTGAGTACTGCTTCGTGTAAATACGTGGCGAAGTTGTCTTGGACGAATATGAACGGTTTCCTCGGTAAAACCAGGACGAGACCGACGAAGCAGATATCTCGTCTCCAAATACGACACGCACACCCGTGAAAGTCGTGTGGCCCCTATACTATATGCACGTACAACTACTATGCTGCACATTTCAGGCTGTGTTATTGTGTATTCCGTTTGCCATCCGACAATATGCATCGCTTATTCCGACCATACCACTGTCATACAGTACAAACAGTATGTTCACGTATACCTCTGTCTCCTCAGCCGGACCGTTATTATCGCTCCACCTCATCTCAGTACCTGGTATTACAGCAGTACGCGACATGATTCAACCCTTGTAAAGCCGCAGTGCACAGAAAGAAGCCTTGATTTCACTCTAATACCAGGTACTTTGTCCTCGCAACGGGAGTGCAGTCCTAAAGCGACCTTAATAAAGTTGTTACCCCCCCCCCCCCTTCTATAGTTCTGAACCCGGTTGTGTTTTCTCCAAACGTCGAATGGGCTGCCTCTCCGTGCAGTGGGGTGCCCGTCTGCCTGCTCCGGGCACGGGAGGTGCCTTTCGATGGCGGAGGCAGCGTCGGGATGGGACGGAAGACTCCTCGTCAGGCCACGTGTCGAGTACGTCTCAGTCTGGGACGCAGACATTTTGCACGGTTGCGTGTGTGATCCAGGCTGGATAGGACACGACTGCAGCCAGCTCGAGTGCCCGAGAGGAGACGACCCTCTTACGTCGGTGAGGTTTTTGATGCTGCCTTCCTTCTCTACTTCCTTCCTTACTTACTTCGTTCAACTCGTTTGATGGAAAGTTAGTAAACTGTTGGCCATATTCACTCGGATACATACCTGATTTCTTCAGTATTATGAGGGCTCAGTGAACTCGGGGGGGCATGACATATGTAAGTAAACAATTGCGACGCATCAAGAGCGCACTTACGTTCTTCCCCAGCGACCATCATCATCATTATAATCATCATCACCACCGTCACCATCGTGACCATCACCGTCATCATCGTCAACATGATGATGATCGTGGTAATCATAATCATCACAATCATCATAGTCATCATAATCATAAACATCATCATCAGCCTTATCATCAGCACCCTCATCGTCAGTAGCAGCAGAACCATCATCATCATTAATCAAGGTCGTCGTCCTCCTCATCATCATCATCACCATCACCATCATCACCATCATCATTATCAGCAGCAGCAGCATAATCGTCATGACCTCGCCACCGACCCGCAGTCTACCCGTGCTGCGAGTTGTCCATACCTCTACTCTACCTATTTATACTGTTGCCTATTGCCTGTTGATGACTATCGTTGACTACTTCAACGCGAGGCACAACTAGAAATCGAATAGATTTCGTACATCCCCTTGCCCCGCTGTAAAACCCAAAGGGGGAGCAGAACGAGGTACTGCGTATTGTCTGCCAGGCGGACTCGGGAAGCTTCACCTTCTCCTTCCGCGGCGTCGCGAGCGCCGACATATCCTTTAACGCCTCTTACGGCTACGTGAAAGACCTTCTAGAAGACATGGATACCATCACGGAGGTCGAAGTTTCGATGTCCAGCGACGGAGCAGCGGTGTGCGGCCAGGACTTCGAAGTCATGACAAGGGTGGAATTCACACAAGATTTTGGAAGTCTGCCCGCCGCGCTTGTCAGGTGATCGACAAATCGACGAATCGATAAATCGCTAGGCATACTGTGGGTTTTGTCGTGGTGCTGCAGGGTAGACGGCATGGGATTGGGGAGACAACGAGCGGAAGGAAGTATATGCGGGGGGTAAGTATATGCCGGGGGTCAACCCTGTTAGGACTGCAGTCTCGTTTAAGGGACGCACTATTTGAAATTTGACTGGTTTGTCCCGAACATTGGGACTGCAGTCCTAAATGGGTTAAACGGTAGTTGGCCATTCGCGGATCAGTCAGTTTCAGACTTGGCGAGTGCCAACGGCTAAGTGCTATTAAACACCCCACGATGGCCGCCATCTATATGAAGACATGGAGAAGGATCGATCGGTGTATTATATAAAAAACACCTCGGACAGATAGATCATCCACAGACCAAGATAGATCATCTGCATATCAGATATATCATCTGCACCCTAACCTGCCGTTATGATATGTCGTACAGGGTCTATCTGGTTCAGATCCAACCCGGGAAGCATGTCCTATATCACGCGGACTGCACGGTTCCCACCCAGAAACATGACCTACATATGTACAGATCAGGAATTGATATTCTCTGCAAGATCTAAATCATGGAGTGGGAATGATCTGCAGATGATCTGTAGATGATCTATACATGATACGTGAGAAATGTGGACGATGTGCTGCTTGTACCCGATACAAGGGTATGGTAGACGTTGTTGCGAGGCAGCAGTGCACAGTTTTTTTCGTAGCGCTACCGCAACGCAATGCACCCCCAACCCCTCCTATCTCCTGCTTCAAAAATCTCCTCACAAGACAACGCGTTTGCTTTCTGCCTCACGGCGCTTCGCATTTGGTGCTATCGATGTTTGCCTGGTCTGTGAAAACCCAACGTTCTCCCTCCCGGCGTTGTAGGGATGCGAGGGTCTATGGTCATACGACTACGGTCATGCATGGTAATGAGTGCCCACCCCCTCCCCCCCCTCTCTTCACTCAGCTTCGACGATCTGGAGCTAGCCGGTGGTGATCCCAGCCTCGCGCTCGAGACGCTCACCGAAATAGTGTGCCCCGCGTGTCCCTCTTGCTCGGGGGGGATTTACCTCATCTACGATGATGAGACAACCTCCTCCATCTCGGTCGGCGCCAACGCCTCGGAGGTGCAAGCCCGGCTCTCCGACCTCGACACGCTCGGGTTTGCCTCCGTGTACGACGACCTCGCGTCGCTCAACGTGAGCATGGGAGGGGGAGACACGCTGTGCGCTTCCGGGGACTCGGTGACGACATCCATCGCCGTCCGATCTCCGTACGGCAACCTCCCCAGCTTCACCCTCATCGGGTCCGTGCGAGACGCAAGCGGGGCGTCGGTTGCGCTGGCATTTTCGGACGGAAAGGGCACCAAGGAAAACGTGTACTGCGCGAACCACGGGGTGTGCGATTTCGACAAGGGCACCTGCGTCTGCGACCGGAACACCACGGCTTTTCCCGAGGAATGGTACTGGTGGGAAAGCAGCGATGGCTACGGCAGGCCGGGAGGGCGCCCGGACTGTGGGTACCAGAGGGTGGAGTCCGCGACGAACGCGACGCAGGCCTGTCCCGTGGGTATTGTGTTCGCCGATGCGGATTCGCCGACACTCGACACCATGGACGAGGCAAGTTTTTTGGTTCGAGAGTATAATAGTGACTGGCGGCTTACCTTTCACCAGCAAAATTCGTAGTAGTAGTGCTACTGCTGCAGTCTCTTCGTGTTTGTAAAGCCTGTTGGGACCCATTGTTTTAGCAACCAAAGTTAACGACGGGTGACTGTTTGTGTTGCGCCCCACAGATAGGAAGAGCTTGCAGCAGTAAGCAAGCGTGGCCACGCACCGCGCCATTCCGCGCGCTCGTGTTGCGTGTCGTTCAGCTCCTTGCCTTTCGTTCCGGGATCGCCCTCCCAGCCATACCACAGAGCCTGCTTCGCGTTTCGCCGATGCTGTAAAACTCGTTTACCGCAAAAAGCGTCATGTTCTCACAGGAATAGGGTGCGATAGTTTTTTCAGCGCTCCGTTTTGCCGCAAGGAGAAGTTTGCGGAAATATAGTGTCTAATGTAGAGCCTTCCGAAGGTACGATAGTGTTCGACGTTAGCCGACCATTACGGGGGGGCATAGTAGATAGGACCTAATATTGTTAGTAAAAACAGAGAAACATATAGGTTTTAGTGCGTACCGTAGGTCCTATTTACTATGGTCACCCGTAATACCCTTACCGCTAAAGGATCTCACCCCTGTGCGCACTCAATGCTCTCTATGCTATTACAGGGGACCATATTAAATAGGACCTGCGGTACACACAAAAACCTATATATTCCGCTATTTTTACTAGCAATATTTGGTCCTATTTACTATGGCGCCCCGTAATAGTTTCAACCCTCTTCCCCTCTATGCAACAATCAAGGTAATCAAGTCCCAGAGGGACGATAAACTAATTAGGCCATCTTTTGTTAGTGGGTTGGGCGGTTTAACCATCGTCCTGTCGCCCCTGCTGGACGGAAGGTCTTGGCTTCGAACTTTCTGATCGATTTTATTTCCGTTCCGCCAAAGGTGCGAGAGGGTGATTTTTTTTTTCCCGAGGTTCGATGAATACCGACGAACAGAGGGAACGCTGATACCTCAAGCAACCTATGCGTGATGAAAACGAAAAGTCATGCATGCACCGGCGAGGAAGGGGGTACTCGATATCATGTATGACCGTAGTCGTATGAACGGGGGGGGGGGGGGGGTGTACTCATGTCATGTATGGCCGAACAGCAGTAGTCGTATGACCATAGACCCTCGCATCCCTACAATGCTGGGGCGGAGCACGTCGGGTTTTCACCGACCAGGCGGGAAGGGGGGGGGGGTGTGCTCATTATCATGCATGGCCGTAGTCGTATGACCATAGACCCTCGCATCCCTACAATGCCGGGACGGAGCACGTCGGGTTTTCACGGACTAGGCAGACATTGCTTGCACCAAGCTATGCGAAGCGCCGTGAAGTGATGGGCGAGTCGCATGAAGGGTGAGCTGCATCCTACTAAGAGCCGCTTGTGAGGCGGACTTTCTTGCATATGGGTGGCAGCATCAATGAATTTATTTAATTTCTGGTGTGGCCACTTCCAGAGACAGCAATGGGTTTACTATGTAACTGCCTCGTGGGTGCCTCACCATATGCACACTACGTGATAACGATCATCTATCAATATCCCCCCGATCATCCCCCCTCTGCGGAGGAAAGGTTCTCCCCGCACAAAAATGGTCTAACTTGACCGCCAGCCGTGGTAACCGCCAAAAAACAAACAAAAACAAATGGGACCCTGGCTGTCTAGCTCACGCAGTGAGAGGCGTGTTTTACAGCGTCGTCGCCAACCGACGCCAGCCCAACCTATATATACCAGGAGGGGGGGGGGGGTGAAGGAAATCACCCCCACTCCGTGCCCGCAGCTTGTCCAGAGAGTCCTCGCGCGTCAAAGCCCTCATGCTAAACGAGCCGGAAATATTTTTTTTTAAAAAGCAACAGTTAAACATGGAAGAAAGAGGACTGAAGAAAATCGAAGAAAATGTGACGCCTTAAGAACTGCACGCCACGTTTTTGTGAACAAAGTTTAACTTTTTTTTTTGCGGTGGTAAAAAGGTGAAGGGTCTATCAGGTTTGCCACTTCGTCAATTGCTTTGTTCGACCTTTGGGTCGCCTAAACCTGCTTGACGGCGAACTCACTTCCCATCTACGTGTTCCATGATTTAGGCGACCCGAGGTCGAAACCAAATAATTAACGAATTCATAATAATCGTATTTACTTCCCACCAACGCCGATACTACCGCCGCCACCACCACTAACGCCAACACAACTACCACTACCACCACCACCACCACTTCCGTGATTTGCGTGGGCACTCTCCGGAAGCGCAGGCGTTTTGCAGCAGCAAGGGGACCTGCAACAAGACGACTGGGGGGTGCGTTTGCAGTCCGGGCTTTTACGGCGGGGACTGCAGCCAGCGACACTGCCCGACAGGAAAGGTGATCGCTTTTCACCGTCGAACACAGAAACAGGGCCCTTGCTCGAGCACTAGTGAATGCAGCCGTGCTGCGGTGGAGGTCCAGCAGTACTACTACTACTACTATTGGGGGGGGGCATAGTAAATAGGACCAATTCTTGTTAGTAAAAAAAGGTAAATATATAGGTTTTTATGTATACCATAGGTCCTATTAACTATGGACCCCCGTACTACTACTACTACTACTACTACTACTACTACTACTACTACAACTACAACTACTACTACAACAACTACTACTACTACTACTACTACTAGGAGTACTACAGTAGTATTAGTAGTGATGCCGTTTTGTTGTTGCTTTCAGCCTTTCAACAAAACAAAGCACTCCTCACTTTGCACGTGGTTGGGTTAGTGAGGGTCCAGCATTTTTCTGACTACGGCAGCAAGATAGGCGAGGCCTCGCTTCTGCCGAAGAACTGCCCAATATGTTACCGCCTTTACTACTCACTGCTAGTTCCTCGGTATTATTGCCACAAGCTTTCTTTTCGGCGTTAGGAAGCTGATCGGGTGACGCGGGGCGGGCTGCGATAGGGGTATGATTTATTTTTATTGTATTTTTTTTTCATCATCACATTTACTTTCCAGCCCACTCGTAGGAGGTTTTACCCTCGACGATCTTCTGGACAAGCCGTGGTCACAGGTGTCGTCCCTTCTCCCCCCCCGGTACGTGCCTTTTAGTTTCTATCGCGCATAGGGTTCAGCATTCCCACTGCTCGTCGACTTTCATCGAATGTACAGCTAACTCACGCTCTCGCACTTTCCGCTATGATGGCACTTTTTGGCTAAAAGCATTTTCTGAATGACGGGGCTCCTTAGCCGAAATTCGTCGGAACGATTTTTTTTGTTTTTTTTTTTTTGCGAGAAGAGGTATCGGTACACCTGTCACTGGACCATGGGGTTGTTCATCAACCATTGCACTTTCAACTTTTTCAATAAATTAGTGTTTTGGGTGACTCAGCAATGATCTAGTAATAGTATTGATGACTTACTAATACTATAGATGACATACTATTAGTATAGATGCATTTCTAGTAGTATATATGACTCACCAATAGTATAGATGACTTACTACTAATAGTAGTACATATGACTTACTGATACTATAGATGACTTACAAATAGTACAGATGACATGCTAATAGTATAGATGACTTACTAATAGTATATATGACTCACTAATAGTATAGAGTTCATCAAGCGAGGAACCTCAGAACAAAACTGGTGCACGTCCACCTAAGCATGTGTCGAAAAAAATTAATAGCGCGCTTCATCAACCAGAGTGCACTCAATATCTATCGTGTCGCTAGAATTGCGAGACATCACTATCTCACACTGTAATTTTGGTGCTGAAATGACGATTTTTTTCTCGCGTCAACTGTTTTCAGTTATCATAGGTCATCAAAGCATGAGGTTAACCTTTATACGAAGCGCGAGAGGTAATTCGCTGTTCTTGGGCGCCTACCGTTTCAGCGAAATAATCAGAACCATTCTCGATGTAATTTAGGGTTTCAGTATGTTTTGGCGTTGTAGTTATCGGGTTCGGCGTGAGTTGGAGAGGTTCTCACGCGAGGTTCCCCCCGCTACCGTCAGCGAGTTTCACATGTAAGTACATCGCGCTACGTTATTCCCAGAGCTGCGAGTCGGCACGGCTTAAGCCATCAACTAGTTATAAGCCGGGAGAAAAATTAGTCGGTTTCCGGAGGTACCGATTAGGGAGGTACCGATTAGCTGACATACTGGGTTTCCATACTTGTGGGAAGGTTTGTTGCATGAGAGACACATGCTCCGCCGGAGAAGGGTGATTTGGCCCTCCTCTCTCGCCTGAGTTGAGTCGGCAACTCGGATGACCATCAGTTAGTTGGCTTCGCCAGCCGGCTTGCTGACTAAAGTTAGATAGTTGGCTGACGGCACCTACCGATTAGTTTGTTCGTCTTGACATCCTTTCCATTCACAGGTGCTCTATTTATCTCTCAAAGAAACAAAAAAGTTAACGAAGAACAGCCGAATGATAATCGATGTCGCAGCCGGGATCTCCCAGCTTCCCCGCAACTTCCCATGAACAACAACCCCACAACTTGCATAACAACAGCAACGAAAAAAACAACGGCCTTCTCTCCCTCCGCACTCAAACACATCGCGCGCGCGTCATCGTCCGTTTTAACCCAACGACAACAATAACAACAATAAAAAAACGTCTCTGAACTGAAAAAGGCATGGTTTGACGAAGCGCGCGCAAACAACTCGGCCCACTCCTATGGGGCCGAGTGCGGTGCGATGGGAAACTGCGACCACTCCACCGGAGAGTGCGTCTGCCGAGAGGGCTGGACGGGCTCAGCCTGCGAGCGGATGGCGTGCGAACAAAGCTGCTCGGAGCACGGGGCCTGCCTCCCGATGTACCGCCTCGCGCAGCTCCGTGAAGACAACGGCGAGCAGGACCCGGCCGTGTACGGAGTCTCGGACCTCGTGAGGCCGTATGGGAGCAGCGTCTACGCCAGCCCCTCCACGTGGGATTTCGACATGTTGTACGGATGTTTCTGCGACAGCGGGGAGAGGGGGGGTGGCGACGGAGATGGGTTTTACGGAGGCGTGCATCGGCCGAGGGTGGGAACTCGTGGGTACATTTCTGGGGTGCACATGGACAACTCGAAGCTGGCCGGATGGGGGGGGTACATGTGCAGCGAGCGTGAGTTAACCCAGAGAGCAGGTTGAAGAGAGGGGGTGCGAAAGGGAAGTGTGGTGCGCTTTGTGTAGCCAATGGGTCTTGGGGGATTTGTTCTCTTGGCGGGGAGCTCCGCGTTGGGCGTGTGGTGCGCGACTCATGAGTTACGTAGGCCAGAGAAGCCCAGAGCAGAGGCGACCACTAGTAGCCACTTTCAGTCCGGGTTAATCGACTAGCTGTTGCTTAAAGTCCAGCTCTCAGAATCCTTCAGAAGAGTATGTGAAAGAACAATGGCGCCCAAGGTCAGTGTTACTCATCGGGCCTTCTTCAAGGGGACAAGGTAAGGAGGGGGGGGAGTAGGCTACAGGCTCCGGCTGGGTAGCATGTTGACTAACCTTAACATAGTATTCGAGAGTTCATGCATGCACCTTCGTAACACCATAGGACGGAGGCCCTGTCGCTTGTGCTACGCCGACTGCTTCTCGATAGATACGTGGTCACATCCGAGCTACTTGTATCGCGCGATCACCGTCTGCGACTTCATAAGGAGTGCCTGGTAAAGGATGGCCTGACGAGGATTGCCTGATAAGGATCGTCTGCAGCAGTCAATCCATCCTCATAAGTACCTAACCTAACCTAACTTAACCTAACCCTGTCGGCGCTCCACCGTCACGACAATGGCCATGAAAAGGCACATGTGCGACTGGAGACAATGTACGGGCAGGCTCTGGGGAGTTCGAGGTGCAGACGGTGGCGTGCACGTCGAGATCGGGACCATTCACCCTCACCTTTCGCGGAGCTACCACTGAGGTAGACACAAAATATTTATCGCAATCCAGTATGTAGTTCGACGAGTGGGGAAGAGGGGGCGGGGTGGATACTCATGTCATGCATATCATGACCGTAGTCGTATGACCATAAATCCTAGCATCCCTAGAATGTCGGGACGGAGCACGTCGGGTTTTCACCGACCAAGCAGTCATTGCTTGCACCAAGCGCGAAGCGCCGTGAGGTGTTCTGGGCGAACCGCAAGAAGGGTGAGCTGCATCCTTCTAATCGGTCGGACCGGTGGTCTAGTGGTTACCCTCGGGTGCTACTATTAATAGTGCTAAGTAATCCTCGAGTTCGAATTATACCGTTGTGAAATCGTGACTATATTTGCAAACCTAAAATGGAATCAACTGCTGAGAGCGCGTAGAGCGGGTATGGTACGCGCACTTCAATTCGACGCGAGTCGACGAGGGAAGGAAGAAAGGACTGAAGAAAGTATTCTCGAGATGAAAACCGCCAAGCACGAACCACATTAGTGGGGAAGGGGAGAAGACAATGGTTGATTTGAGTTATGACTAGGAGGGAGAGACAAATCAAGGCGTAGATATTTATTGGGAAGAAAATCAAGTAAAAGACCAAAAGAAGAAGAAGAACCCCTTGTGAGGCGGACACTCTTGCATACGGACGACAGCGTCCAATGATCACGTCGTGTGCATGTCGTCGGGGGGGGGGGGGGGCGCGACAACAACGAAAACTGAGAATAAGACAGTTGACAACTCCGTTTGCAAACGGTGCCATGTTTTAGGGGGGGCTAATGTTGTAATCAGAGCACGCGATGGACCCAAACACTATTTATTATCCCCCTATGTTTACACGTGATATTTGGTTCTGATTAATACCACGTGTTCCCCAGGTACAGTAATGGCGTCTTTCTTATGCAGTAGGTTTAAGCGGTAGACCAATCAAATCAATGATGTACGAACCCAATTTAGAACCGCCGAGAAGCCGCCAACACTCCCAGCACTCCCAACACTCTTACCCAGATACGGGAATCAGCACATGCGCGAAAAACAAACTTTTCCCCCCGCGCAGTCGGCGCAACCATCGCGGAATTCTCCCGTGCCCCTTCGCTGCCCATCGTACAATTTTTTATCTCACCCTGATGTTCTCGTCGCCCGCCGTCTTTTTGGTCCACTTCTGTTCGCTTCGTCGAAAAACATGGTCGGCAGGCGATCAGCCCTAACGCCACCACTTCGGAGGTGGCCACCGCAATCGAGCTCCTCCCGACGTGAGTCTCTCTGTGGTACAGCAGTGCAGTAGACACATAATAGTGCGGTAGGTAGGGAGGTGCATCTCCAGTTTTCTCAAGGATCGTCACTTGAGAGGAGCCTCATATATCACCCCAAAAAAGCTTTGAGAATAATTATATGAGGCAAAAAAAAAAAGGTGCTTGATTACTGCCGCTCTCGATGAACCTAAATCGCCCCCCTGCCGAGATAGATACACCCCCCCCCCTCTTAATGTCTTCGCCCTTCTTTTTTCTCCTGCTCTCTCCCAAGTCGTAACTTAGGTCTGGAGTCGTCATACGACCACGGCCATGCATGATAATGAATATCCCTCACCCCCTATGGTCATACGACTGCGGCCATGCATGGGATCGAGTACATCTCTCCTATCGAGTACACCCCCCCCCCCCGCCCCCCCCCCACCCCCCCCGTTGTCTATGGTCTTAGGACTACGGTCATGCACGCCATGAGCACCCCCCCCCCCCCCGCACTATGTACTTTTCTATCCGACGGGAACGTCATCTTCTGATGCCTGATACTTCTGATACCTGATATACGTGTATATTGTCGAGACAAGACGGTGGGTGGAATTGCAGTCAAGCTCCACGCGAGGGCACGATCGAAATGAACTTCTACTACTTCATACCCAGCACCTTGATGGACCATTATATATCCGAAATATTAGGACCATTGAGTATAAATATGAATATCAAGTGGTGCTTATATTTTCGTTGAGAGTGGTATTTGATGTAAAACGGGCAGAGCAACGGATGGTTCCTCTGGGGAGCCGTAAGAGCGACCCCTCACAAGAAATGCCTTACCAGGTATCTATGATCCCCACAACTTCGCTCAACCGGTGGGCAAAATTTCACACAGCTCGTGTTCCGATGGTGTTCCGACACGAGCCCTAATTGCAAACCGGGTGTACAAATAAACAACTGCACACCCCCCACCCTGCCCCCGCTTGACGCTCTGATCGGTCCCACCCCCGACCTGATCCCACCCGGACCTGGGCCCTCCAAGCTGTGTTAGAGGTAGCAAGTTTTGGCCAAAAGAGACCTTGGTGCCGCCAAAACAGACCGGTTCTGGATAAACGCGGCGTTAACGCGCCCGAAAAAAAGACAGCTATAGGTCAAAACAGGCCTTGACGCGCCCCAAACAATATCGTTTAAACGCCGAAAATGCTTCTGACTGATGGGGCTTCCCGGCCGAGGGATTACACCATAGTCGATCGATTTTTCCAATCGTTTTCGTTCCTGATTTAGCTCATCGGATTAAGCGGGGTAATAGAAATCCCATAGTAAAATCAAGTGAGGAAGGAACCTCAGAAAAATGTAGGTGCGACCCCCTTGCCGCAGCGGGCGCTCTCCCTGGGTATAGGACCCACCTGGCACCCTGTATCCCACCCCGACCTGCTCCGCGCAAAATCGAGGCTTTCAATCAAACGGCTACAGCAAAAAAAAACAAAATACACCAAAACCAGCGTATAATTGGTGGTGTCCAGAGTATCATTTGTAGACTCGGTATACAATTAGGGCTCCAGAGTCTTATTAGTAAGACTCGGTGTGCAATTAGGGCTCCCCGTTTTCCGATGGTGTTCCGGTGGTGTTCCGATGGCGTTCCGGTGGTGCTTCTCAAGGGGGCGTCTTTTTAACTCCCCTGGTCACATTCTTCCAACCCAAGAAAACTTCTGTTCATTATTGGAATAAATCGCGATCACTTAACCCCCCGCCCCCCCCCCCCCCCCCGCCCCGGACCGGAGCAGGATCGGGTCTGTTTCTGTCGCTTACACGTCAGGAGATTCCGCGTGTAATACTACTTGGGGCCTGGGCGAAGGCATGCAGGCAAGACCATGCAAAAGTACTTCGACACCCTACATACAGACACCTACCAATCAAATTTCGGTATAACGCAGGACATCGAATGACAAAATGAGCAATGAGAAAGGCAGGCCGATACTTGCAGAGGTGAAAAAGAAGTTCGCGAGTCGCTATTATACCGAAGCTAGTGTAGAACGCACCCCGTCGCAAAATGAGAAATCGAGCCCGGACCAGTTTTTCTGTATCTTGTTGGGTGTCCTGTTTATACTTGTGTGTGCTCAACTCGCGGGGCCAATCAAATCGCGCCCAGGAGGCATTACGTAAACGTTCAAGTTTGGTGTCCCCTCGACTCCTGACGCGTGGTCACCGTGAACAAGTACTTATTAATAGTGAGTGCACGCTTACTTCCCAGTCAGCCAAGCTAGGGGCCGTGCTTTATCGCCGCAAGTTTTTGTCGATTTTTTCCACTTTTTTTTGTTTTTGATTTCCACATACGGTAAAAAATGAAAGTTCTGGAAAGTTAGCGGAGTACCAAAAAATTCGAAAGCTTAGTTTTCCATCCCCCCCCCCCCCTGATTTTTCTGGCTTTATTTGCTTTGATAAGCATGGCCCTAAGGCATGCCCCATGGCTGACACCATGGCGGAGTTTCAGGCGTAATCCTCGTGCTCACTCTGAGAGTTCTGCAACGAACACAAGGCGCACGGGCGCGCCCAAGCGTCCCATTTCACTATTAACCGCAATAATTTGCTCGTTCGCTTTCCTAACCCCATATAACAAACACCCCCCCCCCACAATCAGCTGATACCAGGTGCTTTCTATTTGTAGGTAAACATTCAACCTCGTGATATATATCCGTCTTAGTACTATTACGGGGGGGCATAGTAAATAGGACCAAATATTGTTAGCAAAAATAGGGAAATATATAGGTTTTTGTCTGTGCCGTAGGTCCTATTAACCATGATCCCCCGTAATAGTTGTTGTAGGTTTCATTGAGCGCGGACAAAGGTAACATAGGCAGGATCACGCGACAGGGGGAAGTAGGTATACGTCGCCATACGCTCTCTACAAACCTCTTGTTGGCACCGAGGAGCGCGGTTTGCCGACATGGATGCTACGCTACGCCCCCAACCCCCCCCCCCCCCCCCCCCCCCCCCCCCCCCGAAAAAAAAAAACTGCACGCCCTCCACTGAATGCTGATATGACTCGCATGAGTCTGGATCCCCTTCGGTATGTGGATATTTGATACTACTGTAGTATGATTGGAACATATGCTGTACGTAAACAGCGGCACGCGCGAGCGAAGTAGCACAAGCAGCTTGCCAACCACGAGTTTTTCTACTGCACTGCAGGATTTTTTCGATCTCATACTGCGAAGGTCTTACGTACCATGTGATACACCACCTACCCTGGTATATGCCATGTGGTGCAATAATACATCACCCCGCAGGTCACCTTCTTGACTGAGCTCGGAGACCTGCCCTCCCTGAGCACGTCCCCCTCTTTTGCTGTGAACTCCACGACGACCGGCACGAAGGACAACGCTGAGTGCGGCGGCAACGGCATTTGCGGTGAGCTGACAGTACTCCACACCTCGGGGGACAGATCATGATCTATCTGATCTATCAACAGTAGATCACCTATTACGGGGTACCATAGTAAATAGGACCAAATATTGTTAGTCAAAATAGTTAAATATATAGGTTTTGTGTGTACCGTAGGTCCTATTTACTACTACCCCCCCTTAATAGTTCCTCACCTGCCGTCGTGAGAGGTTGTGCAGGACCTATATGCATACTACAGTAGTAGAACAGATCCGTCCCAGCAAATATTTATTTGCTGCAGCAGATAAATCATGCGGATTCCAAGGGTCCCATCCGGCAACACGACTGAGCTACAGCAGCAGTAAATCATGCAGAGCTAGGGAAATGATCTGCCTTGAAAGGCTAAGATCTTCGAAGTGGGAATGATATGTACATTCGTGATGTGTGTCAGAGGTATGCAGGTATAGTCTCCGCGTGCTAAGCACGACTTCGTTGTTTTCTTTATTTGCCTTTCGTGACACTCGATCGCAGTACTTTTCTTCCGCGCTCTGTCTTCCCTCGTCCCCTCAAACACGAGAATGTTCATGTCATATACGCACTGAGTTGCACTATATGTAGCTCAAGCAGTGTTGAAAAGTAAAACATTTGCTTCAAACTTATCGTTTGTCGTTATGTTCCACTCACTGCTGCCGACAAAAAAACTCTGAAACTCAAATTATAACTACAGAGTTTTTCCGGAAATAAGCGCATATTGCCAAATACAAGTGCACGCACTCTTCAGCTGTTTCATGTATAGGGGAGTGGTACAACTGTAAATCAGCAAATATGCCATCCGATCAGGCTAGGTCGCTAAGGTCTGTGCCACCTCATGTGCCATCTCGTGCTACCTACAGTAATAGGGATTTCAACTAGGGGTTGCAATTAGGGGTTGCACCATTTTAAGGCCAAACATTTCACACCTTGCACAGATGATGATCTACGTCAGTCCCTGTCAGCGAACCGAACGACATGTTTTTTTTTTTGGTTTGGGGAAATACAACGTTTCTCGGTGGCAGCAACTCTAATTGATCCGTGATTTTTTTCGAGTAGGTGCCCAACCACATGGGGCGTGTTTTGTTTTTGAATAGTATACAAGTATGCGATTATTGTTTTTGGTTGAATTAGGGCGAGAATCCTGTTTTGCCTAAAGAAAGAAAAATAAAGCAAAATTCCTATAAATAAAGTGGTCAATTCGAATTCAAGCCTGGTAGACGTGGAATCCACAACAACGGGGCGCTCTTGGTGCTAGCAATAGAAACAAGATATTTTCTGTTTGTACGTAAATAATCTAGTTTCTCGCCCGCCTTCGTGAGAGGTTGTGCACAGAACCTTCATACTAGAACATATCCATGCCAGAGAACTTGTGCTACGATATCATGCGGGTCTTATGGGGTGAACCCGGCAACAAGAGCTATGACACCACTCTCTCTCCCCTGGACACGAGGACAGTTACAGTTTGGATATAATTTTAATATCCAACGGTCCTTATACTGAGAGAGTGGTAGATCATACAAGGTCAGGACTACATACATATATACATCTGCCTTGAATGATTTAGGTGATGAATTGTGCGAATCGATGAGCTGTACATGATCTGCCCGAGGTGTGAAACATTTAATGTAGTATATCCCCAATATGTTTGCAGTCGATGTGTTCCTGGTATTGCATATTTTATTTGCAAGCCCATGGATAGTTTTGGGCATTAGGGCTCAGCTTACAATAATATTGTGCTCAAAGTCGATCGTTTGGGTGGGGTACAGAGGTCCTCACAGGAGCAGCCTCCGAAGAAAATAGCTGCTACGACCCCTCCCGTAGCACCGTAACACTGTACGAGTATCACCCTCGACACCTGACGATAGGAGTTCCACGATTTGTGGGGGCGTTTCTATCGCGTGCTATGTATGGCTGCCGCCTGCCGCTGCCGGCAGATTTCCGCACGGGCCAGTGCACGTGCCTCGACGGCTGGGCATCGAGCGACGGAGACGGGGGCACGGGGGATAGGGGCGACTGCGGCTTCCGCAACGAGTTCTGCACCGACAAGACGCACGCCGAGCAAAGTCGCGAAGAAATCTACGATCTCCTTCTGGCGATCAGCTTGTGACGACGTCATTCATGTGGCTGTGACGGCTGTCACGTTTGCATGGATGGACTCATTGCAGCTGATACGTACTACTGTAGTAGCTTCGACCTCGAGTATAAAACAAAGCACGAACACAGCAGTGGGAGGTCCCAATTTAGTGCGGGGCGGGGGTCCCAATTTAGTGCGGGGCGGGGGTCCCAATTTAGTGCGGGGCGGGGGTCCCACTTGTAGTGCTGTGAAAATCCCTTCGGTCACGATTTCGTCCCGCGTTTCAGTTTTGTTGGTGGCGCTTAGTTGTACACAAAGCGCGAGTACTGCACAGCGGTATCGTACTGCTTGCTGTGGGGGCGGGTGGGTGGTGTACTCATGCCATGCATGCGGTAGTCGTACGGCCACAGAGGCGCGGGAGGTTGGGGGAAGGGGGCAGCACACTCCGTGTTGTGTTGCTCCGTGTGGCATCATCTCGCGGTCACCACAAGGTACCACTTTTCCGGCACGCGACTTTTTGAAATCCAAGCGTGTGCGCATCTCCCACTACTGCTACTACTGCTGTATGTGCGCCCTTTGGGGCGACTGAGATGCGCTTCCACTGCTGGAAGGGAGCCAATCACGGCAAGTGTGTTTCGGGTTCGTTCTGTGTTGGTGTGCCTGCCGAAAAAGAAAAGAAAATGGTTCTTCTTGCTCGAGAACGACCGATCTTGCCATCCGGTCAAGACCACAGCAGTATCAGCGCTCAACGCCAGACCATCACAGCGGCGTGACGTTTTCCCTAAAAATAATTTTGTTCGTGTCCTCGACCACGCTGAACCGAGACAAGCCTGGCCGCTGCTCGGCAGGGGCACGGCCTCGACCTTGCCCACGCCTATTCCACTGTTTCATTGTTCCACTCCAGATATCACATTGCACAACACACTGTGAGGGTGTTACCTACTGAGCTATACTATAGGGGTAAGAGACCGATCGATTACCCAGCCCAGCGAGCCTATCAAGATCAATTTCGTGAGTTCGAGTCTCACCGAGTGCATGCTCATAGGGACTTTTTCTTACATGAAATTGATTAGCGGAAAGCGCGAGAGCGTGAGTTAGCTGTACATTCGATGAAAATCGACGAGCAGTGGGAATGCTGAACCCTATGCGCGATAAAAACTAAAGGCACGTACCGGGGGGGAGAAGGGACGACACCTGTGACCACGGCTTGTCCAGAAGATCGTCGAGGGTAAAACCTCCTACGAGTGGGCTGGAAAGTAAAAGTGATGATGAAAAAAAAAAAGAAAAAAAAAAAAAGGGTAATCCTTAGAACAACAACAGGCAATACGGTACGGTCGGCTGGCGACGTATCACAAGAGACAGCGTTCAGCATACCAGGTACGACGCAGGCAACACGTTACGGGTGACCCACCACAAGCTCCTGCTCAGCGCTAAGCGCTCAGCGCGCGCCTGACAACGGACATGTTAAAAAAAAAACAGGCGAGAACCACAGCAAACACCGTCCATAACACGCCAGCAGAGGCCAATTCTGCGCCTACGTACGTACACACACAGACCTACGGACCAAGTCATCAAAGCCCAGTTGCTGCTTCGCCCCATATTACCCCCTCAGGATTGCAGTCCCGTTGTGGTACAAAACACTTGCAATTAGAGTCAAAAGTAGGCTTCTGTACACTGCACTACTAAAAGGGTTCAACCCCTTCCAACCCTACCCACCTTTTTTTGGAAAAAACTACTTGGAGCTGGTTAGTGAGGGGTACATGTTGTCATGTTGACGTATCGCAGCGGCCGCCTCTTTCGGGTGCCCGCCCGAAAGACGCCCACGTACTCGCCCAGCCCCTCACGGCGCTTCGCGCAGGGTGTATGCAACGCCTGCCTGGTCGGTAAAAACCCGACGTGTTTCGTCCCGGCATTGTAGGGATGCGAGGGTCTACGGTCATACGACTACGGCATAGGTACTACCCCCCATATCCCGCCCGCCCCCGCCCCTGCCGCCGCCCACCCCCTCCCAGTCCAACTTCGCGCCTCCATGCCACCCTGTTACTCCTCTGCGACATTGAAGGCGCCTTCTTCCCGACTACCGCTTTCTAGCCTGGTACGACTTTGCCCACTCCACCATGTCAACCGGGTGGGTCTCGGGGGTGGCGTCGGTGTCCTCCTTCCAGATCTTCACAGTCTTGTCGGCCTCGCACGTCACCAGGCGGCTGCCGCTCACATCGAAAGACGACGCGAAGATGCCAGCCTCGGCGTCGAGAGACCCCGGCTGCGCGATGGTGTCGATGCGCTGGAAGTTGTGCCCAGTGGCGTAGTCCCAGAGGCAGAGGGAGCCGTTGTCGCCGCCGCTGACCAGCACGTTGTCCTCGTTCACCGAGAGGGAATTGATGATCGTGTTGTGCCCCGACATATTGTTCAGGAAAACGCCGTCCCGAGCCTGGGGGGAGTTCAAGAGGGAAAAAAGGCCAGACGGGGTGTGGGGGGGATGGGGTCAGCGGGAGGGGGGGGGGTACTCCTTTGTTGCTTGCCTTAGCCATTTTGACCATTATCACGCATCCCTTTCGAGACGGGAGTGGGGGGTTGTACTCGATAGGAGAGATGTACTCGATCTCACGCATGGCCGTAGTCGTATTACCATAGACCCTCGCATCCCTACAATGCCGGGACTGAGCATGTCGGGTTTTCACCGACCAGGCAGACATTGCTTGCACCAAGCGCGAAGCACCCTGAGGTGTCCGGCGAGTCGCATGAAGGGTGAGCTGCATCCTACTAAGAACCGCTTGTGAGGCGGACTTGCATATGGATGACAGCCTCAATGAGTTAGTTTAATTTCCGGCGTAGCCACTTCCAGAGACAGCAATGGGAGTACTATGTAACTGCCTCTTGGGTGCCTTACCTTGAACACTACGTGATACGCTCAATTCCTTTGTCCAGAGTAAAGGTTCTTTACTTCGCACAAATGATCTCACTTGACAACCAGCTGTGGGCGAACGTCAAAAAAAAAAAAAAAAAAAAAACGGTACCCTGGATGTCTAGCTCACGTAGTGAGCGACATATTTTACAGTGTCGTTGCCAACCGACGCCAACCCAACCCATATATAATATATATAATAGGGGGGGGGGGGGTTCGTCGATATAATGCATCGCCGTAGTCGTATGACCATAGACCCTCTCATCCCTACAATGCCGGGACAGAGGGAGGGGGTGAGGAAATAGGGTATACCCTGATAATTCAGGAGGACACCGTCCAAGGCCATGGGGAGTGCAAGAGAGTTAGGGGCCGAAAGGTGGGATCGGCGGGGGGGGGGGGGGGGGTGAGGAAATAGGAAACATGAGATGCGATGTGCCGCTGCGGCAGGTGGTCGGCGAGCAATGAATACGAATCGGGTTGACTGCGGAGTTCAGGCCGTACGGGGCGTTCCTGCCCAAAGTGGTTAGGGCACGAAAAACATGGACTTTTCGGTGCGCCGCATAAGCGAGTATGGTGCAGCCGTAGGCGTCGTAGGGCGGGGGCCGCCAGAACAGCTGTTGTTGTGTTCAGTTCTGTGCCGGTCGAAGGCCTCGAAAATGCAACACATTGTTGCACGTTGTCTTCGTTTTACTCAAATCTCTCACGAAACCCGACCACGGAACTGTAGCAAAATTCGATGACAATCGACGAGAAGTGGGAATGCTGAACCCTCATAAATACGAACGCAAGTACCGGGGGGGGGGGGGGGGGGGAAGAAAACCTGTGACCAAGGTTTCTGCTCCATACGCTGGAAAATAAAAGCGATGTAAAAAAAAGAGGTACGTACAACTCCCGGAACTCCCCCCCCCCCCCCCCCCCGAACACGGCACGCCTCGTTACGGCAACACGCCTGAAACTTCCTCGCTGCCTCAAAATGGCACAATGTGCAATTGTACGCGATCTGTTGGGGAAACGTACAGCGGCACTGCAATACGTAGTATGGTAACCAAGTTTTATCCCACCAAGTCGCCCACCACCAACACACTCACATTGCCTTGTTTCATCCCCCCCCCCCCTTCCCACCAATGATTGACACACCCCATATTATGCGCGTTGCTTCAGTTTCCTCACCTGCCACTTCTTCATGTTATCCGCGGCCGCCGACACGAAGCTGAACTCCTTGGGGTGCATTTTGACGGCCCGCACGGCCTTCTTGTGGTGGGTCAGCGTCGTCATCGCCTTCCCCGCTACCAGATCCCACAGCTTGATCTGGCAATCGTGCGACCCGGTGATCACCTGTGGGCGAGAAAGAAAGACAGAGGGACACAGGTTTTGCGGTAAAAGGTACTGGCATACTACTACGGGTGACCGTAGTAAATAGGACCAAACATTGTTGGTAAAAATCGGGAAATATATAGGTTTTGTGTGGCCCGTAGGTCCTATTTATTATGGTCCCCCGTAATATTCGTATTACCGGGGGTCACAATAATCAGAACCCAACGTGTACCCATACAACAGGTATTCCCGCATGTTTACACACTGTGTTTGGTTCTGATTATTGCGTTCCCCCGTAATACAATAGAGCAGTAGCATACAACTCTGTCCCTGCATAGAAGGACCGTTTTTCTAGTAATATTCAATGACAACTGTTCTTCTATACACGGACGGAGTGGTATACCAGGTATTGATTTTCATGTCCTCCACTCCGTGGAAGATCCAAGGAGAATTAAAAGCAGCAGAGCTTACGACTTGGCGCCGCTTCGAAAAAATGGTTGACAGGATACACTGTCTCTTCAACATTCCTATCAATAGAACACTCCGAGAATTTTCTCGGGCGGTCGGGGGTAGGGTTACGTTTGATTCGGTTAGTGTTTAAAGTCGCGTACACCATTTTTTCGTACGTACGTAGCCGGGCCAAGTCGTACACGTACAGCCCTGGACAAATTCAACCACCAAGAGGAACACATGAGCTTGTGATAGAGTGGCAACCATAGGGACAAACAGCGTAACGTCGACTTGTTCCACGATTCATGGCGGCACGAGAGACATGGTACAGAGCGAGCCTATGGAGCGCCCTACTGTACTACTTGCTTCTATCTCTCGGCAGCGGGGCGTATGGCTATACGTACATAGCTGCAGCGCTGAAGATCGCACTCACTCGCGGTCTACCTGCAAACCTCTTTGGTCCAAGACCAGAATTGGAACCCGTTACTTCTGCTGTATGATTCTATCGTTCGCCAGGGCAACGTCAAACTACGCATCAAGTACTGTAGACCTCCTTGCCCACAGCATGTATGCCCGCACACAGATATATTATACCAGGGTATACACAAGGTATGAGGTACTGCCATGCAAAACATATACTGCTATGTACGCTGTAGTAAACTACTGCTGTATGAATAACTAAGTTAAGTTTGCAAACAGGAGGTGCCCCACAGCCTGCAGAGGGTTTCCAAAGTTGTGTGCAAGGGAGCGGAACATAACAGACCATGGCGTGATATCCACACGATGTACTGCTATACGCCAGCAACACAAAAAAAAAAAAAATGCAGTTACGAGCTATTCTGACACGCGTCGTACACAAGGGCATTTCAATATCGGCACGTTGTCTACTATCAGGTACATACATGCTTAATCATACCAGTAGTATCATATTCACATTGAAGATGCTTGTACTGCTGTACGCGTAGTATAGCTACGTATCGCTATTATTTAATCATAGGAATTCGCGGAGCGGGACACTTGAAACTGTCATCAATGTGTGTGTGCGTTGGTGGATGGTGGACGGTAACTGTTGCTGTTGGCGTTACGTGTGATGTTGGTTCTCCGAGAGGTTCGTCGCGGTGATGCGTAGATACCCTATACACATGGTGCATGGTACATGTTACAGCGATATCGAAAGGGGTCTCTCTTCTGAATTTTGCCGTCAGAACTACAGCAGTAGAGCCTAGCACTCGCTCGAAATCAACGTACATAACCAAAAAACACAAAATACATATTCCTACTGGTGGAATTGCTGTTGCACTCCTAGTAATAGCCCTAAACTCGTACACACAAGGACAGGACAACACCTACTATAATAACTACTGTACCAATTCGCGTATGTACGAGTACTCCTAAAAATAGACGGCGTGTTCGTACCTGGGGTTCTACGGCGTTGGTAGCCACCGTCCCGACAGCGTTCGTGTGCCCCCCCAGCGCGTGTATCTGCTTCTTCGTCCGCATGTCCCACACCCTCGCCACGCTGTCCCTCCCGCCCGTCACCAGGATATCCAACGTTGGGTGCAGGGCCAGGCAGTGCACCCCGGACAAGTGGCCGTGGTAATGCCTCACCACGCGGTTGTACTCCAGGTCCCAGCACATCACCTTCTTGTCCTCCGCGGCGGAGAAGAGGTAAGGGTGTCGGGGGGACACCGCCAGCCCCCTGATGCAGTTGATGTGCCCCGTCAGGGTCAGCTTGAGGGCCTTGTCTGCTCCCGCCGATGCCTTCGCCAGATCCCAGACCTTTATCGTCCGGTCCGCCGACCCGGTCACGAACCACTCATTGCTGGGGTCGAAGGCGATGGCGCGCACCCATCCCAAGTGCGCCGACACCACCGAGCTCAGCTTCCAGGGCGCGTGCCACTCGGGCCGAGGCGCAGAAGGCGCCGCTCGTCGCGACACCACCAGCTGGTTAGCCGCCCCCTTGCCCTCGCTCCCACCGACGGAGCCCGAGCTGGGGCTGAAGAGGACGAGACTACCCCCCCCCTCGGCGCCGCCGGCTCCGCGCTTGCGGTTCTCCTCTTGCCGTAGCCGCGCCTTGTCCATTTTCTCGGCGTCGATACGCTGGATAATTCGGGTGACTTCTGTGTCGCGGGTCTTTTCTGAGGGCGGCCCTGCTGCTGCTGCTGCTGCTGCTGCTGCGCCGTTAGGGTTGCCGCCTGCGGCTGCGGCTGCGGCGGCGGCAGCGCTGCTGTGCCCGTTGCGAGCAGCAGCAGCGGCGGCGGACATGGCATTTGGTGCGCCGTCTTTGACCGCGGAGTACCCGGCGGCGATCTTGCTCGCTACCTTGATCTTTTGGCTGTAGGCGGAAGGGGGGGGGGGGAAGGAGAGAGAAAGCGAGGGAGAGAGAGCAAGGGACAACGATATTGGGGTGTGACGGCGTAGAGTTGCTTCGTCGCTGGGATGATGTTAAGATGTTGGCGATGACTATGCTAGTGGGTCATTTCTCTGTTTGGTTGCAAAGCTTGGTGTTGGTGTCCGAGATTGGTGTACCATGAGTCGCATATACGAGTAGGGCACACAACTTTGAATTGTGTAGCGTTCTGCTCAGCGCACAGCGCACGCCCACTCAAGGCAAGCCTTGTTGTCGTACGACGACACACACTCCCACGGAAAGGCGAAATATAACAAATACAAAACGTGGCTGACCTTGCCATGAAGGCAGGAGGGGGTGCTCCTTCTTGCCGCACAAACATATCCAAAGTGCGCTTGGTGTTTTTCATGACCATTGTCTTCAGCTCCACAGCAGAAGCACCAGCAGCAGCAGGCTCGTCGCTAGAGCGCTCCATCTCTAAGCTCGCCATTTGTTGGCTCCACTCTCTTCGTGTTCGTCTCCTCTAAGGAGGAATTTCCACTGTGCAGCTGCTGCAATCCGCGCCTAGCGACCTTCAGCCCCACGCTCACCGCAACGGAGTGTCAACGCCAAGCTACTACCCAGCTGCTCAGTGTGCTGCTTTGTACCGGGGGTGAAATCGGGTACAATCCGGCTACGCAAGCCATTCAATATACGTTGAACTCCGGGCGGCGTGCGGCGCAATTCATTCCTTCGAAAGAATCAATAGAAGGAACTGCTTTCCCCCTCCCCCAAACTTTCCGCCGACAACTGCCCTGAACTGCTGTGAACCTGTTGCCTCGCATCACCTCTCACAATCCACAACACCACACCACAACCCCCCCCCACTGCATGCCTTCAAACAGAAAGATACTGGTCGTCTTTCTCCTAGCCACCCCTTCTCGTGCGTTCTCGCTATATCCAGCACGGCGTTCAGCCTTCTCATCGAACGCGTTCGTAAGGTTTGCCGCAGTCACAGTCGGCTCAGGTGCTACTTCGGCGGTGCTCACGACTGCGATACCCGCACCAGCAAGGCCAACAGGAAGCTGCGCCACTGCGGAGGCCAACCCCAGCACTTCATCTCGACAGTTCTGCAGCATGTCCAGCGGAGAGTTCTCGAGCCGCTCAGTGGACGAGGTGACTAAAACCAGCGCTTTCAATGATGAAAGGTTCAAATTGACAACTGGTGTGTGTGGCTTGTTCCTGTATGTCCTTTATTTCGAGGGAGCTTTGTACTTCGTGCTCTCTGGTATGCCATACACCGGGAATAGGACGTACATTGCGAGGCCTTTCCGGGTGTTTGCTCTAGACTTTCCCAGCCCCACGCAGCTGCTTTCGTGAGGTAGTTCTGTGTGTTCGGACTGCGTATGGATGTTGAACGCTATGATGGCAGCAACCAACAACAACAAACTGCTGTGCTGATCCTAGACGACAGCAGTGTAGAACTCGGACCACTGCGATCGCTTACGTACGTACAGCTATTAATAGTAGTACGACAGGTACTATGTACCGTAACAGCAGTATTAGCTCGTGCATGCTATAACAGATAATGGAAGTGCAGTGTACGTCAACACCGGTCAACCGCAGGTACGAGGTGTACAATGGTGTTACTGCTGCAGTGTAGTTCGAACTCGCCCCGGATATCATCGGCTCCGCGATGTAGGTGCTATAACTGCTGTGCTTCAACCAAAACCCCTGCCCGTTCGACGCTGCGGCCCCGTGCCCGTTATTAATAGTCTGCTGGTCTGGCATTGCAGACATACCCGTGTTCTCCACGAATTACGCCAGCAGGGTAAGGCATACCGTGTTATATGATACAGCCGCCATAACGTCGTACTTTCAACGAACATGTGATCTACAATGTGTAAGACTGGCTAACACGGGGAGGAATACCCAGTTCTTAGACTGTGATGTTAACGACTCAAGATGCCACCAGCTACCGCCACCGCGAACTGTTACGATGTTTACGACGAAAAAAATAAGTAAAAAATCCACCGCTCATGTGCTGCCGGTATGTACGTCGTACCTGGTACGTTGCACAACTATTGTAGTGCACGAAAGGAAATTGCAGCTTACGTAACCCGTCCTGCACGTCAGCCGTCAGTTGGCACCAAACCTCACGCTTTGCGCCTTACCTTTCCAAAGTCGTTTCAAAGCACAACTACTATTGAACTATCGATTAAAACATCAAAGTAAAATTGCAGGGGATTTTATGTGCTGTATATACGTAGAGAGAGCGAAAGGGAATACAGCGTTTTATCCAGACATCACCCTTCCAAAAGTCGGTGCCAAAGGCCAAGCTTGATGGAAACATCAGTTTAAGAACTGCAAACTGCAGGCGGTATTTGTCTAGAGAGAAAATAGGAGACACCATACCCCCTACCTTTCAAAACGGCGTTTCAAAATTCGACTCTACGGAATGTCGTTCAAAAACTTCAAACTTCAGGTGGTCTTGTCCAGAGAGCAAAGTGAAGGCGTCGGGGCGTTGGTTCGTCGGAGCATCGGTGGCTCGAGGCTGAAGAACTTCGACCCCTTCCTCCTCCTGGACGAGTTCGATGTCGCCACCACCGCAGGCTTCCCTGACCACCCCCACAGGCGAGAGCTCAATCGGTCCTTTCACCAGCGCTTTCGTCTATCTTGGTCCTCCATCCTCTTCGATGCTCTTGAATGTGTCCACAGGAGCCAGCAGCAGTGTTGGTAACATCATAGCTGACCGCGTTTATGGTTCAAAGCGCGAAAGGCAACAATTCCGTACCGCTGCTGTAGGCTAGGCAGCTATAAACGTCTTACTAAAGGCAACATTCATGAATACGTAAGATATCTTCGCACTAGCTTTACATTTGGTGGCGTTATTCTTCACGTTTAGCCTTCTACGTAGCTCAACTCGCAAGGAGTGTTTTCCACCGTCTTATGTCTTGTCCTTGTTCCAGAGGACACGCCATGACCCGCCTTCTGAACGTGGGCTTTTGCTGCATACCACCCTACGTAGACGGAAATGGAATGATCGTTTGCTGTTCTTACTGTTGTCTAATAAACGCTCCTTATAGTTGCGTCCACTGTATGAACACTGCAAATAATGCCCCCACAATGATTCCAAGTGCGTATGGTATCCCCAATAACAGATCAGATCAGACCAGATCAGATCAGATCAGATCCCATCCCACAGTTACTCATATCGGACATACCATGTACAGACCATCTACAGATCATTCCCACTGCATGATCTAGATATTCCAGGGAAGATAGATAGATCCCTGATGTGTGTGATCTAGTTCATGTTGTCGGGCGCGAGCCGTACATTCTGCATGATCTAGCACAAGTTTTCTTCCTTGGATCTGTACTACACACTGATCCCGCACACCATATCATAACAGCTGGGTGGGATCTACTGTAGATCATCTATAAGTAGGTCGTGGTCTGTCTGATTTGTGCACAGTTCTAGAGGGGCTAACACACACGGCAACATATTATGTCAAAGGTAACCTCAGCGGTAAGGTTAACCTTCGCTCCCGTCGCCCCTGCACCACCCGCGTCGCTGGGCAGGGGGTTCGAGACGGTGACCTACATGCTCAAGGGCATCATGGAACACGAAGACTTCTGTGGCCACAGGTGCGCTGCCGCTCGTGTCTTGTCTCCTCGTATGTATCCGTTGTCGTGGTATATATCCGTTGCACGCGGCGACGTTCGCTACACAACAAGACGGTGGCAATCATAGTAGCGTTGGCAGGCACGCATCCATGTATGCTTGTTGGAGTACTCGTGAGAGGTAAAATACAGTAGTGATGCGCTTTAGTAGTTTGATTGCATCATGGCATGCTGGCATTACGGGCGGCTTGTCTCGTCCCTTAGGTGATGGGGCCATGGTGTTGTATCATAACCGCGTTACTGTAACCGTGACCCTCCTGCACACCTTGGACGGATCACCTACAGATAATCTGTTCCCGCAGTTCATGATCTAGGTCTTTCAGGGCAGATAGATGTGTTCATGATCTGTATGATCTGTATGACCTGTATGATCTAGCTCATTCTGCCCGGTGGGTGCCGTGTATCTGCATGATGTAGGACACGTTTTCTGTGTTGGGTCTGCACTATGTATACAGATCTTGCACAGCACCTGATAACTGCAGGTTAGGACCTAGATGATCTATCTGTAGATTATCTATCTGTCCGACGCGTGCACCGTTTTACCCGCCACCCAGGATATTAGCTATGCCGTGGCACAAATTACACTCTTTACTGCCGACACAACTCACGTTCGCTCCATCCACACTATACCGCTTGCGCCTCTTTGGCCCTCTTCTAACCATAACCCCCCCCCGCACACGACTACGGCCATGCATGAAAATGAGTACCACCCGACGGGATGCCTGGTCGATGGTAAAAAAACCAAGACAAGCAACAAACGAGTACCCCCCACCCCCCCCTCGCTCCTGGTCGCTTTATTATGGTGTTTGCTGTGCTCGCTCATTGCTCTCGATTTTTTGCGTGCAGGGGCAAGATCGGTCCTGGCAGTCTCCAGTGGATGACAGCGGTGAGTACATAAGTTCAAAACTAGATTAATTTTGGCCCAGGTGGACATGGGGTAGACGGCTTCCCATTCGGTTGTGTTGACTTCCATTTCTATTCAGTTTCTATATTTTTACAGTTGATGCGGTTGACTGATACCCGCTTCTCTGGGATTCCACTTTTTTATCCGATTCTATTCGATCCGATTCCACTCGATCCGATTCCACTCGATCCGATTCCATTCGATCTGATTCCATTCGATCCCATCCGATCTGCTCTGTTTTTTTTATTTGGTCGTGCTTGCTGTTGTTTTCTGGCTCGCCGCGCGTGCTGTACTCGACCGACCTCTGTACGGTGTAATCCCATGTGACGCCGTGTCCAACAGTGATGTTTAGATGCTGCCGCAAACGCTTGTTTATTTCGCCTCATTTACTCGCGAGCCACCCTTAGTAGTTGCGTGTCGCTGCTTTACCTATGCTGTTGTAGCTCCTTCCGCCCTTGTTTCGCCGCCACTCCTCCAAGACACTGACGGACCCCTACCCTGTACAGCAGTACTCGAATGCTTAACTACTGCTGTTGTACTCGTAGGTGTATTTCGTACCTGAATACCGCTCTCTTCCGAATTACAAGTATCGCTTGGATAGAATACCACCGTAGTAATATTTAAAACCGTCCTTATTGGTGTAGCATACCTGATACTGATGACAGGTATTCTATTTTTTGTGTACGTGATACATTATGTATTAATAGTATTTGTGTGCCAGGTGTCAAACATCTGTAAGTGTAATCAAGTATTTTACTGCAGGTAACACTTTTGTCGAAAAAATGAAGGACGGTTGGTGTATAAATACCGATACCAATACCGAACGGTCCTTATTGTTCCGTTGAGAGTGGTATGTATATACCTGGTATATGATACAAAGGTACATGGTATAAAACAAAGCACCCACGATTATTACGGAAGGCCAAAGTAATACGTAGTAATACATTGTTAATACATAGTACATAGTTATACATAGTAAAACATACCTGGTACTAACATATAGTAATACATGGTAATACAGAGTAATACATAGTACCTGGTACATAGTAATACACAGTTAGTACATGGTAGTACGCAATGTCGCATGATAGTACATAGTTCTACATAGTAATACCTAGTACATAGTTAATGCATAGTAATGCACTGTTAATACATTGTTAATACACAGCAACACAAAAGTATTCAGAACTCACGGTGGACCCGAAAACCATGTATTCCCCTATGTTCACACATCATATTTGGTTTTCATTATTAGTAGGCATGTTGCCCCCGTGCTGGTGCATATGTTCCGTCTTCGATGCGTTTGTTGTTGTCGCAGTCGTCTAACGTTTAGTGTTTGTGTGCCGTGCCTTCTCCTGCTTTTAGGGCAAAGGCACCGTACACGCCGAGATGCCGACGGGCAAGGACCGCGGGCACGGCCTCCAGCTGTGGGTCAACCTCAAGAGCGCCGACAAGATGATCTCACCGGCATACCAGGTGCGTTTCTATTCTGCGGTACCTGGTATATGTATGTGTGTATAGGCACTATCCTCTCTATATAGGCATTCGATCTGTCCGAGTATGAGTCGGAAAGTATCTAAAGTGCGTTTGAACTCTGTTGGGAAATACAGAGTGTGTTTGGACGCTCTTCGGAACTACAAGGTGAGATTGGATTTTGGACTCTGTTCCGAACTAAAAGAGGCGAACGTATTTCGTCTCCCGCCCAAAAAGACTATTGATGGATTGATTGCCTGTTTGGTCGAAAATGTAAGGTACTTTTCGGTTGCCACGAAACTACGTTATCTGTTCGGTCAGACTGATATGGAGTTCCCCTCTCTGGCATGATACCAGGTATGTACGTACTGGTATTAATAGTAGTGTACGGCGGAAATCGTATCGTATTGTAGCTCTCGACGCAAGGAAGTACATACTGTAGATAATGTGCTGCTGCTGCTGCTGCTGCTGCTGCCGCTGTACCGACGGTGGTGTTGTTGGTGTTGGTGTTGCTGCCTACACCACCGCCAGCGTCACCTTCACTGAACCAACATCCTCACATCAGACAGATTAGATAGATCACACAGATCAGAGACATGAGAAACATCAGAAACACCAGAAAAGATCAGATAGATCAGAAACCCTCCGAAATGTCAGATAGAGCAGATAGATCAGAAACAGATCAGATACCAGGTAGATCAGATAGATCAGATTATCGGACAGATCGGATACATCAGATGCATCAGATTATTAGATATACCATATATATATATCAGATCTATCAGATAGATCAGGTAGATCAGACAGATCAGATAGATCAGACAGTTCAGACATATCAGACACCAAATAGATAAGATAGACCAGACAGATCAGATAGATAATATTGACCTCTAGACCCTCTATGTGGTTGTCGTTATGAGAGGTTACGCAGGATCCGTATTGTGCAGACCCCATCCGGCTAAACATGCACTATACATACCTATCAATATAAGAATCTAGGTGATGAAAGTGGGGGTCTGATGCTTTGTCCATTCCGTTGTATGCGTGGCAAATATCATGAATTGTGTATTTTATCTGTCCATTGTCGTTTCGTTATTATTTTGTGGTCTTGCTTGCTCGTGTTGTTGTCTTATCGTACCCGGTACGTTGGCAATTCGCCTGCTTTACCCATTCGTTTGCGTTTTTTGTTTTTGTTTTTGGTGTTCTCCCTGTCGCACAGTCTGTGACCACATAATAACCAGCATCTCTTTCAGTATAAGGAATCAGGACGGACACTATTTATAGGGGTACTGGTGTAGTTGGGCAGAAAGAACGGTTTGACGTAGGACAATATACAAACATTGTATAGATAATAATATGGGGATGTGATTTGTCCGTTCGTATGTATATGCAATTGTTTACCTTCCGAGCTGTGTCCAGCATGTTTACTCGGAATCCTTTTTGTATGATTCTTGGTTCGTATGATAGGAGCTGGAGGCAGAAGAGGTTCCCCGAGCCACCAAGGATGGTGTGACGGCGATTGTCATCGCTGGCGAAGCTTTGGGCATCACCTCCCCCGTGCACACCAGAACGCCCACGCAATACATGTGAGACCCGTTAGACACGGCTGCCGCGGGATGGGGTGATCGGGTGATACATAGGGCGGTACACAGGGCGATACATAGGGTGTTTGGTATTCTGGGCCGATGTCGGGATATGTTGGAGGGACCTTGTCGTTTGATTTGTTGTGCTTTCGATTGCTACATATGAGTGTTAGCCCTCTTGCAACTCCAGAGAGGAAAAATGAAGGTACAAAGTGACTTATCATCACAGCAACTGCGTGATTGAGGGGGGGTGACATTCTACAGCATGGTGTCCGAGTATACCACAGTAGAGTTGCGATGCAAGGAGTCGTACAGCAAGGGTGTCACATGATCCTGCCCGTACCGTACTGCTGGACTCTGACGCTGCGCGCAGATGGTTGATAAGGCCAACAAAGCTACCAACCGTAGTGTTTGGTCGGTACCTTCTTCAACACTCTTAAGAAGGGTTATTAATAGTAGTTTTGTAGCTGTGACGAGCGCCAAAAAGAAAGTATATACCCCTCTCGAGTTGCCTGAACCGTCCGACGTGCCTGGTACGCCGTCCAGCAACGCAGACGAGTTGACGACAGTTACATGCATCCTGCTGCGCCAGTTCGTAGCGACAGCTATGTATATGCATACTATCTTTTTCCTTGGGTGAGCTACCGACGGCGCTACTTGTTTTTTTGTCCTTGGCGATTTTTTCGCTCTCGATATCGATCGCCCTCTTGCTTTTTCTCAAAAGGAAAACGCTCTATTAATACTACGAGTAAATATCGACGACAACTGGCTCTGATGAGCGAGATGAACTGGTCGCCTTGTCACTTTCCTGTAAAGCCGACGACTCCGGGGCACCGCCTGGCCTCGCTGAAAACGGTTTGACGACCTTTGAGTACGTATAGGTCTCGCTGAAGCTTGATTTCGACAGCCTTTCGCAACCAGATGCCGTGTCACCGCACGAACACGTAGCAGTTCGTTGCAGTATAGATGTACTGGTGTGCGATAATGAAGTCGAAGCAAACACTGTTGTTGCTGTTGTTGACCTTTTTTTTCACTGCGAAAATGACCCCACACTAACTCCAAGTGATCTTTACCGAAATTAGTGATTTTTTAGGAGTTGAAAATAACGTTTTATCCCCATTTTTCATCGCTGCCAAAATGACCCCACACTAGCTCCAAAGTTGTGTTTACTCAAATTAGTGATTTTGTAGGAGTTGAAAATAACGTTTTATCGGGGCGTTGCTTGCCACAGAAGTATCGAGTTGCATCCGTCGACCGCACGGCACCGCCCTCCCGGACGACCGCCATCGTCAACAACATTATGGTGACCCCTCCCCCCTCTCCCCCCCCCCCCCTCCGCCTCTTCCTCTTCCCTGCCGTCCCTTCTACCGGCAATACTCAGCCACTTTAAGATGGACCCCGGAAGCGAGCTGAAGCAGCCTATCCCAGAGGTGAGCTTTTCATAGAGCAGCCGATTGTGTCCCATTTTTTTTTCTTCTACGTAGTTGTCAGAAAAATAGGTGCGGTTTGGCAAAATCATAGGGCTACATCACTCCCACCACTTTTTGTATGTGCACCATGCACCGAAAAACAATAGTCACATGATGCAGGTTTCGCGCCCGCTTCCCCATCGTTGCGCAGCCCTTGCCCCCTCCCTCCCTGTGCTCTTGGGGTATGCCAATTACGGGGGACCATAGTAAATAGGACCTACAGTACACACAAAAACCCATGTATTTACCTATTCTTACTAACAATATTTGGTCCTATTTACTATGGTCCCCCGTGATGGTGAAGAAACCTGCTGAAGAAAATAAATGTTCCAGGTATATTAGTTTTTGCCCGCTCCTGTGTTCTTTCAAGTCTACAGTAGACCTACTGAGGAAACCTACTGTACTGAAAAAGTCTACCTACTGCTGTGCCCCCCAGCTGTGCTCTTTAGTGGGCCTACTATTACGGGGGACCATAGTAAACAGGACCAAATATTGTTATTACGGGGGGCCATAGTTAATAGGACCTACCGTACACACAAAATCCTATATATTTAACCATTTTTACTAACGATATTTGGTTCTATTTACTATGGTCCCCCGTAATAGTAAACATACCTAAATATATAGGTTTTTTATGTGTACCATAGGTCCTATTAACTATGGACCCCCGTAATAACTGTACTGAAAAAAACCTGTTGGAGAGAGATCGTACAGCAGTAGCTTAATATGTTGGATGCACTGGCGGACACTGCTGTTGCGCCGGCACGTGTTTGCGAACCGTCTATCTCTCAAGCCCCTACATTTGTGGGAAATGCTGCATGCACGTTTTGGGGGACAGATGCTACTATTATTAGAGGTACTCATATGTAGGAGTTGTGTATGTGGAGGCGTACCGCGATAGGGGCAGGCAGCGTGTGTTGTGCCAAAAATATTTCTGACTAAAATGCCACCATTGGCAATACATTTACCGTCGTGTTTTTTTTCAACTGCGTGTGTTTTCTTTGTATTAAACCCACGTTTTCTGCCCTACTAGTGACTGCTGTACATCAGTATGCCGAGTGTCCGTCCTGATTCCTCATGCTAGAGACATATTAATTATGTGGTCACGGACTGCCGAGACAAGAGAAAAATAAAGGTGTTCCGTTACATACTGCAGGCGGCCGCGGGATTGTTCGTTTCATCTCAAGATCATTTTTTTTTTTTTTTTCTTCCTTCTCAATCGTGAGGTGTAAGGCCCCTCAAGTGCGAAGAGCCTCAGGGAATGTAGGTGCTGTATCTCCTACCCCTGCCGCGTGAATTTTTGTGTTGTGCACCAGTGCGAGGGTTAGGTTGAACCCTTTCAGGGCAAACTGCTTATGTTCACTCCCCTTTTTGGGACAAACCAGTCAAATTCCAAGTAGTTTATACCCACAACGGGACTGAACACAAGCAGTTTCACCTAGAAGGGTAATCAAAATCATCCAAAAAGGCCCGGCCCGGCCACAGTTGCGGGGCCGTTCAAATGTTTCAGATAATTGAACAACGACGCCTCCACCCACCTACCTCCACTCTCTTCTCCCCCCCCCCCCCCACCTTGGATGTCACTGCCTGCCTGGTGTGCCGTTCATACGATGCCATGCCCTTGCGATGCGATGCGATGGGATGCGACGCGATGCTCTTCCACAGGGCATGAACAGCTTTGTCTACATGCTTGAAGGGGAGGCGGCGATCGGCCCCAGCAAAGGCGCGAAGGACCAGATCGGCGCCCACAACACCGTCACCCTCACTAAGGTATTATTGCTGCTGTACACGCCTCGGTATGTCAAGCAAATCCTCCCCTCTCTTGTGAGGAAACACTCGACCAACGTGCCACTTGTACGTTGTGCTACGTTATATGTTAAGAAAACGTAGAAACAAATCTTGCGAGGAATTGCTATATTACAGGCTAAACTGGTTGCACAACCGGAGCTAGGCCCAGCTCTAGCTTTCTATATTTCGATCTCTCAGTCTGAGGCCTCTTTAACTACTAAACAAAGGCGATTCCACCACACTCCCCCCCTCCACCCTACGGTATCCCACTCCCTCCCCAGGATGGATCGTCAGGGATCCTCGTGAAGACCTTCGAGTCTCCAGCAGATTTTGTGCTCATCTCCGGAGAACCGACTAACGAACCGGTCGTTCAGCACGGCCCTTTCGTCATGAACACTCGCCAGGTATGCGGGCGTTGAGTGAACGGCCCTCTCGCGGCATGTGATAATAACATTTGATTCAACGGTGATGTACATCGCGCGGCACATGACGGCCCATGCAACGGACATCACAGCACATGGCCGTTGGTATTGGTACAACGACTCTGTTTCCCGCTCGTCATTGCTTTAAACTCTCCCCCTCTCTCCTCTGCGTCGATCGATCGATTGATTGATTCGATTTGATTGATTGATTGATTGATTGATTGACTGATTGGTTGGTTGGTTGGTTGTTTGATTGCCACAGGAGATCCGGCAGGCGATGTCAGATTACGGCAACAAGGTCAACGGGTTCGAGAAGGCGGCTAGCTGGTACTCCGAGATCGGGCTGCCCATGACCCACGCCGACAGACGGCGCTGACAACACCTTCCACCTCCACCTTGACAAGGCACGTTCGCGTTGCTGCTGGAAGGTTTTGATGAACCCCTTTGCAACTGCAACCTACCGCTATGACCCGAAATATGTCAACCGTTTGGGCATTCTTATTGCCATCCCAAACGTCTTATTTGTTTCGGTCAGAATGGAACAGACCAACTATAACTACACTGCTGTTAATACTAGGATTCGGAGTAGGAAAATTTCCAAAGTATGACACCACTGTTGTGGAGATGAATGTAAGGTCTGTTTGGTGTTGATACTAATGCTGAGACGGCTCTTATATTCCCGCCCATGGTGGGTACGTTTTGGGGGGCAAGCTATTGGCGCTAGGAATTGGAGTTTGGGTAGTGCTTTTGCATGATGATGTTTTTCTTTTGCCATACCAGGTAGTGTTTTTGCAAGGCGTTGTGGGTTTTGCAGGATGTTTTTCAGGATGTTTTGCACGATGTTTTGCATGGTGTCGTTTTGCATGGTGTCGTTTTGCATGGTGTCATTTTGCGTGATGTTTTGCATGTCTAGCAATTACGTTTTGCGTTTTTGCATGGTGTTGTTTTGCAAAATGTTTCTGCAAGATGTTTTGCACGATGTTGTTTTGCGTAGCGTTTGCAGCGCGGAAATAGTCGAGAGGCGTGGCTGTAAGATAGTGCGATCGTGTCTTTGCACCGCGCAAAGGGATACAAAAGGCGCATGCTGTAATACGGCAGTGCCGGCTGTCCTCTATAGCGCCGGTTGAGCAGTGGTGGCAGCCCGCTTATACTGTCCGTGAAATCTCTCGGCAATTATGGGACTAGCCGGTGTGGCGGTGCGCGGAGTAGTTAGTACCGGTTGCAGCTACAGTGCCGGTGTTGTTGGCTGACGCATACTGCTGTATAGGCACTACAGACAGAGGAACCACTGGTGTAGCGCGATAGTGCAGTATTGTATATCGGGGGTAGTGGTTGATGAGGTTTCCCAACGCGCCGGAGGGCATTCCGCATGCAAGTTCTGAAGGCAAGGAGTGCTGCAGCCGTAAGGTTGAACGTCTTGCTGCATCATGTCTGGGTTTGGGACGGTTCGTCTTTCGTGTTTATAGTATGTCGTGCGTTGAAATCGATCATTCATGCGGGAGGCCGGAGGCTTGTAGCTGACATGCATTGGGAAAAAAAGAGGCGGAAGGGGGTTCGAGCTGTTTTTTTTTTTATCGGATCGGTCAACAAAATGGACGGGCTATTCTGATTGATATTTTTTTCTTGGTGGCGAATTCTGGTCGCTTCATTGGTCTAATATAAGTGTTTTGTTGTGAGAGGCGTGATCTGATTACTTAGTTGTTTTTAAGGCACGCCCTGATCAGCCTAATTATTTATATGCGTGTTCTGATTGGTCTTTGTTATTCAAAGAGTGGTCTGGTTGATGGAAACAGTCCTGGGTGCCATGTGTGACGCCATCGAAAGGGGAAGCCACTTTCTGTCAACCGTGTCTGTCAACCGTGTCTGTCAACCATGGGTATATTTGTATGTTTTTTTTTTGTCGTGTGTGTGGCATTGAATGGAAACTGGTGTTGCAGGTATGATAGCTACGTACTGCGGTTGAGGATTTTGGTTGCTTGCTTTTCTTGCGTGTGCTGAGGAATGCCTGTTTTTCCTCGTTGGTGTTGTTGTTGTACCGTTGCGGCATGTTGCCTGGAGAAGGCTAGCAGAAAAGGTGACAGATGAGGCACGGGGTAGTAGTAGTGAGTGAGTGGCGTTGCGCGTTTGCCTCCCCGCGGGATGGATGGTGGGAGGATTGTTCTACCTTGACGGCAAAATTAGGCGGGTTTCGGTTTTTGGTCTACCGAGTAGTTTCGTGATGTTCAGCGACAAGCAGTTGCATGTGTGTGGTGTGCCATCTACCCTGGTGGGCAATATCACGTTTTTTCAATGTCTATGGGCTACTATTAGCAAGCTAATACTAATTCATGCAAATCTATGGAGGATTTCCCCGCTGCCATTTTTTGAACTCATCCATGCATCCATACATGAATACACGCGTTCTGCTGTTCACATTGACCTCAGAAGCAACCCCTGCTTGCTGTATTGATGATATTGCTCCGGACCCCTGAGCTATCTACTGCAATTAGCGCGAAAATTATGATGTATTTCCTCGGGATTTTTCCCGTTTTGAAAATCCCGTTCCCGTCCAAGCTTATCCCGTGGAAATGTTCGAGATCCCGATCCCGGGACCCCGAGCTTTTGTTCAAAATCTCGATCCCGTGCAAAGTAGTCCCGTGAAATTTGGGCAAGTCCCCTGCAAACTCGTGAGATTTGTGATTTCCCAAATCCCGTCCAGTCCCGCGATTTCGTGATCCTGCCAGATTAGCCCCGTGATTTCTGATACAACGGGATTTTCCCGGGATTTTTGGTGTATAGCTAAGCAGTGGTTAGACGTGCTCAACTCAAAGGCAGGAAGTCTTGATTTTGAACCTTGCTTCTTGATTGAAAAGTGGTACATTTCCGAGAAGCTTTCTACAGTAATTCCACATGAATGAAAATGTTTTCGTTCTAAATACATGTTTTCGTCCTACGTATGAAAAAACTACTTGAAAATAATAAAAGCAATGAAACGACACAAATGCACCCCCCCGGTGTGACACGCCGTCCATACAATATAAAACACGGGCGCCACATGTAGGGAAATGTAGACTAAAAATGTTACGTAACAAACGCTACATGAATTTAAGGCTTATAAACTCGATTTCCACCACATTCTCCCTCGCTAAACCTGACCTATCTCTCCTTGCGGGTAAGTCAGGAACCCCGATGAGACACTTGAGTATCCAAGTTTTACCTCCGACTTTTCGGTACCGGACTCATTATGTCAGTATGCAATGATCGCATTGCTCTCATCGTTCCTTCCTGGGTGTTTCCTAAGTGAGTGAGTTTTACAGGTTCTTGAACATGAGATATATTCCCCTTTTTTCCTTTTTTTTTTTTTTTTCGGGGGATGAAGGCGAGAATCGAACCACGGACCTCGCTCTTCATAATCTCACGCCCTGCCGACGACGCCATTGTAGGGAAATGTAGACTAAAAATGTTACGTAACAAACGCTACATGAATTTAAGGCTTATTAACTCGATTTCCACCACACACACTCTTTTATAGTCTGCGCACACAAGCTACAACCCCGACCCGTGCAAGCTTGTTATATCTCAATCCCGTCCTGTGGAGTGCCGTGCTTTTTTCGTCCCGTGAATCCCGTGATATCTCAGTCCCATCCCGTGGAGTAGCGTGCTTTTTTCGTCCCGTGAAATCCCGACCCGTAAAATCCCGTGGTATCTCAATCCTGTCCCATGGAATCCCGTAAATTCTCAATCCCGTCCCGTGTAATCCCGTGAAATCTCATCCCGTCCAAATTTTCGCGTTCAATCCCGTGATGGTTCAATCCTGTCCTGTACCGTCGCGTGCTTCAAGTACCCCTTCTTGCCCGTCCCGGGGAATCCGGAGATATCTCGGTCCCGCGGGATCCCCGTCCCGAGACGAAATATCGGTCGCGAGGAAAGCCCTGAAGATTATGATGATTCTTTGCAGATATATGACGACGATTGATGATACTCGGATCCCGGTACTAGCCACAGCAACATTTACGAATATGATGATCGATATTATTATCATGATCGATATTATGATACACGCAGATAGACTACTGTACGACGATTGATGGTGTGATTGATGATGATGGCGCGTGCAGATGGTGTGTTGCATGCGGGCAGATGGTGTTGTTGTTGCCTGCATGAATAAATGATGTTGCCGCGCGTGTGCGTGCGCAATGGTGTTGCCGCGCGATTGATGGACAACAAGCTCGCCAGCGAACAACTACTGTAGGTAACTGCAGCCGCAATGTTTCGATGAGACAAGTAAGTAGAGAGCAAGCGCAGACAAGCCGAGCACCAACTTTCGTTCCGCTTTAATCACTTGTTTATTCACCACTTTATTGCTCGTTTTTTGTATTTCTCATTGGTCATCCATTTTTTTTTTTTTTTCGGGGCGATATTCTTCGAGCCTTCAAACAAGTATCAGGCACTCCTTAATCGTACCAGGCAGCGCCGCCTCAAGGGCATCAGCGTGACCCCCCCCCTTCCACGAACACCAGCACGAACACACACCCCTCACCCCCCCCCGGATAAAGCGTGAAATGTAACAAAACATCATCTGTCGGTCGGTCAGCCACGCCAGATTTGGCGTTGGTCCGTCTCACCTTCTATTGACAAGACCACGCCACGCCATACCTACCGTACTCGATACCACACTACACTACACTACACTACACTACACTACACTACACCGACGTGCAACGCTAACGATGCCAAGCACAACAACAGCAACAGCAACAGCAACAGCAACAGCAACAGCAACAGCAACAAAGGACGTGGGTTGAATAAAGAAAGCGTAGCGTATATAAGTAAAAGCAAGCAGGATGGTCGCAGCCTCAAACCTGCTGACCCAAGTCCAGAGCGGGCGGGCGTGCTTACTGTCAAATGCTAGATTACCTCCTTAATCAACCGTTTTGAGTGCTGCACTGTACAATACTCCTCAAAACTGACGCTAAATTCAAGTGTTTTTTGTTCAGGGTTAACCCCTCCATACCGCGCAGAGCGTAATGCCACGACAACACCCAGCCAAACTAATGCCCCCCCCCCCCCCCCCCCCCCCCCCCCCCCCCCCCCCCCCCCCTGCATGTCTTGACCCCACCTTATATTTGGTTGCACCCGTTGCACCGTTTGTTTCTACGAGCCCATTATTCGTACGTTACGGACATGAATAATGCTACGAAAAACAAATCAGCGTTTCGTGGCAGAGAAGCGTAAATTATCACACATCTAACTCTCTCCACACGAAAAAGCAAAATAAACAAGCTAGGCAAAGCCGTACATGCGCACGCCACGCCACGCCACGCCGTCAGGAGCCGTCGTCGAACCATATTCCAAGGAAAGCATCGTTCGAGGGCATCCTCTATATTTTTCAACAAATTAATCCACACATGCAGCGCTGCTGCCTGTGGATGCCCCCCCCCCTGCCCCCCCCACACTATTCCCCACAACACCATACCCCACCACACAAAGGGAACCGGCAATACTATGTGTCGCCATGGATTGCACAAAAGCAGCACTTCATTTACACCACGACGCAATCAGTCTCGAAACCTCCCGCCATCTCGAGGACTGACTGCATCGCCATTGGGGATTTTCCATGACCGCTGTCCAGATAAGCCTCTGTCCGCCTACAATACGCTACATACTAGAACGACATCTGGCGAAACCACCTATGACCACCCCCGACCCATCGCTCGAATCAACAACCAATCCGAAGCTGTTTTTTAGAGCCTCTTTTATTCAATGTAAAACAACGCTGTCTCTATGCGGCTCATCCGTTTTGAGATCCGATCCAAGCAACTCTTATTGAACGATAGACGAAAAAAAACACAACAACAACAAAACAGACGACGGCGAAAAGGAAAACGCCCTTGCCCCCGTCGTCGTACGGCAACACTACGCTGCACCACCATACCATACCGCTACACCAGCCCGCAGGGGCATCGATCGATGACAAACCAACCACAAAATGCTTCTACTATTGGATGTCTGCCAAATCAAGTCTCTCGATGCTCGACCACAGCCGTGTAACCCGCCCCCCCCCCCCCCCCCCCCCCGCGAACCGACCCCCCCCCATCCCCACCCAATTTTACGCGGCATCCCCACCCATTTTACGAGGCATTGTTCCATACGGCCACCCATTTTTCCATACCGGCCACCCGTACGCGATGTGCTCGGCCGTGAAGTCGATGGAGTAGCTGTTCGAGTAGTCGTCGTAGCCGTACGAGTAGCCATCGTCGTCGCTGCCAGTCCAGTCGTCGTCCCAGGCCGAGCCATCAGGCGGGGGTGACTCCACCTCATCCCGGGCCGAAACGCTGTCGTCGTCGTCCACACTGTCGACACTGGCGTCGTCGACACTGTCGCCACTGGCACTGTCGCCACTGACACTGTCGCCACTGACACTGTCGCCACTGACACTGTCGCCACTGGCACTGTCGCCACTGGCACTGTCGCCACTGTCACTGTCTCCACTGGCACGGTCTTGGTCGTCGCGCCTCCACCAGTCGTCAGCTAGGTCGTCATCCTCGAAGTAGAAGCCGTACGAGAACGAGTACGAGTCGGAGTAGTAGTCGATGCTGTCGTCCTCTTCCGAGTCAGCGTAGCCGCCCTCGCGGTAGAAGTCGCCGCGGTTGACCCCTTGCTCGTCGTCGTCGAAAAAAGAGGAGTCGCGCACGACCGTGAATACCCCTGAGCAGTCGTAAAGAGAGTCGTCCTCGAAGCGACCCACCCTGATGCTGTACAGCCCGGGGGGCGTGCCGCGCGGAATTTTGACGTCGTAGTCGCCGGCTGGTATGGTGTGTAGTTAGTGTAGTGTATAGTGTGGTGTGGTGTGGTGGGAAGGAACGCCGAAGAAGAACGAGCAGGGAGTGAGTGGGAGGGGGTGCAGAGGGTGCAGGGGGGAGGAAAGGGGGGGGTTAGGGTGTGTGGACGCTTCTTTTTGGGTTGAAAGTGATTATATACTACTAAAATATGGTACCGACTACATATTATATCAGGTATACTGAAACACCAACGGTTTTACTACTTGTGCCTATTCCTGGACATCACTATTATTTCTATTACTGTATATAAGATAGTGTACCGGGCAGGTATTTATGCTCACTATGTAGATTTGCAGTATGCAGAAAACATACTGTTCATAACATAACCCAGGGTATCGTGAACTCAGGTTCTGGGTTAGGTTGGGTAAAGGTGACCCGACTCGACGACTTCGTGACACTGAGGCGGCGCGTACAGTGTAGGGCAGGGGTTGGGTTGATGCGCTTGAAACGAACGTGCCATGGAAGTTATATCCTACTGTCCTACTGTAAGGACGAATGCAACATCTCCAACGTACACTATACGTATTTTCCATGAACACCGGCATACAGCAGTAGTGTAGTCGTCACGGTGCGATTCGAATGCTGAGAAAAATGATAGAGAAGGCGCTGTTGGCAGCTATCACTTGGGACTCTCTTATTTGTTATGCCCGTAGACTATATCGTTACCTATCCTAAACCTTAGAATTAGCTGGTACAGTACGGACGAACGGGACACGAGTGGGACGAGACACACGTCGAATTAGCTAACTAACGCAAGGCTGGCCGGGAAGAACGGAAAAAAAGAATAATTTTTTTTTTGGAGGACATAATTTTTTTGTCATCACGGGCATTGATTGGTACATACATATATACATACCAGTACCAAATACCACTCTGTGTGGAAATGTAACGGCCATTAGGGCATTATACCAGGGATACTACTGCTGCTGTAGTCAAACTATTTCTACTGTATGATAAGTGTATCTAAGTGTGGTAAGGCTTAGTTTGGGTAGGCGATTGCTTAACCTTTTACCAGTAGCCCAACGGATTTACCTCAACAAATTGCGTCGACGAGAGGACACTCATTCCTTAATAAAGGCAGAAAAAACGGAACCAGGGGTGTTGTGTATGCGTAGTCAATGTTTTCTGCTGTATGACAAAATAGAAAAAAAGGGCAGTGAGCAGTCAAGCCACTCACTGGAGTCTTTGCATCCAATGTCAGGCTTGTCGCAAATGGAGGTCTTCCACTCGTCGCCGCAGTCGCCTACTCTGCCATCCTTGCTACCCTTCCCATCCGCCCGGTACAGGTCGATCTTGAAACGGTCTATGCTGGAACCGACACCGTTGTCATACAAAAACTGCAAATAGTACATATTCAGAGTAGACAGAGCGAGAAGAGAGGAGACGAGAGAGAAGAGAGGAGATAGAAACCAGAGAAGAAGAAGAAGAGAGAAATACATGGAGGGAGAACAGAAGAGAGAAAGAGAGGGAGGGAGGGAGAGAGAAGAGAGGGCCAGAAGGGGTCAGTGAGCCACCGAGACCATGTCGCTTAGTCGTCCGTTTCTGTAAGTACAATCAATACATGCATGTACGTAGGTGCACGCACTCGCGACAAACAATAAACTTGCATCATCACAGCGGCCCGCCGAACACATCACCACACCAAATCTTACGTAGTCCTTACAGTCATTGCCGGCATCGCTCTTTTAATGATACGTTTCAACACGTGCAATGAAAGATACAATAACGCTCGAGTCAAAGATATTAGGCTCGCGTATGCTACATACCAGGTACAGTAACTTCGCCAAGTGCTCTTCAACACAAAGTATACGTGGTGTGTCTGTCCCCACCCAATACAACGTGGGCGAAGCAACAACTTTAAGTATCCGTGGGAAACGCCCATTTGCGAATAAGAAATCTGCTGTGCCTATTATAGCCGTCTGCACTAAATCTCACACCAAGCTACCGGTGCTGAAGAAAATTGACTCGTTTTCTTCAAGAAAGCCTCAGCCAGCATCCAAATTCCTTTCTAGACTGAAAAAAAGTATCTCAACACTATTATAGACAAAATTCGAAGCAGTGTAAATGTCCCAAACAAATGGCCTGCAGTCGACACTACTATTACTACTCAATATTACAGTGCTTTGCATGTCTCGCGCCCACATCCGACAGCGGCAGTACTACTGCTGTACGTACAAAAACGTAGTCTTACCTCGACGGTGTATTCCTCGCCCGCCACAGCCCCGTCGTGATCCATAGGAGAGACCACTTCCAAGTAAGCCCCATCGGGGTCCCCGTGCGCCGGTGTGTCCTCAGAGGACCGCAAAGAGAACGCGCCCGAGCAGCCGCTGTTCCACCGGTCGTTCGAGTCGGTGACCTGCACCTTGTACATCCCCTTCTTCTTGCGCTGGGGTTCCGGCATGATCACGTCGAGCTCTCCCAACATGTGTCGGCATCCTCCGTTTTGATGGTACCCACAAAGCTCGGCTACGAAGTCGCCATAGGATTCCTATATATAAAAGTGTGCAAACGGAATTGATGGGAGGCATACTTTAAACACACGCATGGTTTGGTAAGCACATTGATTGATCGAGAGTGCAGGCTGGAATTCACGCAGAGCGTGTTCGTCACTACTCCCGTACAGTAAAGGAGGTAGAGTTGGTTTGGTGAGCACATTGGTCGAGCGTGCCGGCTGGAATCAATACAGAGCGTGCTCCTGGTGCTACTGCTTTTGTTGGTAACTCCTCATGTATGCTACCAGGTACCAGGTATACTGTAAAGCAGTCATACAGCAGCATACTTGGGCGGTGCACACACGCGAACGAAATATGAGGGTGATCGGGCTCGTGAGCGCGATCTACATGATGATATGAATATATATCATGTCGGAACATCGCATCATCATCATCATTCATGACGGGTAACCAACCAACCGCTGCCCACCACGGCAGACAGAGTGATCGATCGATTTGAAGGAACGCACGCCTGGGGAACAAGGCGTCCTACGAATATCAATGTTGTCACGCCGTGGGGGTCCTTTACTCTCTCCCTACTGCTGCTGCTGCTGCTGCTGCTGCTGCTGCTGTTGTTCAAACGACCACCCTGACGAAACCGCTAAAAAACACGAACCGCAGCAAAACCAAGGCAACTGAACTTCTTGCAGCATTCCAGGTACTCAGGTAGCATCTGCGAGTGCTTACCGGGTCATCGCAGTTGTCTCCGCAGTAGTATAGGTCGACCTCGACCCTGTGATCCGGGGGCGTGCCTTCCCACTCAACCGTGTACGTCCTGCACAGGCAACAGAGAAGCAGCACACACATAAGCACGACCACAGCAGGTCGAAAAAAGAGGGACGGTTTACATACAGGACTGAGGAACAAACAGAGCTTCTACTCAACAGGCAGCATGTACACACAGCAGACACGCCGTGCATACTCGTACGAACACGTCCTGCATGACAAGCAGCACGCGAGGCAATCACGGAAGGCAAGAACAAGCCAAACTATCTTGCGAGAACAGGCGGGTATTGTGCTGTACAATTTCACCCCAACGGCAATCGTGTCGGGATCATGGGCAAGAACGAAACCAAGTTCTGCTGCTGGCATCGACAACCTTGTACCTGCGAGTATAACCTTGTACCTGCGAGTATACCGAACAGCTAATAATAAAATACCGAAACAAACGCTCCGTTGCGCACAGCGCGCGCCGGACCCTAAACTGCAGCCGTGCATAGCCCTGCCTAGCAGTGTTGCTTGCTCACCTGCCAGCGATAACCTGGAGTCCCCTCGAAGGTTCATTGACCGTCACCGCTGCCCGCGCTGCGGCCGCCAGCGATGCAGCCGCCAAGATACCGTTTGTCCAACCACGAGTCATACTTGCTGTCGTTGCTGTTGTCGCTGCTCCCCAGTTGCTCCCCTCCTCTACGCACTCAAGTCAAACAACTCGATCAACGTTCACACAAGCAATCAAGCTCAAGCAAGGAGAGAGCGAGATAGAGCTCTTGCAAACCAAGAAGATAGGAGTGGCCGTGAGAAGAAGTGAGTGAGTGGGTGCGCATCGTCCATGGGCTTGATCGTACCCCATGGGCGATGCTGCTGTGACCCCGGACATCATACCCGGTCAAACTGGTCAAAATTCTTTCATAAAAAAACGATTTACACGGACCCTGGGGCGGCAGATTCATTCTGAAAAAAATGTTCCGGGGACCCGACCTGATTTTTCACTTTTTTGGGGGTCCCCGAGCTGATGATTCATGAAACAGAAATCCAACTGCCACAGTTGGAACTCCTCGGAAATGCCGGAGTCTCTCTGCTCTCGGCCCAAGGGCAGGAGAGAGAGGGTGGGCAGCCTCTGGTCGGTTCTTGCCTGTGATGTCTACCTTGAGAGCGATGAGCCAGGGGCGAACTCGTGCTGAGTTTGCATCGAATGAAGAGTGTTGTCTGCAAACAAAAAAATGTCGCTCGCGCAGAAAAAGCGAAAAAAAATGAGAAGGTGAAAAAGCGGTGCAATTACTCGCATACTGTAGCCTCGATAATAAACCAAGAACAAAAAATAAGCTGAAAGTCAAATCCCACGAAAGACCGTATCCGTACAATTGAATGCTGCATGTTCGACTGCATGATTGGACAGGACAAGTACCGCGACTACTGCACTCCCTCACAAGGCCACAAGCAAGGTTATATGGCTCAGTCAATGTGTACATGGGGACCTGGCTGGGGTCGTACAGTAGTTCAAAGCTGACCGTCGAAATGAGCCTTTTCATGAGAACCACTTCCGAGACCGAAACACATCTTGACGTTCGACCTTTTTTAGGTTCGTCCCCCGGCCCTCCCTCTACAGCAGAGCTCCTCCCCACCTGCTACTACTATTAATACTAGTACCTCATAAACAACCATGTCCGGTCGAGGCAGCTCGATGAGGGCTCCTCGCAACAGTATACAGTACTGCAGGAGAGAAGGAAGGGGATGTTTTATCATGGTTTGTACGGACGACGTGTGATTATCGAGTAGCATGGTGTACACTGTGTTGTGTGTACTATAAAGAAACACTGTAGGTTCATTGGGATTAGCATCTCTGTAGGATGAAGAATCGGCGTGGGCACTCCATGTCAGATGCTGAATTTGTAGGAGTACTGCTGTATGCGCGGATAGGGGATGCAAGCCCGGCGCACGAAATTTCTTGATCTCTGCTCGGACCCCTCGTCTCCGCCCCGACACAAGGCTTCGACGAGGGTTACTAAATTAATCGAGGTCACAAATTACAGATAAGTGACTGCTGGGAAGGAAGGTCACAATACATCACAGTCGGTTTTGTAAGCTTTTAATGTTGCCACTATTGTTACACACATAAACGATACTGGTACCCATCTTGTACCCGTAGATAGTTGCTTGTGTACCCATCTTGCCGTTGTTGTGCACTGAGCGGGTGAAAACATGAAAACACTGTGACAAGGCGAGAGTGAGTGCTCCGGGCAATGGAACGGTGTCCCAAGGGTTCTCAGTAAAGAAACCCGACGCTGGATGGGCGTTGTGGCGATTCATACCTCGGCGACAAGGTGCTCCACGAAGCCGTCGGGCGCTCGAACGCCATCAATCCTGACCGTTCCCGACGATGAGCATACGCTGTGAAAAGTTGCACACCTAGGACACATCATCGATTCTCACTTCGTGATCTACGGTACAGGGGATATGTATACAGGACGATCTACGATTCTCATCTTGTATGATGTACGGGCTCATGTTGCCGGGCGGGACCCGTACATACTCCGCATGATCTACAGTAGCGCACGTTTCTTGCGTTGGTTCTGTAATAAAATATGCAGATTCTCCTGCACAACTTCTCACAACGGCAGAGGAGGAAGTGGGAAATATAGATCCTTATCATATCATTGTCGAGGTGTGCAATGTTTTACCCATGGTGCCCAGATAATAGATGGCGACCTAAACCTTGCGGCAGTAGGGGGAGTGGGGCGTCCGTCCAAATACAAACGTAAATATATATTTGCAATTAATTATTACCAGGTAGTCTTTAGGCTGCTCGGTACCTACCGGAGTGTGTCCTGTCGTCTGCACATGAAACCGTTCCACACCATGCACAGATCATATAGATCATTCCCGTTTGATGATCTAGATCTTTCAGAGCAGATATATCTCGGATTTGTATGATCTAGCTCATGTTGACGGGTGGGAGCGGTATGACCTGCATGATCTAGGACATGTTTCATGGATGCACTTTATTTGATGTTTTTGGTATACCGTGGCACCCCGCAGTGGGCCCATCTCATTTGCCAACCTGCTCCCACTCACAAGGTGCGGACATATAGCCGCCGGAGGCCCACCTAGCACTCTGTTCCAATTGGTCCTCGCCGCGGGCTGTGCCGTGGTCATTCAATTGGTCCTCGCCGCGGGCCGTGCCGCGAGTCTTACAGCGCGGGCCTTGCCGTGATCATGGCCGCGAGGCTTGCCGTAGGTATTGCCATGATACGCCGTGAACATTGCCGTGGCGTGCCGTGGGACTTGCCATTTACGGTGGGGCTTGCTGTGACGTGCCGTTACGGTTGCCCTGGCGCTTGCCGTAGGCCATGTCGCGGCAATCGTTCCACAGCATGCCATGGTAAATGTCGTGGGTTGCCACGACATGCCGCGGCACCGCCAAGAAAAAGTCAAATAATGGCTGTGGCCAGATAGACTTGCGCATCATCTTCCCCTCGTGCCCAACATTATATTTTGATATGTATCCATGCATCGCAATATATATCGATGTCGGACTATTCAGTGTACAGCGCAAGGCACCATCACCCTTGCTCGCATGGCTAAGCTACTGCAGTCCACCACCAATCATCAGATCATGCCACCGACAGCGCTATAACTTATAATGGGACCCGTGCAGCACCAAGGCAACCTCTTAGTTTGCACAGGTTGGGCTTCGCACAGTAGTACACCTATCACCAACCAGGGGGCAGACAGGTATATTCACACGCACTGCTCCATGGCACACACACACGTCGTGTGTGGCAGTCTCCTCGTGACGAGGCTCCCCGGAACCACCTACCTTGTCTTGTGAGCTTTAGATAGCCGCCCTCCGGCCAGTAACGCGTAAAGCCAAACAGTACATGCATGCATGCATGTGTGTATGCGTGGCGCTTCGAAGAGTAGGAACAGCAGCGGTAACAAACGTCGAACATGGCGATTCCAAAGAACGGTAACACCTATCACCTTGGCCGGAAATATAAGGATCGTTTAGACATTTCTATCAATACCAAGCGGTCCTCATATTTACGACCAGAGTGGTATAAAAACACCACCAGGTTTACTGTAGTGATACTCACATCGATTTACTATTGGTGTGGCTCGGCTGTTTCATCAAACCTACTTGCGTATAACATATACCTGGTATTGGCCTCCCTACATCAATCACAATACGGTCAAGCAAGCACCGCTTGTTTCAAATGTAACGGTTCGAGTTTGAACCACATGCACCACTCACATGATATATGACACTTCTTCTTACTGTTCATGACGACGACACTCCTTTCCTACTGTAGTGCTATGTAGTGACTACTCAGGAGAGGCAGAATTGAACTGCTGCGATAAAAAATCGCCGACAGGCTGCTAGAGCCCGCCCCCCACACCACGTGGGCACCCCCCTGCCGGCACGTTTTCTACAACACGGCTTATTCATTGGAATCCCGGTTCCAGACTACAAAAACTACATTTTCTACATTACCGCGTACCAGTCTGTTCGTGAAATAATCCCCGTTTGGACTCTGAAGTCAATATCGAACAGTCACTATATTGTCGGCCAGAGTGATACCTATTGATACCTATTAGGTACCTTTTACGTATGTATGCACTTGGTTCCGAGGTTTACGAAGGAGATTTGGAAGGTATCGGGTAAAGGGGTAGGAAGTACATGATTTTCCCCCGGAAACTTTGCTTGTCACGCCCAATACTCCTTGGGGCACACGCTAGAATTGACGAGTTTTCTCTGTTACCACACCTTCCCCCCCTCCATCGCTGCCCCGCTTACAAAGCTTACTCCCTTGTAAGCCTGTGTCCCCGCGTGTAGTTGTCGGCCGACTCCTTGTGCGTGTGCCACATACGCATTTCTCTCCATAAATCCACATTTCGCTGCCATGTCTGCCCGCAATGGAGGAGTAATACTGCTCTCTCAGCCCTTCTTGAAGTCGGAATTTCCCGAGAGGATCGACAACGAACGGGCTGCAGCCGGAGTACGACGAGCTGAGCATAACATTACCCGGTGATGCGCTTGGACGGGTCCCCTGTGCGGTCTCCACTTTTCAGATAGACGATGCAGGGCAAGCACGCATGGTGCATTTCCATGGCCCTAAGAGGGTGGAAGGGCGTGTGTGAACAGAGGCCAAAGCTAGCTGTCGAAAAAATCATTTGAACCATCTCGGCGGGAAACTACTGCAGGAGGAGAGCGTCTGGGTACGCTGGACTGGATTTGAAAGGTGCACCCTCGAGAGTAATCCCAGCGAGCGACATCTTCAACAGCCTCACCGCTCCGAGCTGAATTCGTATGGAAGAAGACGCTCTAAGCAGAGCTCGGCGATATCGAGAAGGGCGTGCTTGCGGCAGACTTCCGTTACTGAGGAAGACACACGACCGTTTAGCGCATTCAAGACTGCGAATCACATAAACCCTCGTGGAACCCCGATATACATGGTGACCAAAGCAATGACGACTTCGGCCTAGAGTATATACCTCGTCTACTGCAGTGTGACCGCGTAGAAGCACGAGTAGTGTGTTGCTGCACGCTTGTCATGCAACAACTACTACCAACGCCCCGATGGGTAGGGTGGACCGTGACTGGACCAAGCCCGGCGGGAAGGCCTCATAACCTAGGTTTTTGTTAGTGGGTGAGCTCGCGCAAGTCCCACACTACCCGGAGGAGACGACTCTCCTGGGTGGCTATCTCCACCGCACCTGCCCCTCTCGGGGGTCAGGTCGGGTCAACGTGCCCTAGCCCCAGGGGCAACAGCAGAATATTCTGATGTTGCAACGGGAACTAGGGGTTAAATTGACACACGACACGAATTTTGAACGTGGAAGGGTGGTGAGCTTAAGCCTTATCTTTACCAATCCGCCGGAGGATTAAAAAAAGAAACCTGCTGCTACTGTTCTTCGGTGTACTTACATTGCTGTATGCATGTCATTTCGGACACTGGACGGCATCCAGCAGCCTGGGTTGCTTGGTGTGACCGATGCTGAAATTTGTCATGTTTTTGTGTTTCCCTTTCCCCTCGGAAGTCTCAAAAGGGTTCATGCCGGTAACGGAAACTTCCTGGAGTGCGTATGTAGTGCATAGGTTGAAATGGTCGCCACACGCTCGTCTTCTTTTTCATCCAACGATGGATGAGCGTGCACACTCTGTGCTGCAGCAAGACCCCATCGGCCGTGATAATCATATGGTTGCACCTACCTGATGATAAAACAACGAAAGGTTAGTACAACACTACCTGGTATCATAGTGCTGTTACAACTATGCCGCGTTAATCGCCATCCCTGGGATTTGTCTACGTGCCATGCAGCTTGAACATTGACCGGACTGACGAGGAGTGCGGTCTTACAAGCCAGGTACGGTGTGATCGCGAAGAAGTACGGCGGGTACTCACGGCGGGCGCGTGTCATGCAACTATTTTCGTCGTGACGCTTGACGTAAGCCAGCACGCAGCCCGCGCTGTTTCGAGCGGCATGCCGTAGCTGTCGTTCACAAGTAGTTTCGCGATTGTTTTTTTGCCTCCGACGTCTCAGAAGGGTTTACCTTTGGATATTACCAATATCACGGAGCACGGTTATAATGAGAAACGAATATATGCTGTGCACTGACTGATAAATATAGGGGATAATACATGGTGAGAAAGAGGGAACACAAAGCTACAGCTAGAATATTGCTGTGCGTTCCCTGAAGCACGTAGCAACTGTAGAGCAGCGCCAATGACAGGTGTTGCCGTGCTGTTCCCTACGTGTGACTATTCAAGGTTGGAACCTTGAATGCTGTGTGCTCCCGGGAATTACGTAGTAAAGGGGACACAAAACTATACCTGGTGCCTTTGGATACTATTTGTGCACCACATGTGCAGGGAAGGACTGGGGAATTCAAACTATACGACCATATACGAGAGAGTACTAAAGGTACGACTGAACCGCCTGGATGTCGGCGTTCCAACGATTCGGGCAGCCGATACCTACCAAAAATGCGTCTTCATTTTGTGCTGGTTATATTTCAACCCTCCGTCGGACGGATGAAAATAAAGCGTAGGCAATGTGTCGGTTTTCTACTACACCTTGTTGAACGAAAGCGCGGAGAACTTGCCTGTGACATCGTCGGTCGTTTAGAAACAGCTTTGTCATGCGCAGCGTCAGGTCTGCTATATTAGGTCCAGCCTGCTTATTTGATACCGGTGTCCGATTAACCAACCCAGGTGTGGACGAGATCAGCGTCGAATTATAAATGGCGAGATAAGGTACAGACGGCTTGCTACGATAGGGGTATTTCAGTGCTTACTCTTTTCGGGTCATTTTTTTTCTGACGGACCCGGCCCTCAACTAAGAAGGTATCCAACATCGTCGATCCCATTTTTGATTGATAATATTTCGATTCGAACGATGTACGATAGGCCGAGGATAAGCGTCCGATGTTTATCAAACAAAGTTTTTGGGGAGAGACAAAGATCCTCCACTGAGGGAGCCTAAACAAAAACGAAAAAAAAAAACCGCACCGTACACACGTATCCACGGTGGTATATACACTAGTACCGGTACGTACGTAGGGGAGGTGACGTTTGGGCCCATTTTTCTTTCAGTGGCGAGGATCCTCAAACTGAGCAACTACCCACTATATTTGCAACCCTGAGTCCTGCGACAGGAAACGGTATACCGGGACAGTACACCATATCTCCCTGTTTGGCCTTGCGCCCTGAAGAGGTCATTTCATTTCCTCCACCGTAAACTGGCTTAAGATCCACCGATGTTCCGTTCTTTGGGGTTTTCGCGGGGTATTGCAGACACACGGACACGGTTGCACTTTCCGTCGAAGACCCTATATAGGTCAATCAATCTACGGAATACGCCCAGCCCACAGGAATGCTCACTGGGTTGCACGTGCAGTGCTTCCCATAGCATGCAAGTACATTAGTCGTCCCTCTATAGTGCCGGTACGGGCCAGCCAACAATGCCGGTACTAATTACTCCGCACGCTAGTTAATTTCATGTGTGCCAAGCGAATTCGCCGGCTCTACAGCGGGCGGGTGGGCGGCACTACTCAACCGACACTATAGGGGGGCCGCAACTTTTATGGGGTGAGGTGTACGGAGCTCTTCGTGAGCGGAACCTGAGTTTTTTTACGCATTACTCACGTGCATGAGGGATACGCAAGACTCCCAGTGAGAGTGACTTTGGCGGGTGTGTCCGCGGGGGCTACAATAGGACAGAAGGATATTTTGACCAAGGCTCTTCAACGGTCATAAACTCCATCCCGCGGGTTGGGTCAGGAAGGTTTTGGACTCTAACGGGTCGGGTTTGGATAGGGTTGTTTTTGTACTCAAGTTCTCATGGGTCGGGCCCGGTCCGGTTACCGCTACCCCATCCGTCAACAGCCTTGGTTACAGCCCACTCGCCTGTGCAATTGAAGGTACTATTGGTATCTTGGGAGCCCGTAAGCCTTGGTCGAGACGGTGCTTGCGCCGCTAGCCTATAAACTGCATCATGACAAAATCATGGGAACCCATGACAGGGCCATCGTCTATATTCCATGTCCGCTGGTTCTCATCAGCATTCAGAGGCAGCCTGAGACCAGAAAACCGGCGCTTTTTTTCACATATCTGATTTCTCCTATACACATCAGAAATTCATCTCGCTGTGGGAATTGAGCATGCCTGTCCGCTATAAGGCGGCCAGAAAACGTGGAGTGGCAAGGGAAGCCCATCAGGGGGGGCATTGTCTCCCCTGTGATCTGCTCAGATTGACGACTACCCTCGATCCACGGCCGGGCGGAGTTTAGCTCGGGGCTGCGGTTTCCCCAGCATGTGCCAGAGCTCCCAGATGAGTGCGGCGCTGACCTCGGTCGCGCGCCAAGCTACAGCAGCGCTCGGGCATGGTCGACCCGACCGTAAGGCCATTTCCTATGCGGTTCGATTTTTGAGCTTCAGATTTTGACCCGATGGCATTTTCAGATCTGAACTTGGAAAATCGAAAGGGTCTTCCTATGCGGAAAAATCAGATTTATTGTGCTTGTAGAGATTCGAGCAAACGCCAAGACCAACTGCTGTTATTGTAGTTTGGTGCCGCGAAGAGACGCGCTGGGTGCGCTGCCCTGCGCGTAGGACCCAAGCGTCCGAGCCCACGCTGACTGCCTCTGGTCTGGCGGAGAGACGTGGCGAGTGCGCTAGAGTCATCCTGTTTTGGTATTTTGTGTTTCATTTTGTGACTGACTGCTGCTGCTGTACAGCAGTGTAGTCTACGAGTACGTATCCACGGAGAGGCGCGTGCCGAGTGCGCTTCTCTTGATCTCTACGCGCGAGCCCGCGCCAGCCGACTCTAGTCTGGTCACGGAGGGACGCGCCGTCCGCGCGTCGGGCGCGAAGCAACGTCGCTATACAGCTGTATCACCATCCAACTCATCGATCGTTCTGCTGCTGTTTGTTGTGGTGGATAACATCTTGAATTTAGAGAGCATGCCATTTTTCGATTTGAAAATCTGATGACCCAGGTCGTCGGATTTTGGCCCAAAGTCCGACGACTTGGGTCATCGGATTCTCAAATCGGAAAATTTCCGGTCGAATTTTGCATATTTGGACTGCATAAGCAGGGTCATTCATTTTTGAGACCGAAAAATACAAATCTGACGCTCGAAATCGAACCGCATTGGAAACAGCCTAATGGGTGGCGACAAAGGAATTTCTTCTCTCGTCTGTTTTTAACGCGGCAGTTTTGCCTCTGTGGGCGAGTTGTCGTGTCACCGTCGCGGAAAACCCAACCCGATGTACCATACAGCTTGCAAAGCTGAGTATCAACCACTCAATCGGTCGAACTCACAGCTGACGTTTTCTTTAAAACTTTATAAAAACGTGGAGCTCGAACCGAACGGAAAAGAGAGGCTAGAACTCGCGAGAGAAAGCACCCGATTCGGCGTCATCAAAAGAAGAAAATCGGATGTCGAGATGCGTTGGGACTGCTGTCCACAGCAAGACCGGATCGGGGCGAAGGAGACGTAGCGGTAGAAGAACACCGTTCGACACTAGCGGAGGATGGAGGGGAGGGATTACGCAGCTCGAAAAAAGCGGAGATGTTGGGGGCATTCGATTTTTTAACCCTTGGTATGCAGTCTCCTCGGTTTCTGCTGGTATGATTTGTTTCTGAGGCTTTCTTGCACTCCAGACTTATTGTAGTCTGCCTGTGACCACACAGTAGATTTAGGTGATGACATCAGAAAGAACAAGGGTTCTTGTCTCTTGTCCTCCTATCAGAATTGTTAAAGTTAAGGTCTCACCTGGTATACCGTAAACACGCTCCTAGTAGTATTGTTTATTTCGTCTTCCCGGTCGCACTCGGGGAGCCAAGGCAGATCATGCGCTAGGCTCGCAGGATTTTCATCTTGTCCGCAGGAATTCGACCACAAGTTACACCTCGTGGGTATGAAATCACACCACCGCAAACACTGCTACTATAGTCAGAACGTATCGTTGAAACACATGGAGGAACACGCAATTTTTTGGGTCCATTGCGGTTCTGACTACTAATGGGGTCGGAAGTTGTCTGACCAGACGATGAACGCGATGAGGAAAGGGTCCCCTGAAGGCTATTGCCGTTACCAGGGACGCGGCGGAGAACGCCGAAATCCGCCATCTCCTCATTCTCTAGGAAAAGCAAGCCAAGCAGGACTTCCTAAATACGTGGTCAGACTGATCAAAAGCCCAGAATGGGAAGGGTGGGCGGGGGTTTACTTGTTCAGGCGAACAAGGGCCCAAAACGATACAAGATAATGCGCAGGGGTGAGTGTGTGCAACCCTTCAACGCGATTGACTAAGAGCACGGCTTTGCAAATGGAGAAAAGTGAGTTCGGTCTCATGGCCCGTAGACGCCAGGTAGAGCATTCAGAAAGGCCCACGTAGAGCACCGTGGTGCTCTGCTGCACGCCTGACTAGATGGTACACGGTTTTCGTGGAACTAATCCTACATCCCTCCGAAGGCACGACTTCATCGATCGTGGATACGTCATGATCTTGGGGGACGCAAGGGGAGCATACAAACGCGGCGCGAGATGACCGCGAATGAGCAAGTCGAGATGATGCAAGTTCAATAACCATGTATCTGTTCATGGCGGCGGGGGAGACCAGAGCAAGAAACAGTAGGGGGAGACACGAGCGCGAGGTGTATGTCACCAACCCGTGTTCCTGATGGAGAGGGCCAGCTTGTAGCGCTCCCCATGACTGCGGGGGCGACCAGAGGCAGCAAGAGCAAGCGCAGACACGAAGTGGGCTTGCTATCTGGCACAGGAAGGACACAGCAGTGGCTATTCCAACCTTTCACACCTCGGACAGGTGAGGGTTCCCACCTTCATCTTCCATACCAGGTATATTTCAAGACAGATAATCTATTCCCGATATGGTATGATCTAGCTCATGTCGCCGGGTGGGACGCGAATGAAATCTCCACGATGTAGGACACGTTTCCTGGGTTGGATCTGTACCACACTAATCTTGCACAACTTGTCACAATGGCAGGTGAGGAACTAGATCATCCACATCACGATCTGTCTTACATTACAGTAGGTGTGGAACATTACAACCTTTTAGGACTGCAGTCCCGTCGTTGGAATTAGAGACAAAATTAGGTGCATGTACAGTGCAGTAGTACTAAAAGTGTTCAAGAAAGGTAAAAACATGCCGGTTGCAAGGCAATCACGGCACGGGTACTATTGCGACATACTTCGCGCTTCGTTCTCCTCCGGCAAGGGTGGGAACACAATGCTGCAGATGCTTACCTGAGATGGCTCAACTCAATGACGCGAGTCGATAAGGGAAGAAAGGGCTGAAGCCATCTCGCGATAAAAATGCAAGGCACGAACCGTGGCTGGGAGGGGGGATATCGCCTGGTACATGGCCTCGGATCCGAGTTACGATCACTGGTATACAGTAGGGAGAGACAATATTCCAGCGCAAAACGCAACTGGGAAAAACAACGAATGCCGAGCGTGATAACCTTCCGCAGAACTGCGCCCACGCTTGAGGCGACAGAACTAGTTCAATGAAGGAACGCTTTTTTTCCCGAGATGGAAATGAGTTGAGATGCACGCATGATCCAAGCGGCCTGTTGAGCCCTTTCGCGTGTCGCGTGCGTGCACTTGTTTTTTCACATCGCGCCATCAACCAGCTCCTTCTCGAAAACGGTGCACATAAGCCATATTCTTTAATTAGAAAAAAAAGTGCTTCCACTGGCATTGAAACGTTCCTGATTCCTGGTAGGTACCATCGAAAATGTGTTGTATTTGGTTTCGATTGGGGACCGCAAAACAAAAGGCCCCGGAAATCGCGTGGGCAGAACCGTTGGGTTATCATCCTGTGTGGGGAGCCCGGCGCTCCGTGATACGGTGTTCCCGATGCACGAATCAGGAATCCCAGAAGGAAATAGGTTTTAATGCGCATCAGAACAAATTCGCAAGACCACTTCGATAAATCAGAACAAAACATCAACATACATGCCCTTCCCATCGTGGCGCAGGTTGGTTTTCAAGCTACATACATAACATGTCACACCACCTCCGATTGCTTTGGCTCCCAAAAGGTTGGTGCACTTCTCAAACGGATGGGTGTGTTAGGGTTGTGTGTATCGAAGCAAACCTGTCATTTTTTTTACGTTATATTTTCTTCATTTCAAAATACACAAAAAAACATGATACCACGGTATATAAATTCTAGATTTAGGGCCCATCTTATCGAGGACTTCGGGTTATCTCAATTTGATTTTTTTTTTTTTTTTATAATTTAATGTGCATCTGATAGGCCGGAAGAGTGAATCACCAGGCAGGCACTCTCAAGGCAAATTAGAAAAATTCAATTTGAGTCAAAACTCTTTTGGGACTGTTTTCGTGTGATTTTTATAACTTCAATTTCGAATTTGGGAGTTGATCAGCTTTGATGTAGCATGCTCATGGTGGGTCAAGACCCCTGGTGGAGTCTGGGGTGATTCTTGGCCGCTTCGGTGACCACGATCAAGGCGATAAAAAGCGAACCTCAACGAGAGGCGACCGGAGCAGTAGCCGCGCCCACGGCCACAGATCATAGCACATCGTACCCCGGCGGTGGCGCCTCAAAAAAAATCATGGCGGCCGCAAGCCCAATTTTTCGGCCTGCTCGATCGGCCAACCATCACGAAAACCGAGCAAACGAGACAAACAGAGGATACGCTCGAGACCTCGATAGCTGCATCACCGTTGCTGTTCCGCACGTGGCACTTGAGGGCTCCCTCCGCCCACCCAAGACAACCTGAGAGTGGTAGGTTCCTATCCTGCGCCACCAAAAAGAAAAAGAAGCTGGCGGCAGCGTGCACGCGACAACGCAAACTTTCGCTCTCGTCTACGCTGGTCGCTGTTTGTCGGCTGGGGGTTGTGTGACGCGGTGCGTTTTTCCAGGTTATTCCGATTTTTTTTTGTTTGACAATTTAGACGCCGTTTCCCCATGGGATACAAACAAGTTTTTTTTTCGAAATCAACTTCATTGAAATTGAAAATTTATTTCCAAATAACGAAATATAGCGTTCCCTGTTAAGATGGGCTCTTACATGGGTGCAAAATACGTGGACGGGCTAAAGTTCCATTTTTTTTTCTTTGTTTTTCGTGGCCTTTATTTGGAAATCAAGAAGAAAAAGAAGTCCGGGAAAATTCGACAAAACCTATTTCGATTAAAAATGCCCTTGATAGTCAAAAGCGGTACGTTGCCCCGCTGCCAAGCAAGTTGAGATGGTGCATGATCCACTCAAAAAACATGAAGCCAACGCAAGGATAAGGATGTTCTCCTTGCGAACTTCTCCGCCACGCACGCGAATGGCAGCACATAAGCTGTAGAGCCCCCAGCTTGCCTCACAAAGGGGGCTACATCTACACTAGACCGCAGCAAGCAGCAGTACACCGAGTCGTGTCCAAGAGAGGAAGGATGTCCAAAGAAAGGGGCAGGAGGGGGGGAGGTGTTCTCGCGACATGCATGGCCGTAGGTGTATGACCATAGACCCTTGCATCCCGACCATGCCGGCACCGAGCACGTCGGCCAGGCAGGCATTGCTTGCATCAAGCGCGAAGCGCCGTGTGGTGTTGGGCGAGTCGAAAAAAGGGTGAGCTGCATCCTACAAAGAACCGCTTGCGAGGCAGACTTTTCTTGCATATGGACGACAGCATCGAATTCATTGTATTTGTTTCCTGGGCAGAACGAAACGCTGTTTGCCCTCCTAGCGGGCGAACATCGGCGCCGTTTCTATTGGCCAGAGTAACATCTTGATCTGGGGGAGGTGTTGAGAAAAGCCGACACGTCCGACAACATACATAAGCGGCAGTTCTCAGATCGTGGGCGTTCCATGTTCGTCTATATTCCAGAATAACAGCGGCTGTACGAAATACGTTCGTAGCTCTTCACGGCGACGGCTGGAAACGGAACAATCCACCTGTAAGTTTCTCACGAACTCGCGCCACACGTCACGCACATTACTTACAGAGCAGTGCCAACGATTTGCGTTGCCCTGCCGTTCCAGCGTAGCGCTAAATCATGAAGGCGCTCGCACCACGGTCACTACAGCTATAAAATGAGCGTCCGAAAAGATACAGGATGTACAAGAGCGGCCGCGAGATCGAGCGAGCGAGCGATCGACGGTGTCACACGGTACGCATAGTACTTCTCAAACCACGTTTGGGGCTGCAGGGGGGGGGGGAGCGGGGCGTGTCCGACACTAACGACGGCTCGTCCAGCATCAACCAGTCCGGGCTGCTGGGGCAAGAGAAACTAAGATGTGTCCAACGCGTAAAAAGTAAGTCGGTGTGAATCCCGAGTGCAGCGCAAAATAGAGAGATTGTGCGGCGCGGGCGCAGCAGCAGCATGGTTTGCTTGTGCTGCCTGCCGCAAGCTCTTCCTATGCATACATGGTTCATAACACCGTACTTGCCGTGCTTTTGGGTGGCAATATTTGAAAAATACTTCCAGAGCAGTAGATAGATGCGGTGATGATGAGGATGAATGAGTACAGGCCAAAAACCTCGAATAGGACCGGATTTGCGGTCAACATTCTCGAGACAGCCACACCACGCATCGCATCTGTGCGAGCGGGGCTACGTAACCTCAAGCCGCGAAATGGTTTCCTTCATCAAGCGATGGGGAGTGCTGGTGGAGAGTGGGATAGAGGCGAAGGGCGGCAAGCTATACTGCAACGCGACCTCGGAATGCCTGAGCAAGGGGGCGAAGGTCGGCGGCAAAGCTGGGCACACAAGCAACGCCAAGAGCTGAGATGCTGAAATCTCTCGAGTCTCAAGGGTACGAAACGCTGAAATGACCGAGTATTCGCGATTCCCCAGCGTACCAGGGGCTGAAATCACCGAGTACTCGCGAGTCCCAAAGGTACCAGGAGTCGAAATATATGGGTCCTTCTCGAGTATCATGGGTACTGATAGCTGGAATGACTTGGTTCTGGCGAGTCCCAAGGGTAGTCGGGGCCGAAATGACCGAGAACTAGCGAGTCCCAAGGGTACCAGGGGCTGAAATGACTTCATTACTCGCAACTCCCAAGGGTACTCGGAGCCGAAATGACTTGAGTCCTCGGGAGCCCCATGGGCACTCACGGTGATCAATTTTATGCACCAGATAAGAAGCATTCGTGTATGTTGTCGGAAAAAAAAAAAAAAGAAGAAAAAAAAAGATAACCCCCCCTCGCCCCCCCCCCCCCCCTGGTTACTCTGATTCGTTGTTGCGTCCGAGTTGGCGAGTGCGTCTTCGTTCTCGTCGCAGACCGTTTTTTGTTCCCTTCCTTTTTTTTAGTCGTCGTTGTGGTTCGTTCCAACTCAACCGGTAGTTTACTACACTACAGTAGTATTAGTATTAGTATGGGAGGTTCTTTACCCTTACCGGCTTTCTGGAAAAGCCGTGCTCGCAGGTGTCTTTCTTTCTTCGCCACGGTCCAGCACTTCAAAGGCCGTCAGACTACCAGTACCGGTCCACCACGGTCCAGTGCTTCAAAGGTCGTCAGAGCACCAGCACCAGTGAGTGGCGGTCATTTCAGGCCCCGGCCCGCGAGTTCCCGGCCGTTTCGGCTCCTGGTACTCCTGGGACTCGCAAGGACTCGGTCATTTCAGCTTTCAGTGCCCCTCGTGACTCGTTTAGGACTCGTTCATTTTGGCTCTGGGTACCTTTGGGACTCGCGGGTACGCAGTCGTTTCAGCCCTCGGTACCCCTGCGAATGGCGAGCACTCATAAATTTCAGCGTTCAATACCCTTGGAACTCGCGAGGACTCGAGTCATTTCGGCTCCGAGTACACTTGGGACTCGCGAGAACTCAAGTCATTCTAGCTTTCAGTGTTCGAGGACCCTTTTCTTCCAACATTGAACGGAATTGTCGAATATCACACAAATCAACTTTTCGCCTACGATATATTATACCTTGGTATGCATTTGACTCCGACACGAAAAGTCTTTGAAGCGAACAAGTGCACACTAAAAAGGTGAGCAACCACAAAAAGTTACCAGGTTAAGACAGATGACAATGGGAACCCTCGGTTTGCATTAAAAAATAACAAAAAAACAAAGATGCCCGCCGGACTATTTCAGTACCGCTTGCTATGAGCACGAGAAAAACAAGTTCCAAACTTTAGAAAAAAAAAACGCTCGTTGTTCCTGGGACGATGTTGGGCAAATATCGGCTTGACAATAACTTGGCGGATTCAATTCGAAGGCGCGAGATTCCGAGCCCTTGACAGACATCAATCGACATGACAAAACGACCGCGCCATGAAGTATGGACGAAGCCTGCTCGTTTGAGGAAAAGAGGCTCTGACCCACCCTAGGGTCACAGTGTTCACATAATGACCGGTGATACGTGGCGAACGCTGGCCAGGCGTTATTAAAAAAAAAAAAATGGTCACCGGTGTGTAAAAAACAGACGAAAATGCTTCTCGATCCATTTTCGATCGCGGAAAAAAAAGAAAAGTAAAGTTTGGGAGAAGAGTGTAGGACGCCGACGGCAAGCCCTCGCCCCCTAGATCTCGGACCCACCTAATACCTTCGAGGCCGTCATCTACATTCGTTGGTCTTGCCCGACACCATGCGCGGTGGCCGTGGGTTGAGCTTATGTCGAGATCGAAGGTCTATCGTCGCATGACTTGATATCAATCAGGGTGTTGATAATTTACATCGAGCAAAAAAGAAATTGCGCCGCGTGTAGCCCCGTGAACAAAAACGTGAAGAAGAAGCGAACACTTGTTTCCCTTTCGCCCAGAGCGGCGGATGCGAGAGCATCTTGAGCTGTTTCTTTATTGCAAGCAATGTTTTGGACCTCAAAATTTGAAACATCGTGTTTTTGTTGTTGGTCTATTAAGTGCCTCTCCTTCCGCCCGAGCTACCCTTTTACTGTTATTACTATTAATAATTGTATAGCTTCAATAAACCTAAAATTCCCAACATCATCGAAAGACAAATTATTGCATATATCGTATTGTGTATGCCAAGCGAAGGATCTAAAGGTGTGGAGTGGGTAATATTCGCAATGCGTCAAAACTCACACGGTATACACACCCTTTTCGTTTGACAAAACCTTTTACTAAGAGGTGTTTTCGCATGCACCACTTGCTGGTCTACACTTTATGCTGGTCTACACTTTACACCATCATAGCCCGGCGCACGCAAGCCGTGCAAAACACAAGCAGTTGCGCGACTGTACTATAATAGGATAGCCGGGAGTTGACGAGGGAAGAAAGGGCTGGACGTCCTCTCGCGAAAAAAAAAAAAAAGCAAGGCACAGACCACAGTGGTGGGTGGGGAGGGGGGAGGAGAGCCTGCTGTGTGACCCAATGGTTGATCTGAGTGACGACTATACAGTAGGAGGGAGAGAAAAGAAGGGCGAATACGACGCATGGGATGGACAAAAACAAGCAACAAAAAAAGCAGGTGCTCGACATTGAGTCATCTTACCTGGTGCATACATAAATTAATATTAGCAGAACGAGGTCTGCTGGTGATAATGGTGACGCAGGCTTCGAAAAAGCAAAACAAGGGGTTCAGTGACGATTGCGAACGACCAATCGAAAAGCCGCGGAATTCCAGGAGGCGGTGTAACTAACTCCTAGCTCGGGGAGCACGCGATTACCGACAGCGCAACTCCGTAAAACGGTGCCGTCACAGCAGCTATTGAAGCAGTACTGCTGTAGCTGTACGTATCCGCAGCCACATAGTACAGCTCCACTGCGGCTGCCGCCGTACGACAGCGTACACACGATAAGTGCTGCTGGCCGTCATAAGAGCTGCTGGCTGTAGGTGACATGCGCTATATCTCTCATATTCCTTGTTTTTTTTTTGTGGATGGCAGATCTCAACTAAGCCTGGGTGGCATGTGCTATCGGGGCGTTCCATCGATGTCCCAGATACAGCGACCCCAGCAGGCCCCCACAATGGCGACGCCGGCCGGGTAGTTGACCCTCGCCATGGGTCGGAGGTCGGGAAGGACGTGCCGGAAATAACCACGCGAATGCATACGCTTTGTCGAGAGATCATGCACCAAAAACACTGACAGGACCTGGATTTTCGGAGATTCCTTCGTAGATCTCAACGTCAAGGCTTCGCCCGGGCGCCACGGTGCTAAGCCGGCGGATCCTCCGACGCCGGGCGGTTCAGACGTGGATTGGGAACGCCCCGGCGAACAAACCGCGTGGAACGACGGTCAGAGGCGGGAGAGATGCCCCGACTAAGAATTGATCGGATAAGGCTGAGGATCATAGGTACATTACATGAAAATAATGCACTATTCGTACGTATAAAAATACGTAAATATACATCAAAATACGTGTATATATAAATCAGAGTTGTTCGCGGGTCAGGAACTACTCAAAATATCACGGGTCGGGTCTCGAGTCAAGAGGTTTTCAAATCTCGCGGGTCGAGTCAGAGGCCGGGTCAACAATGTTTCGAATCTCACGGGTCGGGTCGGACCAAGATAGTTGTAAATCTCACGGATCGGGTCGGGTTAAGAGATGGTGACACGCTCACGGGTCGGGCCAGGTCATTACCCGCGAGAAACGGGTCACTGGCGGGTTAGGCCAGCATGACACGAGAGTTGCTTTCTGCTGGCCCGCGGGTCGGACCCGCGCATCCGGTCGCGGATCCGATAAATAAAAAAGTCCCCGCTTCCTGCCCAAAGGTTTCTCTCGTACCAACAACGATTACTCCAGGTATAAATATCACAATCGAACAACAAAACACCGCCAAATTTATATACGCATGTCCGCATCCACCCATACCCACTACTGCCACTGTAAATTACAAAAATCTCCGGTTTCAAAGTGTCGACCCACGGGCCGGATCCGCGGGTCGAGATAAATGGTCTCGTGGGTTGAGGTGACTCAACTTGCGACAGACCCGTATCTAACGGGTCAATCGGAATCTGGCGGGTCGGGTCGGTTCACCAGGTGTTAAAAAATTCACGGGTCAGGTCTGGTCGTGTCAAGAGGGTTCACATCTCGCGGATCGGGTCGGGTCGCGTCATGACGCTTGAAAAATATCGCGGTTTCTGACCCGACCCGACTCGACCTGCCCCGTGAGGTTTGACCTGACCTTCATACAGCCCTGATATATATGCACATTCGTACATCGTCAGAAGGCAAGCTGATTCATACCGAAAGTAGTACACATCAATAGAAAACTATAGAACTGCCAGTACCAAAACTAGACAGCGGTAAATGACAGGACTCTATTCCGAACGGCACACGGCGGCAGCATATCATACACCACCAATCCTCTGATGGTCAGGCTGGCATGCCTCAAGAAAGAAGAGGAAATAGTTTTTTCAGCAGCGGTTACACTGAAGCTATTACGGGTGGGCCAATGTTCTAATCACAACCCACGATGGACCCAAAAACCATGTCAGCCCCTAAAATACAGTACCACTCTGGTCGGGAATATAAGGAGCGTGCAGACAGTAAAATGAATACCAATCGGTACTTAAATTTCCGGCCAGAGTGCTACCGTCTAACAGCATCACACACCACATTTTGGTGATTATTAAACAATTGTGTTCCCTCCAAATAGCGGGGAAACACGCCCTTCTCAAACGACAGCTCTACCGTAGCTTGACCCAGCCAGCGTGTCCTGGCTTAATATGATGAGGGCCGGTGCTGTTTTTGTACGGAATTTTTTCCAATACGACGATAAGCTTGTTCGAGACGGGAACGACGACGACACACGGCGGTGTGTGCACCAGTTATGTACTCATATATATGTTGTGTACATACACTATAACAACAATATGTACATGGGCGGCAATCGAACACGGAGGAAATTGATTTTCTTTCGAAGTGAAACCGTAAGGGCGCACGTTGGTGTACGTCTGGACCAGGGGAATGTGGTGTCCAGCACAGCTCACCTCGTATTCGACATTTGATCTGATTGGCTCAGGGTCAGCGTTAGGGTTGCTCTGACTGGCGTAGGGTTGCTGTTGTCAGTATTATTCGTCTTGTACACCGTGTGCGTCAACCACTTCTTCGAATAACCACGTGGGGTTTGGGATCCCCACAGGCCGTCGACTCTCTTCACCGAACCGCATCATTCCTTTACGTACATAATAGCTTGAGTTTTATTCCCGCTTTTCGGCGAGGGAGAATACACTCATGTAACCACACACAAATGTTAGCATAATAGCAGTAGTAAAAACTAGTGGAGTAGGAGCAATAGTGGCAGCAGCAGTACTAGTATGCACCGCTTACTGATTTTGGGCGATAACGGAACAGAATGCGGCGGCATACAGAAAAAATACTGAATTATGCTACCGAGTATTTACGTACTATGTAGGAAACTATTAACATTAATAGCCCTTCACGGCGTTTCCAGGCCTCATTCGGTCGAAGGTCTATACTACTATTACCAGATACCTGGTATATTACTTTAGTTGAGTGTACGGGACGGCCAATCAAGGGACCGTAGCCTCCTTTGCCCCCGTACCCCGTGTATAGAAACCCCACTGAGTGGGTAGAAACCCAATAAATTCTTGAGTAGAGCCATTACTAGTCAAGAGTTGATAGTGAAGCGATTCATGCACTCTGATTAGCCAAGGGGTAGATTGTAAGCGGCTCAAACAGGCATGCATGTTCGTACAACGCGTCTGAATGGTAATAATAGCACAAGATGACGACAGACACACCGACAAAAAAAAACAAAGAGCGGCACACGGCGGTAAAAGTGTCCGGACGGCAATCGAAGACGGTGTTAATAATAATTTTCGACGGTAGGACACCAGTAACCGCACAAACGGCGGCACATATCCGAACGTTAATGGACATGAGCGGAAAGTGTAATTTGAGCGGCAAGCGGCAACAGCGGTACATGTCTAGACAGTTGTGGGAGACAACGGTGCCCGCGTAAAGTTCACATGGGTAACCGCGATATTCTTCTCGTGACCACATGCGTGATGTTAGGCGGAGCTTGTATCGGTTTCGCTTGCCTGTATTTAGTGTCCGGGTCTTTGGCGACGTTGGATCAGAAATGAAAGGGCTAGTCGGCGTTCGATGGAAAAAAAACAAACACAAATAATGATCACAAGAAAAAAGGATGGGTTCCCTCAAAACTCGACGTCACTTTCTGGCCTGCAGGCAAAAGGTCGTGTACAAAAATTCCACCCACCGCACCAGCGGCCATGCAAACTTTCACACATTATATTGATAGCACAACACTTGCGCTTGATGAACGATAATTGTGTGATACGATCTGTCATGAGATAGTGACGTACTCGCCATGCTTCGGGGTGATGAACATCGTTTATGTGTAAGCGCGCAGCAGCATGTTCAGTAGTACCATGCCGCGAGCGTGACGTAGAGCCCCCTGCATCGTATCAAGTACAGTAGTTCGGACAGTACACTGATCATCTTCCCCAGCGCAGCAGCAGCCCCCGTTGGTTGCTGCGATCGAGATGATACACTGCACTTGATATTTTTAGGGTCCATTTTGACCTCTTAAGTCCCCAAGACAAATCAACAATTCACTTTTAAAACCAGATGAGGAACAATCGTGACACAGTTAGCAGCCACATAAAACAAGGTCTCTGCTGAACAAGCACAGCACGCGGCCAGCAAAAGGCTAACGCGCATCAGGGGAAAGACAGATGTGCAAGCTTCACGGGAGCTTGCGGAACAATAGTGAGGAAGCCCGAGGACACGATCATACACAATTAATAATACCACATCACACACTCGGATAGTTTTAGTCAAAAAAAAGAAATGTGGACAAATGCTGCCTGCATAGAGCTACACAAAAATATGACACAAGAACCACACGCGAAGGTGCGGCAGCGAAATCAATCCCCGCACCCAGCTACGTCACCTACTTCGTACGTCAGCATCTTACCAGCTACCGGGTAGGGAAAAGTACGTCAATCAATGGATCAGGCGAAGAAAATAACACGTCGGGACGAGCGGCGGGGTGGGTGCATGCAAGCAGCACTTGCCATCCCCACCATTCCGATGCGTAGCCATAGTAAAAGTCATTGGTGATAAAACACTATACGATGGAGCCAGCTTATAGTAAAAATGGAGCTGTCAGAAAAAAAAACGGAAACCTTCATATAGGCATCATTAGGCCACGGACCAAAAATGCAACGCTTGACGAGAACAACACCTGACAACCGTAGCCCCACCCGCAGACAGACCGCGCCCTACCAACTCAGAGGCGTTTTTTTTTCCCTCCCTACAGAACCATCAGGTTTAACAAGAGGACTCGGTATCTGGTTAGCGTCATGTCTGGGAGGTCGACAAAAATACACCGTAGGCAATAATTTCATACGCAGTAGTACACGTAATTTTGCACGCGCACGCACAACCAGGATGGTGTCGCTGAGGGCCGATGTTCGCATATCGTACTCGACTCAAACTGTTTTCTCCCACCATATTGTGCCCTCAAATTTGCCAATAATAAAACTGTCAACAAAACTGTCAGCAGGGACTATCCCCACCCGTCGCGCCAACGTCACGCTGCACTGTATGTAGGCCATCGATCCTCCCGATTTAGGGTGGAGTATGTACGTGGTCTCTTCCCCCTTCGCCTCGCCACTGTCCGCCTCAAATTTCGACCCAGTTTTCGGCCTAATCCCTTTTGGTACTGTTCTTACGGGGCGCCATAGCAAATAAGACCTACGGCAAACACAAACCTATATATTTCCCTATTTTTACTAACAAATTTTGGTCCTATTTACAATGGTCCCCCGTAATAGTATACCTGGTGTACTGCAGTCCCGCTATGGGGACAAACTACTGATAATCTGAGTGCTTTGACCCCCAAAACGGGACTGTAGTTTGCCCAAAAACAGTCAAAAGGCTCGCATCGATTTTGGCCAAATTAACTTCATATACTCTACGCAATCTTTCATTTATTATACTCTACGCGATCTTTCGCTGGAAGTCTTGCAGCAGTTTTTTTTCCGCCCCCATTTTTACCGAAATAATATCGCTTCAATTTTAACAGCAACAATCTCGCCGCATTTTTTTTTGCCTCAATCTTCACCGTCTTAAATCTCCCCGATTTTTTTGTCGCTTCATTTGCCTCGAAGCAATTGTTGTCTCGCTTATCTCTCTCGCCGAAATTTTGGCCTCAACTGTATACGCAAATACATCGTCCACGATTCCCCGCGTTTTTTTTTTGCTCAAGTTTTCTATCTCTCCCGCGCGGGATGATGTTGGTTTTGTTCTCGTTTTTATCCCTTCCTGAACGCGCTCGCTCCCGCGCGCCTTTTTGGGAGCGACGGCAACAGGGCGAACAATTTTTTACCGCAAAAAAAAAAGATGTCTGTACGGATCAACAAAAGTAACTCAAGAAAAATAATATGAGGATTGAGAAAAGGAAATGAAACAAAAATGGAAATATAGACAAAATAAAAATCAGAAAACAATATATACAATTAACAAAAAAAAATGGAAAACGAAAAAAATGAAACAAAAATGAAAATAGATGTACGTATAGAAAACAACGAAAAAAACACACGTTAAATAAAAAAGGACATACCTGGTACTATTACTAGGACAGAAGGAAAGACATCTCCGGGTTTTGTCTTGGTTCGTCGTTTTTGACACAATCCCCGTTCTTATATTGGAATGAGCGCCGCATAAAAAATTGACACGGCCGCGACGGCAAGCGGCGAGGAGGGTGGCCCTATTTTTTTTCAGCCGTCGTAGAGGCCCCACCGCCCTGGTTTTGTCTGTTCTGTTCGTAACGCCGAGGTTTTAACCACTCTCTCCCCCCATTCCCCACCTCTGTGAAGTTCCGTCCTCCCAGTCCGATGGCTGGCTGAATGGCGCACGTGAAGGCATCGTCGCTGACCCCGCCCGAAGAGAAGCAGTAGCCACAGTAAAGAATCACAGCAGCAGCAGCAGCAGCAGCAGCAGCAGCAGCAGCAGCAGCAGCAGCAGCAGCAGAAGCGCGTCAGCACCGCCGCCGCCACCACCACCACCACCACCATAGCAGGCAGCAGCAGCAACAACGCGGAAGCAAATAAATTGGAGCGATGCTTGTCGGGTCGGCGAGCGAGCGCGCGCGCCCGCCGCGGTCTCTTTCCGAAGAGTGCGCCCCGCGCTGCAGTCAAGCGTTTCACTCTCGTAGATTTCTGGGGCCTCCACCGCTTTCAAACCGAGTATTTCGCGGCCTCCGCAGGTGTCGCAGCTATCGCGAGGAGACCGGCGACGACCCCCGCAGCGGAGATCAAGAGAGCGGCCCCGGACTCGCCTCAAGAGCGAGCAATGGGGTCGGCAACTTCCTCAACCGAAGATAGCAGAGGGCGAGTGGGCGGATGGATTGCTTGGGGAACAAGTGGGAAAACAACTTTTTTTTTTGTCGAAGTGACAATCGAGTCACGCGTTTCCCGACCATTTTTTCAAAAAGTTATCATTACGTTATCACGACTGGTATGTAATGCAGTGCCAATCAATGGCATCGGCGTGTGCACGTTTTTAGTTTTTTAGTTTTTTTTTGTATCCTCCTTGGAGATCTGGATTTTTAGTGGTTGGTTGGACGGTAGAGACACTGAATTATGCACGACAATTTTCAATCCAGCATGTATTGATTGATTATGTGCCGAGGGGGGGTTGAGACAAACCGCATTGAAAAAAAAAAATCCATTCCGCAGCGTAGAATAGACATGTGCTTGTTTGTTTGTATGCCGACTGAATTGATTCGAGCGTTGCTTCGTCCGCGCAGCAACCATCTATTCCTCTTCAGTACGTACCAGGTATGCTTTTTAACGTGCAGCCTTTCTCATCTTCTCGCGCCGTTTGTATCTTGTATCATTTCATATAACTGTTTTTCGCGTAATGTCTTCTGGTTTTCATTTTCTGGTCTGGTTTGTAGTGCTGTATTTTCGTACTCGGTACGCTGGCATTTCGCTTCCTCTACCTCGATTAATTTGCGACTCTATTGCGGTTTTTTTTCGCTGTCTCAGTCTGTCACCACAGAAATTCATATCTCTCTACTGTAGGATAAATAATTGTAGAGCATGGCAAGGGTTGCCCTGCTGTTCCCTAGGTGTTACCATTTAATGCAAGGTTGGACGGAGGTACGGAAATTCTATCGCGACACAGATATTTGCTAGGTACCTGGTATAATTTTACGTGTTTGAAGACGCTGCCGTTGCTGCTGTTTATTGTTCGTTGTGTGGGTTTTCAGAAGAAGTGATAATAGGAGATACCAGGCATGCTTATACAGTACACGCTGACCACCCGACCCCAACCCAAACCCTATAACCCGAACGCTATGGGGTGACCTGTGCTTGGATGCAAAAAAGGTGCCGCGGGTTGTGTGGGTATGTATGGAGAAGTCTGTAGTACTGCGGTATCACTGTTGTAGTCTTGTTTCGACCTGGTGTAGAATGGTATATAGGTTGTCTGCCGTCCTTTCTTTGTTGTTGTACGCCGTTCGTTGTTGTCGTGGGCTGTTTTAACTCTTTTGTCGCAGTCGGCCTTTTTTTTCTTGGGAGTCACCATTATTTCCCTTCAGCCTTCCTTCCTGAGATTTTATGAGCGATGGACGATGAAACTCTTCCTTCATGCCGCACATTGTCGGACGGGAAATTGCTGGCTTCATATACGGATACTATGGACATTTAATTGCTGTATTATTATACCTGTTGTCTCAGCACAAGACAGCACTACACGTACAACACCCTACACTAAACTTAAATTCATACACATGCGTACGCACTTTTCCTACCTGTTCTGTTGGCTCAACACAAGACAGCACTAGACGTACAACACCCTACACGAAACTTACATACATCCTCGAGCGGGTGCACGTAGAACATCCATTTACACGTACAGCAGTAGTCGTAGTCACGATGTTTACCCCCAATTTTACGATTTTTAAATCGTTTTATTCGTTTTTTGCGATTGTCTCGCTCAGTTTGAAATCTTTTCTTTTTTTTTTTTTTGGAGTTTAAATCGATCGAATTGTTCGATTTGTTTGCCTGTTTTTTTTTTGTTTTGGTGTATTTTTTTTGCATTTTGTCGATTCTAAACGTTATTCCGTAGAGTCTCGTCCTGCTTTTGTGATGGTTTGTATGCGAGTTAGCAGTACGCAGGTATGGTCCGGAGTTATAGATACGGACGCACGTAAAGCACCGCTTGCATGTTCGTTTTCGAAGAATTCACCATGTTTATTACCCTATTTTTGCGATTTTTTTCATCCGTTTTTGCTATTTATGTCATTTGTGAGGTACTTATTCAGAAATATGAGCTACGCTCACCTGTTCGTATGAGTTGTGGAAGGGAACGCACGTCAAGCACCGCTTGCATGTTCGTTTTCAGAAGAATTTACGATGTTTACCCAATTTTTGAGGTTATTTCACCATTTTCATCCGTTTTTCGCGAATATAAATATCTCGTTCACTTTTGATAATATTTTTTTTTATTTTTTGTCCATCAATTTTTCCGATTTTTTATTTTGTTTTTATTATTTATTTTTTTGAGCTATTGTCAATCAAATTTTCCGATTTTTTTCTTTGATTCGTTTTCGTTTTTTTTTTGCCGATTCTTAACGTCTTTCTGTGAAATCTCGCTCAGTTTTGATTATTCTCCATTTTTTTCGAGTTTGGGTTCATCAGTTTTTTCGATTTCTTCAGATTATTTTTGGTTTTCGCTTTTCTTGCCAATTCTCAACGTTTTTCCTCGGTTTCGTCCTTTTTTGGTAATTTTGTCATTCGTGAGGTCTTTGTTCAGAAATATAAGCTACGCTTGACTATTCGCATAAAAGACGTACGAAAAAGTGCGGAAAGAACCCCCCCCGTCCCCTCTCATGTAATATCTGCCTGATTGGAACACCTTGCACCGGTTAAAAAAAAAAATGAAAAAAAAAAAACAAACAGCAGAGCTTTTCTCTCAGCCTCGTACGCCGCCCGCCCGTCTCGCGACCACCTCACCACCGGTCCGGGCAAAGCTTTCCTCCCTCTTTGCCACAGTGAGCCCCGTCGCCCGCCCCGCGTGAAGCCCGGTGGTCACCACTCGTTCACAAGCTCGACAAAGTTGGTGCTTAGACTGCGTCGATCTCTCTGTCAACTTCAGTTTGGTCGCAAAAATAAGCACCGCTTGAATTTTCTTTTGCATATCAAAACGACCCTTGTATACTCGTACATGAAATAAGCGGAGCCTCACAAGGAGGCCAGACAGAGCCCATTCGTGCTTCCCTCGTGTCTCGAGGCACACGCGACGCCTAGCCACGAAAACGGCGACTGCGCTCCTTGCAACTACCCCTCTACTCGCCAGCATCCGCTGACACCCGCGACGGCGCCGGGCTCGCCCGCGGTGCCGTGCTCTAAGTACACGCACGCAATAAACTTTCTTCAGAAACATAAGCTACGCTTGACTCGTACCTGGTGTGTTCGTATATGTACGAGTACAAGAAGGCGCTTGTATTCATGAACGTGGTTTTTGTTCGTAATTATAACCTACACCCGACATTGCTTTTTTACCAGAAAACGGTAAATCTTGACCGAAAACGTCATCTAACTTGGGTTTGGTGTGCCCTGATCACCCCGTTTTATTTTTTAGTACCGTAAAATGGCAAAACAAATACACTGGTGTACCGTTTCTGGTCATTTTGGCGACTTGGACGGACGGGCATGGATATTACGCCATACAACGGTATACCTTGACAGAAAACGTCATCCAACTTGGGTTTAGTGTACCCTGATTTCCTGGTTTGATTTTTTGTACCGTTAACTGGAAAAAAAATAAATGGTGTGCCGTTTTTTGTCATTTTGTCCGTTAGGACAAGTTTTTTTTTTTTAATTTTGCTTTAGATACCTTATAGGTAAACCTAGGGCATGAGACATAATAATAGGTGTACTGATGTACTTGGGTAGAAATAACGGTTCAGCTTGAATACCTCACACAGCAAGTCACGACAGACTTTATTTTAATTGGTTGCTTTTGTCATATTCGCGCAATCAAAGAAAAGACGAAACCGCAGGTTATAAAACTTGGTGAAAATTGAAAGCGATGGTCGTGGGGCAGCTGGCATACAGCGTATGGACTCCGAGACACTTCGTTAATTGGATACCTGATAGCATTTACCTATTCTTACCATTAACCTTAGGTCTTAACATACCAGTATGTGCAGTGGGCTTAGTTGAGCGCGAAAGGGACAGCTCGGGAACTTGTTCGAGGGTGTCTTATCTTGCATCGAAAGAAAAAAAAACAAAAAAAACTTGCGTGTCACACGGTAGGAACCGGTACACAACAAAGCGTCACCACTGCAGTGGAGCGGAATTGCCTTACTCTGCCTGCCCCTATTAAAAGGTTAGATGGAGGAATGGACTTCTGGTGAAGCATACCTGTGCTCTATTCAAGAACGCTCCAAGAGCTGAAAAAAAAGTTAAATTTGCATAAAAGCAAATACTTCGAAGTATGTTCCCGGAAAAAGTAATCAAAATCCCAATATATGGACGTAAAAGGGCACTATTTTTCCGGCACATTTTGTTTTTTTCAACACAGACGCCAAACTACTGTACTGCTGGCGTCTATAACTAACACGTGCCCGGCAGGGAACAAGACGGAGAGGAGAGACGAGTAGCGCATTCAAACGGAAAAAAAAGGACACCGAAAAAAGGTATCTGGGTGAATCGACCCCGGGTTACATTGCTCCGCAGTCGAGTAATTAACTGCCCAGTTCGACCACTCGGCAACTACTGTTTGAGAATATTCATTCTATCGTATTTTTGGAACTACCCCCGAGTTGAATTAAGCAATTGAATACTACTAAAAAAATTAGAGATAATGTAACACACTCTCACTTGATCATTCCTTATTCAATCTAAAATGTTCTCGCCTACCAAAACCACTACGAGTACCAGGCACTTACTAAGGTACGAGTACACATTGCTTCTCTGACTGTCCAAACTACTTGCGCATACCGCAGTTTTTTTTTCAACCACCAAAACCATTTGCATACACCACCTCTTTTTCTTGACCATTATACCAAAACCGCTGTCCTATGTACATCATTGCATTTTTTGTACAACCACAAACCCAAGTGTGCACTATTGCGTTTTTGATCGGACACATTGGGCTTGGTTTCCGTCGTCGAGATTCCTACTCGTATAGGTCAACACCAAGACACTTGAGACTCGGAAATTTGCAGTCCTGCTGTATAGGTGGGTTGCCTGGCGAGTTCTATAAACTGCAATAGGCACAAGATTATATCATAAAATTTTCTGTTCCAAACACGTGCAGACCGTATGCACTACGAGTACGGTTACATTGATAATCTACTCCTAATAGCAACAAAATAATGGTAGCGGTTATCGCCGTACATACACAAGACAAAATTGACAAAATAAAACAATCTGCAAAAACTGCTGTACCCGGACCAAATACAGTACCCGACACGTGTTGAGAATTTGAGACTTGAATAAATTCAGGCTGAGGTTGATTGTAAAGTTCAAGAAACAGGCAGAAAATATTCGTACTCAGCGAGGAAATCTACTCTCAATCCTACCAGTAGATAATGGCCTTTGAGAGCCTACGGGTACAGGCTCAATGTTGACATCACAATAAGCCGCGAGCCTTACGAGCCAAACAGAACTCTCTTACAGAAGTAGCGCCTGCCGCGTACCGCCATGGGCACACACCTGCTGAGCACAGCAAAAGCAGAAAGCAAGCAGCATGTGCCCGGCAAAAACACTTACTATTACGGGAGTCCATAGTAAATAGGACCAAATATTAATATTGTTAGTAAAAATAGGTAAATATACAGGTTTTTGTGTGCATCGTAGGTCCTACTAACTATGGCCCCCCGTAATAATAGTATATATAATACGAGCAATGCCTTTCGTAGAGAACCTTTTCGTGACAACATCCTTAAACAACGTCGAGCATAGGCTTTCGTGTAGAGGATCGAGCTTTAGCGCTCGCCGCTGAGCACGACTTCCCAGTCCCATTTTTTCTTGCAGTACGAGTCTTCCTCAAAAAGTGGGCCTTCATTTCTTACGCGCTCGTGTTACAGTAGCCTATTTCGTCTTCGCGGGTCTATCTATATTGGTGTTCTATACCTGATATACTACATACAGCTGTAGGTCAATCAAACTGCTGTACAGCACTATTTACGGGGGACCATAGTAAATGGGACCAACCATTGTTAGTAAAAATAGGGAAATATATAGGTTTTTGTGTGTACCGTAGGTCCTATTCACTATGGTCCCCGTAATAATATACTATCAATAGTGTGTCATGATGGGGGTATCCCACTCTGTCCCTACTGTAAATGTAAGTACCTTTAGTATAGAGGCGTTCTACGACGGAATTTCACCGTTTTTTTATTTTCTGAGGCTCCTCACTTGACCTTAAGGAGCTCCATACCTCACCCAAAAGCTGACTTCCGCAAAAATCAAATTGCATCCCGATGAATAATAATAATCCTATGGGCCAAGTACACAAAAAATGTCATTTTTCGAAACACGATTGGCACTCCGACGATTTTGGGCTAAGGAACCCCGTCATTCAGATAAAGTACTTTAACGGAAATGTGCGACCTCTACCGTAGAACGCGTCTACATTAATATAAAATATGCAATACAAATGTTTCCTTATATCTGGGAACAGAAAAACAAAGGCACGTACCGGGGGGGAGAAGGGACGACACCTGTGACCACGGCTCGTCCAGAAGAAGACCGCCGAGGGTAAAACTTCCACGAGTTAGGCTGGAAAGTAAAATAGACAATAAATACCAGGTACAAAAAAAGAAAAAAAGAAAAAAAGAAAAAAAGAAGTGGTACCGTACCTCACGGGGAATGCGGGGGCTCTCCTCACTCCTCAATCAATCAACCCTTTCAGTTCCGCTTTAGGGGACAAACTACTATTACGGGGGTCCATAGTTAACGGGACCAAATTTTGTTAGTAAAAATAGGTGAATATATTGTTTTTTATGTATACCATAGGTCCTACTAACTATGTACCCCCGTAATCATAACATTTATACTTCCCAGTACGACTTCAGTGGTTTTGGGGGACGAAGTACTACTTCCAGCGAGAATTTTGAGTGGTTTTGGGGGACAAAGTACTACTTGCAGCAGAACTGTGAGTGGTTTTGGGGGACAAAGTACTACTTGCAGTAGAATTTCGAGTGGTTTGTCCCCCGAAAACTTCCAAGTCCAAAAAAGGAGGGATAAAGCCAACATCGTTGGAACACCAATACCATTGTTTACGAAAACGAGGCAGTGTTTTGGGTGGTGTTAAGGTCCTACCAGTCCAGCGGGCTACTGGTAAAAGGTTAACCGATCGCCTACCCAATCTAAGGGTTAGAACAGTTGGGGTACAGAGCTTCGAGAGCAAGGAAGGCGCCTCAGAAGGCAAAAGTAGGTGCATTTCTATCATGCCCTGTGTCGTGCTCAGTAGGTATAGGGCAGCTAGGACCTCGTGCAGGTGCGATGCTACTGCTGCTGCTGTAGACGGAGAACGGGCTTCGAGAGAGCTGCCAAGGGTTATCCCGATCCCGGGACGTTAGATGCTGATGCCTTACTATTACGGGGGTCCACATTTTGGGAATACGAGACTCCACTGTGTCAGTGAACAAACCCTCGAGAATTACTGTACCAGGTAGGATAACTCGGATCCGTGAGCCTCTTTGCTGCACTACCACCAAGTTTTACAGCGGTGCGGCGTATCATGCTGTTGTGGGTATGCGGAGGTGCTGTAGGAGCTCGTCTAGGTGAATGCACATGCAAGCAGGAGGATTCAGCGCAAAAGGACTAGAGTACGGTATTCATAGAACGCGTCATGTTTTTGATGAAAAAAAAGAACCGGAACAAAAAAAAAGTACGTTCCTCGTGTACCAGATATGCTTGGTATCTGGCTTCGCAATCAAACCATTAATAAACGGGCAAATAAAAAAAAAATCGCCTTAAAAGAACGAAACGTTTCCGGCAAACAGGTATATTGGATATAATTTTTATATTTCCCTGCAGACCCTGGATTCACTCCGGGGGAGTTGCTACTAATATTAATGGGATATCAGGGTTGGTGGGTGCCTTCAAAGCTCGTTTTTATTGCGGGCGATCCGGAAACAAACCCTCCGTTAAAGTTGACTTCATGTCGACGTCTGGTGTTACGCTTTTTCTCATAAATATATAACAATAATAATAATAATAATAATAATAATAATAATAATAATAATAATAATAATAGCAAAAAAACTGAACGGCTCATAGATACCTTCGCGTCAAGTACATCAAGTATCGGCATCGGGAGCTCGCCCGCAAGGACACCCTGGACGCGAGAAAGCAAGGCGCTCGACGTCCAACCAACGCCCGACACAGCAGCTGAAAACGCGCCCGAGAAACAGAGAGTTCGCGGGGGCTTCTAGTGTGTAAAGCTTGTGAGTGTAACATACGAGGTGTCGATTTCTGTTGCAGGGGTACGATATGGGCGTCAATCCTCAAAAAAAAAAACGGAGAGATCGCGGGGTCTGCTGCTGCTGCTGCTGTGTGTGAAATATCGATTTCTGGTGCGGCCCTACGGGCGTCAACCGTCGCGATAGGAGCTTTAATAATACATGTTATCGTTTGAGGGTAGGGCGCCACCGGTAAATAAAATAGTCCGTGCCTCGAAAACTCAGTGCATAGGCACCCGAGAGGCGAAAAAAAAGGCAGCCCCGCTGTGTCACAGGTCACGCACTCGAATGAGCGAATGAGCAGCTGAGAGGCCATCTGCCACATCCAAGCACTCGCGCAGGCCGCTCGTGTCTGTCAGCCTTCCAATCCCGTCGGCTTGGGCGTCAATCGCGCAGCGACAAGGGTGTGGATCGTCAAGAGGATATGAGAGAGAGCAAAAATAAAAAAGTTGCATATCCTGCCTGAGCTATTGAAATCAGGGGGGGGGGGTAGACTGTCATATGACAAAACTTCCCGAAGAACAAACAGACGAGACAAGAAAGAGAGATGGAAAGAGCTGACAGACGATTAATTTGGTCTACCTTCAGAAACCCTCGGAACTAACGGGTGCACGTTTGGGCGGTACACGGTCAAACAACAATTCGGGCCGTATACGTTATATTGTACCGTAAACATATCACTACAACCGCCAAAACAAGCAACAGCTTTGTGAATACATACGTATGTCCGTTGGCAATCGCCAGATGCTGATCCGAACACAATGCACTGATTGTCAACGGTCAGCGTCGTTCATGAATGCAAAATAAACGCCGATAAAAATCCGAAGGCAGGAGCTTGGAAGTAAAAGCTGCAGAAAAAAGCACACGACGTTGTTGACGTGCGCTCTCAATTTTCAAAATTAGGCCCGAGCTCAAGTGCAAAACGTTGTTTATTGGTGTGCTTGGCCGGTTCAAAGTTTGACGCCGGGAAGGTTGTTCAGCATCCTTAAATATTAGTTCCACAGGGAGAAAAAAAATGCCACGCACGACACACATGTGGAAGCGTGGTTCGACCACCAGCGCAACGCACAACAGCTTCTGTGGATGTCGTACTCGGCTGGTTTAAGTTTGACGGCAGGCACGGTGTTTCACTCTAAACATTACTAATAGTAAATAATCCAACACGGAGGGTTGAAATTGACATACGACAAACGCGTGAAAGTGTGCTGAGCTTGAGCTATATGATAAACACACACGGGACAAGAAGAAAAGTACGAGGGACTGCCGTATCATTCACACGCATAATGCCCTTCTTCGGAGAAAAAAAACACAACACACGCGCAGCACAAGGCCCGCGAAACAAGCAGGGCACCAGGCAGCAGGGGTCGGGAAAGGGTCAGACGTGAGTTCCTTCGCGCGGGAGCTTGCGGAACGAAGGAAAGGGAACAACAATTGCATAAATTCACAGCACGATTTTTCGTAAATAATCTGGACGACTTGCTTCCCGGCATACCGTAGAGCTAAACCGGACGCGACAACGAAAGACTAGGAAACACCGCACAACTGCCCCTCACCCACCCCCGCCCCGTCCCCCTCCTATGACACGAATAATTACCTACGTACCGTATGAGACGTCAAGTCTTGTCAACTACTGTACTGCAATATTAACAATACATACACCAGTACCAGGTAACACACATACAAAAGCGCTGGGTGAGGTGACAAAAAAAAAAACAATTTCGGGACGAGCAGAGCTTGCAACCAGCCGACCGAAGTGTATAATCCCCACCATTTCAAATGTGCAATGTGCATCTACGAGTAGTGTTGTCCATAAGATACACTGCGATGAGGCGAGCTTTTGGCAAAATACAACAAAAATACGTACCGTAGCAGAAAGGAAAACACTGTGAAATTAAAAACAAAAACAAAAAGGCGGCGCGCGCGATCAGCACACACCTCGACGCGCACACACTGCGATACACCGGACCGGAGAAAAAGCGCCTGATCAGTACAACAACCAACTTCAGTACCCGCACCCGGTAACGCACCAGGCCAACAACCGCGCCATATCCTGTCACTTTTTCCTTGTCCATGTTTACAATAAACAAGCCTGCGGAACGCCTCCATACCAATAAACAGGAGGGGAGCGGGTGGAATACACCAAACACGCACCACCAAATATCTCCTCTTACTTGCGTATTGATAACTACCAGTATGACACAGTACGTGCGTCCGTACAACTGGGACGCCGCCGTTGAGGTTCTGCAGTCGACGTTCGATTGGTCACCGAGGGTATGCATCACTGGGGAATTTCGCGAGTAACGCGGCATGGACGTCTCCGGATGTCTCGTCCGACCCTGCCACCACCATGACATCTACAGGAACATCCACCATCGGTTCTACCCTTCCGCCCACAACCACGCGAGAGTCACGGATCAATCCTACCAGCACACCGCTCCGTAACGTACTCTATCACGGTCTGTACCAATAATCCGGCCCACTGTCGCCGACGCCGCCTTCTTTCTTTTCCTTCGCCGTCGTTGTACCAAAATGAGTTGTCAATAAAAACTCAAGTGAGGGCAGACCAAGAGCTACCACCGCCCGTCGGTCAATCTCCGCGCCGTAGGGCATCGTTCCTCCGGATTTGGGGGTGGATGGGGTACACCGTCCCTTCTCTTCGTCTCGCCAATGGTTGGTCAACTCGGTTTTCGAGTCAGTTTTGCGACCCCCAATTCTCGCCTCAATTCTTGCTCAATTTTTTTTTTGCCTCCATTTTTGGAAACACTTCGCCTCAATTTTTTGGGAACAAAGCTTGCCTTACAGCTTGGACGCAATTTCTTGCCCCGAAGTCTGGCAACAATGCTTGCCGCAATTTTTTTTTAAAGCATTGTTTGCTCAAATTTTGGGCGCAATTCTTGCCTCGTATTTTGGAGCAAATCTTGTCTCAGTTCTCGCCGCAATTTTTGCCTCCATTTCCCCGGTCTTTTCTCTCTCGCCGCATTTCCACGAGTTTCTTCTTCTATAAATACTAGTCGCTCTTGTTCACATGTGGGATGCAGTTTTGCTTGCTTTGTCATCCGTTCCTGAGCTCACTCGACCCGTGCCCCTTACCACTTCAAAATGGGCGTCGACATAATATATATTAGACCATAGCGCGAATAATTTCAACCGAAAAACAACAAAAAACAGCATTTGCTTTTGCGGCAAAAAATACAGGACCCAAGATAAATGAAGCAAAAAACAGAAACAAGATAAAAATAGAGTAAACAAAACAGAAGGAAACAAACAGAAGGAAAAAATGAAACAAAGAGAAAAGAAGAAAAAGAAACCAAGGCAGAGGGAAGGAGGGACACGAAGGAAACATAAAGAAGGAAGGAAATCAGGGACATACACCCATCTGTGTTTTTAGTCTCTTGTTGCTTCGTCGTTTTTTCGACAGCACCAGCCTCGCTCGCGAATACGCGCGACAGAAACATATGCCACATGAAAAAAAAAAAAAAAAAAAAAACGGTCGCGACGGTAAAAGGAGCGCGGTCCCATCTTTCCGCCGTCGCATGCCACCTATCGCCCCGCCCTCGTCTGGTCTGTTCGTACCGCCTGACACTATGTCCATTCCCCACCTCTCTGAAGCGCGGCGTCCTCCCAGAGCCCGCTGGTCGGCTGTGGCGCACGCTCGAAGGCATCGTCGGTGACCAGCAGCGGCAGCAGTAAGAATCCACAGCACCAACAGCACTAGCAACTGCACCAGAACCGCCACTCGCGTGCTGCCTGCCTCGCCGATCGGGAAATAAGCCTGCCCCCCGCGGTCTCCTCGAAAGTGCCACGCAGTCAGGTCACCCATAGGGAGGAGACGTTTCGCTCGTCCGCTTGTACGCCTCTTACAGCCCCTCCACACTTAGGCCAAGCAGTCAGCCTGTGACAAGTGTCACGTTTGTTCGGGTTTCCGCCGCTTTTCGCGCGGCTTTCCCGGCTTTCGCGGGAGGCAGCAATGCCGTCCTCCCTCGCCGCTCCCCCCCGGCGGAGAGCATAAAGAGAAAGAGCGGCCTCATTTACGCCACAGCCACAAGCGGTGGGGTCGTTCGACAGTCGGCAACTTCCTCAACCGAAAAAAACACAAAGTGGGTGCGTGGGTGGGTTGGTTTTCGTGTGGCTTCGGCGGGCAGGGCACAGGAGGGAAGGCAAGTTTTTTTTGTGAGAGCAATAACGGAGAGTCACGCGTGTGCTTTTTTATCCCATTTTTTCTTGCTTTGTTCTGTTTTCTTCACCGCCTCTGCAACAGACAGCCCCACGAAAAAAAACGACAAGCAGCATATGTAAGGTGTCCCCAAAATATGGACGTAGACGTGCTGCACACATGAAACAACAAAAAAAAATCATGTATAATTCGTTCATACCCAGACATGTGAGTGCTGTAAAAATGATCCCTCAAGTAAAAAATCCCACTTTTTATTTCGTTTGTTCGCGGTAAAAAAAATTGGGTGTGCCTTTTTAGTAGCACTGCAGCATGAATCCAAGCCATACCTCATGATCCAAGAATTTTCGTCAAAATCTCCAAAACACATCGGTATGCTGCAAAAAATGAAACAAGAAAAAAAAAATCATGTAAAATATCCCAAACCCGTGGGTGTGCTGTAAAAATGACCCCTCCCAGCAGAAAATCCCTTTTTTATGTTTTCTTTCGTGCACGAAAAACGCCGGTGTGCTTTTCAGCACACTGCAAAAATGATCCAAGTCATCGCTCTTGATCCAATAATTTTCGTTACATTCCCCCAAAAATGTAGATGTGAATCGAAACGAACGAACAAAAAAAATCCCAAGAAACATGCCCCCCCGAAACGTGTGTCGGTCGGTGTGCTGCAAAAACGATGCAAGTAATATTCCAAGAATATAGTTCTATCTCAAGGAAACGTGGGTGGGCAGCCCAAAATCGTTTTTTTACTGTACCAGGTACCTGCTGGTTGGTAAGCGGGGATGTTTTAACACGTGTTTTTTTTCAACGGTAACAACGTGACATTTTTACAAGAAGAAAATATCGGCTTTGCCTGTCCATTTCAATCCATTGAAATTGTTATCTTCTCACATGGTCAATATAATCAACCAACAGCATTCCAGGCAAAGCACAGCAGTGGTATTAAAACAGTGTTTCAAGAGGCTGTTTCAGCGCACTTGACCCTGGCTTCGGTCCTCTCTTCTAGCGGCGTTTTTGACAAGGGGACGGCTCGTGTGCTTTGACGACTTTCATCCGTCGTCATGCCCGTGGAAAAAACATTAAAAAAAACACAAAAACGCACGAGACGCCTTTTTCTTAACGAAACGGTTGTTTGTTCTCCGAACCATTATTGTTGTTAGCCTACGTCCAAATTTCGATGTTCATCACTTGATTTCAGCCCGTTTTTGGCTTTCGAGTCAATCAACCCTTATATTCCTCACGTTCTTCCGTTTTCTTTCAGGGCGAAATATTTAGCATTTGTCCACTGCACTACTCTTCACCACTGCTGTGTTGAGCTATGATCCGTGCGCTATGTTGTCAATCCCACGCAAACCAGCGACACCAACCGAAAACACAAGAGAGATACCTAGCATAGAGCGCTGTTTTAAATGGCCCTCGCGCAGCTCCGTGACCTCACTGTCGCGCACGCTTTTGCTGCCTCCCTCCTGTTTTCATCAGGGAGGCCTCGCGAAAATCTCGTCCAAAAAAAACAAACAAATCTTGGGGAAAAAAAAGTCAACGCGTTTTATCTTTGAACGCGAAAAAAAAAAAAAAAAAAATAAAATGCGCTCATCAAGGAGGCCTACGCTACTAATTAACATTTCTTGCTCGTGGATAAAGCCACTCCATCACATCGAAACCCTTGTTACCCTCTATCCTCTACCTTCGCCGAATCAAAACCTCAAATGTCACCCCTACGCGAATTTCGCTACTCTTGCCGTCCCTCGTGCCGATGGGTTTACATGACGACCATTGAAACTTCGCACGTAGGCACCACGGTGTGCGCACAAGGTGAACATGCCACACCCGCTCGTTTCGCTGGGACCGCTCACAATAGTATCAAACTCAACGGGGGAAAAGGTCAAGCAAGGGTAAGGGGTAAAGGTAAGGGTTTGAGGGGGGGGGGGGGGGGGGGGGGGGGGGGGGGGGGGGGGGGGGGGGGGGGGGGGGGGGGGGGGGGGGGGGGGGGGGGGGGGGGGGGGGGGGGGGGGGGGGGGGGGGGGGTGAGGGGCAGACAAGAAAAGAGAAAACATCACCGACACTCACGGCTACCCTGTACTCGCCTTCTTTTGCATGGCCTACTATGTTAGAGCACAAGGAAACTACAAATAAAAGAGCGAAGAGGCGCCGGCCCGGTCTCTCCTTCACAGACCGCATGAGCGGTGCAAACCGTACAGACAGTCGTGTTCACAGTGCACTGGGCTCATTTCATCCAAAGCTTGCCGCGCACCTCCCAAGGCAGCAGGGTCAGGTGAGAGTAGGGGAACGGGTGGGAGCGGAATGGATGCTTTGGCGGGGAGCACACAGCCGAACGCTTGCTTAATTTCTCGCTCACGCTAGCCAACGCGCGATCGCGCTCGCCCATTCACGGTAGCTCATGCTCCATCGCACTCGAGCAAGCTAGTTCACGCACTCACGCACGCACGACCGCGACAACGCCAAACAAGACGACATGACCCAGCCTTCGCGTAAACCGCGGCCCTCCCTCCCTCCCTCCGAGAAAGAGAAAGAGAGAGAGAGAGAGAGAGAGAGAAAGAGAGAGAGGGAAAGCCGCCACCGAGACGTATCACCAAACGCCCTCCCTCAGGCGCACCACTAAGCTCGCCTCTCCCCCCGCCCCCACCCCCCCCCCACCCTCCCCGACACCTCCCTCGCCTCCGGCTTTTAGCGTTGCCGCTGTTGCTGCCAGCGACCACCGCCACCGCCAGCATGGTACGGCTGCGACACTGGCTGGGCACCGTACCCTGGGCCGCCGCCGCGGCCCCCGCCGAATCCCTGAGCGGGGGGGTACTGTTGGCCCATGGGGGGACCATGGTAGGGTCCCGGGTGGCCTCCGCCTCCGCCTTGGTACCCGCGGGGCGGGGGGTAAGGGGAGCCGCCGTATGGGGCGGGGTGGTAGGGTCCCCGCCCATCACCGCGGCCACCGCTGAAGCCGTGGGAGATAACATAACGCCACCAAACAAGGGATATAGGCCACGCAGGGTAATGAACCAAGCACAGTGAAGGTCCAGCAAGGTGTTTGTCAAGCAGGGAGAGTCGAGCAAAAGACACAGCGCACGAAAGGATAGACGGACGGGATACAGACGGACGGACGCACGGACCGCGGGGGTGGGGGGAGAGATGTGAGGGGGAGAAGGTCGGTGCCCAGCGGAGCGGAGCGGGAGGAGAAGAGAAGTGGACATCGAGCTGTGCTGTGGCGTTCTTTATTGATATTGTTTCATGTAAGGACGTCAGCATTTCCAATCTTCAGAGACAAACACGACCGGCACCTCTCGAGATACGACCGACCCCCTCCATCGAGAGCACCAGTCACAGCTTCGCCGATACACAACAGTAACAGCTCTCCAATAGGGCAGGCAACACAGAAAGAAAAACGGAAAACAAAACGCCAAGGCTAAAAATAGAAAGCTCTGCCCACGCACAACCGCCGCCGTTTCAACCAAAACCAGCAACCAAACCTACCCACAAGAATAAAAAAAAGCGTGCCCCCCTCCTCCCCTCTTTTCTAACCTGCCGGTCCCACGACGCAATATATACCAAGACCAACAACACTAAGACCACGCCCCCCTTCCACCCTCGAACACGCCGATATCAACATTGAACCCCCCCCCCCTCCCCTCCTAAACCAACAACGCTAAATTCCCCCCGAGGCCATGCATCCTATGGATGCGAGGGTCTATGGTCGCACGATTATTAATACGGCCATGCATGACATTAGTACCCCCTCCCCCCCCCATGGCCATGCATGACATGAGCACCCCCCCCCCCTCTCTTTTTTCACCTGCCGCCGCCGCCACCAGACATGTACGACCCTCCTCCTCCGCCGGACACGTACGACCCTCCTCCACCGCCGTAACCCCTACCCCCGCCTGACACGTATGACCCTCCTCCTCCTCCTCCTCCTCCTCCTCCTCCCCCCCTCCGCCGCCGCCGTAGCCCCGGCCCCCGCCTCCGCCGCCGCCTCCTCCGTTGTAAGCGTTGTAAGGGCGGTTGTTGTTCATGCCGCCGCCACGGCCGCCTCCGTAGGCTGTCCCGTAACCGCGTCCTCCCCCGCGCCCGGGGGAGAAACCGCCTCCACGGCCTCCACGGCCACCGCCGCTGAAGGAGCCGCTGCCGCCGCCACCGCCACCTCCGCTGCCGCCACCGCGGGCGGGGAAGCGGTCAGGGACGGATGTCTGCGTACAAAGAAAGAAAGAAAAAAAAAAAAAAAAAACGCCGAGAAAAAAGAAGAAACAAAGAAAAAAAAGAAAGAATGAGAGGGGGGGGGGGGGGGGGGGGGGGGGGGGAGCGACAGGGGTGATCGAAAAACAAAATGCGGACCAACGCCCAGATGTGTAGGGTGACTCGTGTAATGAGTCAAGCTGGGGAGACTATTGAGAGGTTTTTCGTAGTGGGTTCAACTCCTACACCACCCGAGTCGGGAGAGATAAAATCTAGAGTCAGGTAGGTGCCGACATACTCGGTTCTATAAGAAACAAGTGTGGAAAGGGGTTTCCTCTCGCTCCTCGGGGCACTATAAAAAAAAAAAAAAAAAAAACTACTGTACGTACAGTAGGTACCCCGTACGTAGCGGGTTCGAATTCTTGTCGCAAAAAAAAAATCAAAAATCTGTTTTCTATTTTTCTGGATCTTCTACTTGGTTTTAGTATACCTCAACTGTCCGGGGCTGAAAGAAAAGTGTCCACGGTTTGTTTTGTTTTTTGGACCCTGGGGTTGGAATTCGTCCAACGTTGTTGTATTTTGAGTATACCATACGTATCGGGTTGGAATTTCTTGACAAGAAAAACGAAAAACAAAAACGAAAACAAAAACATAAAAAACGGTGTTGACTATTTGCTTTCGTGCACCCTGTTCATGGGGGGGCGATGGATGGTGGCAAACGCGCATGTATGATTATCGCATGCATAATGACGACACACGAGCACCGTCGTACATCATGCAGCATCGGTGATGAGATAACATCATGCAGCGTGGGTGAGATGAGATAACATCCTGCAGCGTGGGTGATGAGATAAACATATAATGAAACATGGGTAAAGAGGTATCCACCTCCTGGGATGATTTTCAGAGCCGATGTTCTCCACTACATTTTTTTTTTTTTTTTTTTTTGGGGGGGGGGGTGGCCCACACAACGAGATTGATGGGTCTGGACACATGTCGTGAAAGGAGAGGATGTTCTACGTGCGTACAAATGCGCGTCGCTCGGCGTTTTCGCTCGAAACCGTGGTGGACAAAGCCAGCGTCGAACTTCGTCCCACGGGGTAGGTGCGCCATCTTGCGTGTTATACGGCGGTATGATGGCATCAGCGATGGCATCAGCGATGGCATTACGCTGGCATGATGGCAATTCTTTATCGACGCATAGTGGTGGCACATCGATGACTCGGACGAGTATAATGACATACTTGAGACGACACGAGCATGGGTGACTCAACGTAACGACACATCATAGTCGCGAGAGCACAAGGGTTTGCGTCGATGACACACGAGCACCTACGGGCCACGATCAACAACACATCGGTGACAACAAAAAAAAACGAGCAATGATCAACACACGGTGGCGAGAGGACAAGGGTTGACGTCTGAGGTCACCAGGGGGAAATGCTGGGAACCTCCCCGGGTTTCCTAAGCGGAACGAAGCCTTGTGACTGTAGTTTTCAGGCCACAACCGCTCGCAGGCCCTACAAAAACCGGCTGTTCCACCGAACATGGTGTGTGCCTGCTATGAATACGCGTTTATTTCGACGCAGACTGCACGTCCATCAGATACATACACACACGAAAGGGCTGTAAACCGAAAAAAAAAAAAAAAAAAAAAAAAAAAAAAAAAAAAAAAAAGAAAAGGCGAGGAAACTGCCGGCACCTCAACATAAACCCGCCATTTCTACCATGCATCGCCTTCTTACGAGTAGTTCTCACCTCCCTCCTCCGCTTGGCCTTGGCCCTGGTCACCTCCAGTTCCCTGAGAGGCAACGACCGAGCACACACGAACACAAGGGAAGGAAAGGGAACAGAAGGGTAAGGAAAGCGAGAGAGACAAGGTGATCCGAGGAAGAGGGAGGGGGGGGGGGGGGGGGGGGACAGAAACGGAAGATGCGGACGGCAAGCCCGACGCTTTTTAACTTTCGAACAACTTCAAAATCCTCATTCTTGGAGAGTAACAACTCCAAAAACCTGGTTCAAGCCTATCGCGCTGAAACGCCTTCGGAGTCCAATCAATGCCCTCGCCGTTTCTCGGAGTCAAGACTCAAAAACAAATGATGGCTCCCTTGTGGCAGAACGACCAGGCCCACCCCTTGTAGTGCTCGCCGTGTGCATCAACCGACATCTGCGTATAACCATAAGCATTTCGTCGCCACACACACCGGGACTGCAGCCCTTATATATTGATAGTAACCCTACCTTTAGGGCTACAGTCCCGTTTCGGCAACACACCAGTCAAATTCTAAGTACTTCGCCCCCAAAACCGGACTGCGGTCCTAACAGTATCAAAAGGGTTGAGGGAGGCCTGAAGACGTAAAGTGAAGCCTAACCGGCCGTGCCCATCCTACAGTCCTGGGCCTCTGATAAGAGCCTTGGACACCGGCTTGGGCTAGAGATCATACTGAGAAACGGTGGCGGCATGTTCCACGCTAACTTTCAGCATTGGGGGTCACGATTTGAGAGAGCTACCTGGAATCGGTTTGAGAGAAGAGCTGGCTTGATTAAACTACCCGCGGGACTTCAGCATGTGAAACAAATGTTGGGGGGAAAAAAAAACAAAAAAGTGACCGATTTCACGCAGAACGGCCACCGCGTGATACGGGACATGAAACGAGCTCTTGTTCTAGTCAGAATGGTTGAACGAATGCAACACAATGGTTGAATGAATGCAACGAGTCGCACGGCGCCGGGTTTAAAAAAAAATGGCCCTACAATACGCGCACCACAGCTGAGCGCCCCCGCTCTTCGTGGTACGGTTTGATAGTTGTCAACCATTGCTTCGGTCACCATCTCGGGTGTCCGACAGGGGCGGGGAGTAAGAGAGACCAGACGCCTTGGGACGGGCGCACAAAAAAAACCCAACATAGATGGCAAAACAGACCTGACACACCGCTCACCCTAACCCAAGACCCTCACAGTACCCGCTCCGACAACCATTTATCCCGAGAAAAATCAGGCAGTTTTTGGTTTTTGAGGGGGGGGGGGGAGTCCGTTACAATTTCGTCTTCGAGGGCCGGAGGTGTATGTAGCCGTGTGTTGTCACTTACTTTTCCATGAATGTGGAGCCGTTGACCTCCTTGATGCAGTTCTTGGCAGCCGTTCGAGTGGTGAAGTTAACGATAGCGAAGTCCTTCCGGCGGGCATGTTCGATTAGCTTGCCATACACCACCTGGTGGAGCAACCAAAAAAAAAAATATGTATGAAATGGCGGGGTCAGGACGTCACAAGGATAGCACTTGGCGCCGTTCCGCTTACCCCGATAGCCGCTGTACAATTGAGAACTTCTCGCCCAAGCGAAACCGACCCACTCACCAACCAATCGGTCACGTCAACCATGTCAACCAACCGGCCGATCAATCACTTCCGCCCCTCGATTGTTTACCCCCCCCCCCCCGCCGGCTTTTTACGTTTTACCTCCTCCTCCAGCGACTCGCCGAACACGTCACGGCGCTTCGCACTCGGTGCAAGCAATGTCTGCTTGGTCGGTGAAAACCCTACGTGCTCCGTCCCGTCATTGTAGGGATGCGAGCGTCTATGGTCACACGACAACGGCCACGCATGATGATAGTACACCCCGCCCCCCCCCCCCCCCCCCCCCCCCCCCCCGCGCGGTTATTTACCCCCTGCCACCCCCTGCACCGCCCACCTTAGCTCCGCACAAGAAGAATGGTCGCATCACGTAGTGTGTATATAGCCAGGCGCCCACGAGGCAGCTACAGCGGTGCATATCATAGTACACCCATTGGTCTCTGGAAGAGGCCACACAAGAAAACAAACCTATTCGTTCGACGTTACCACCCAATGCAAAGGAGCCCGCCTCACCAGCGATTCTTCGTAGAGGATGCAGCTCACCCTTCACGCGAGTCGCACAATACCTCACGGCACTTCGCGCTTGGTGCAAGCAAGCAATGTCGGCCTGGTCGGTGAAAAGCCATCTTTGTCCGTCCAGGCATTGAGGGGGTGCGAGGGTCCATGACCATATATACGACTACGGTCATGCACTACCCCCCATGTTCCTATTACGGGGGTCCATAGTTAATAGGACCTATGGTATACATAAAAACCTAAATATTTACCTATTTTTACTAACAACATTTGTTCCCGTTAACTATGGACCCCCCTAATACCACTCCGCACCCCCGTCACATAATATTCCCCCCATCGTGCTTTTTATCCCTCGCCCCGCCCGTTAATTTACCCTCAAATACCCCCCGCACCGTATTCTTACCCCTCCCCTCTTGATACTCCGCCCCAGCGTGTTCTCACCCCTCCCCCCCCCCCCCCCCCCCGTTAAGTATCCCCCAATGCCCCCCGATCGGGTTTTTTTACCCCTCCCCCGTCCATTATATTTATACCCTTAATTCTCCCCCGTACCGTGTTCTTCCCCCCCCCCCTCTCCCCCTGATATATGCCCCGCCCATGATATTGAGTACACGCCCCCTGATACCCCGGTCCACCGTGTTCTTCCTCCCCCCCTGATACCCCCCCGCCCCCCATGTTATCACGCCCTCACCCCCGTTAAATTTGCTCCCTAATACCCACCCCCCAACGCATTCTTACTCTTCTCTCCCCCGGTTATCCACCCCCCACTCCTCGTCTTCCTGTTTCTCTTCCTCCTCCTGCTGACCTTCTCGATGGTGCCGAACTTGTTGAAGATGGCGCGGAAGGCCTCGTCTTCCACCCCTTCGTCCACGTTGGTCACGTACACACCACGCTCGTCGTCCTCCTTGTTGCCCCTCGTCTCCGCCCAGTCAATGAGCAGGTTGTTCTCCTATTTACATTATCGGTGAGCATGGAGGCATTGCAAGCGGAAGGGGGGGGGGGGGGATAGCGGCGTTGGAAGGGAGAGAAACAATAAGAGAGAATAGATAATATGTCATATAAACTCGTGTCCCCGGGATATTAGCACAAAAAAATACTTATTAATAGCTTTTGCGCAGGTGAACATCAACACGTACATTTGTGGTCGAACTCGCCGCCGATGTCTGTGACATTCACGAAAAACAAGCGCAACACAGCGCATATATTGTATGCACGTTCAGTTTAGGGTATTGTTCTACAGTAGTACATCCCTGATTTGACTAACAAAAATCATAAAACTGCTGCGCGTCAGCTGTGAGTTGCACCACGTGAGCGGTTGATACTTACAGTAGCTTTGGAAGGTAGCTGAGTGAACACGTTTGTAGCTGCAAACCGATCAACACAGCCGGCCACCCAATCGAACCCACCTTCAAAGCTATACTCTAGCTCTACAGCAGTACCGGACACCTATTGAAGCTACTCTAATACGTGGGACCGTAGTAAACAGGACCAAATATTGTTAGTAAAAATAGGGAAATATATAGGTTTTTGTGTGTACCGTAGGTCCTATTAACTATGGACCACCGTAATACTACAGGTAGGAAACGGAGAATATCTCCAGGCTGGATTTGGTACTTCAGGATGGGTGCGTTCTATTAAATACACAAAACTTAAATCAGCACACGGACTCCCGACTATTCGTTAGAATAGAGTAAATATCAGCCTGCCTTCCCTATCGCCCGTTTTCCTCAGCACTCTGTGAAGTACTGCACCTAGCCAGTACCTTACGCACCTGGTTTACCAGTACGAATTACATTACTACAAAAAAAAAAAACATTGTACGGGCTAGAAACTCACGAGAATCTTGAGCTTGTCCTTGAAGTACTTGGCGTGGGCGGCGTGGCAGGTTTTGACGTCTTTGAAGGTGGCGAAGCCGAAGCCCCTGTTGAGGTCCTTGTTGAGGGCGTCCATGGTCACCTCGAAGTTCACGACGCCGTCCACGTGCTTCTCGAACTGCGCCAGCACCAGCTCCTGCGAAGCATCGCACCAGAGGGTATGACCGCGTGAGACACGAAGCATGGCATGACAGCAGGAGATGCAAACTATGGAATGGCAACGAGACGTGATATGCACACCCGGCACATCAGAAGTCGCGTACCCATTTCGAGACCATCGAGAACACCCGGTGGGCGGCCAGAGTTGGGGATAAGAAATCGGCTACTATTTATGAGGTGCAGCGTTCGGATTGTGGGTGGTACATGATCATGTACTATTAATAATAGCCAGGAAAAAAAAACTTGGGGAAATAGCACGGCATCCTTTTTTTCGCATACCGCAAAAGAGTGGGGTACGCCACTCCCCATGCACACACTGGTACTTGATTGAAACTATTACTACTACAGACAGTACGGGACATCACGGTAATCGGGACCCATCGTAGACACAAAAACCTATACATTGCAGTATTTTTACCAAGCGTATTCGGTCCTGATAACCATGTTCCGCTCGTGATGATACAACCATACACTTTTTAGGTTTTTAGGGTGACTACGAAACCGCTTCGGGATCCCGACGTAGCGACCAAAACAATGGTTGATAACTTTCGTGTTACCAACCATCTATCACCGGGGCCCATAGTGAACAGGCCCAACATAAGCCCAAAGCACCCACAATGGTGTGTTCATCCCAAGACCTACTGCGGGAATAGAAAACAGTCGTCTCAGCAAAAATACGCGGTTGATGATACGTTAGGGTTCCCACCAATGCTACATTTGCATTCTCCAGAAAACACACCGCAGGCCTCCTCTCTGCCCCCATTGCGGGTCGATATATATCATTGATAGTAGGGACCGCCGTGATAGGAGCAGCGTGAGAGCGCCAAGCAATACGGGTAGGATCATGGTGCGCGATCCCGTGCCCTTCGACATCAATCAACCCTTGTAACTCGGAAACCAATCCATCACCCCTCCAATTACGCGGTGTGGCCGGCGCTGTAAATCGTCATTTTTTAGCACGTATCGATTTATTTTTTTTCCCTGACACCTCAAGAGGGCCAAGGCATATATATACACATATATATATATGCCTGAAACAATAAAAATAGCTGCTGCGTTCGTGGAGCACCTTCTTTTTTCTTCATTTTTTCGGGGGGGAGACGAAACGAAAATGATCAAAAGTCGGAAAAGGGAAGGCAACATGCGATGCGATGGCATGGCAAATGCTCACACACCACGGGCATGCAAAAAAAGGGGGACGGCACAAATAACCTGGCCCGAAACCTTCGCCACGAAAGAAAATAACGCATCACACAACGTTGAGATGCAACAAAAGGAGTAACAAAAAATTACACAGCGGTGGCCGAGTCAACCAACAGCCCATGCATGACTCGCCGCACAATCTTCGCACATGAGGCAAGCCAAAAATCGCCGTGACCACCTCGTAGTTTGTTTGTTTGTTTGTTCCGTAGCAGGCGCGGTCGATGTACACCGGTATCAATAGTTGCTGTCTAGGCTGTCTGTCCATAGTGCTGGTACGCATTTTGCTAGACGCTGTCCGTGTATGGGTAAAAGTGCCATCTCCTGACCTCTTTCGGTGCACACAGCTTGCAAATACGTTCAACTTCCGAGCGAATTTTCGATATCTCGCCGCTGAGGTTTTCCAATGTTTTTCAGAAAGGCGATACCGTATAATACATACCAGGTATCACACGATACGTGATACGAAGCCTACACGTGCGAGTATTGCAGCAGTGATCACCTGGTGCTATCAATACTACTGTACATCTCTCCTTAAGGTAGTCATCTGCGCAACTCTGGCTGGCTAACGGGGCCTACTGAGAGTCTTTCCAGGCTACTCCCGAGCGGGCCGGATCAACCCATAGCGTCTTTCCAGGAACAGCATACAAGCCAGCCGAATCAGCCTACTGTACCTTCCAAAGAGAGCCTTACCAAGCACAGCATCCTACCACTGGTCACCGACCTAAGGCTCGGGTCGGGCGGTCGGCACTAGGCGCCAAGCACAAAACCTCCGCGGTCAAGATTTACGTCAAGATTTACGTCAAGGGGTGTGAAGACACGACGACGCTTCACCTTAGTCCAAGCCTTGTTGAGGTTTCCAATGAAAAGGGTGTTGTCGTTGCTCGAAGCGCGGGCGTCGAGCTTCTGCTCCGGGTCCCCCATCTGCAAAACAAGGCCATCACGAAAAGAGGGAAAAGAGAACGAGGCCGAGAAAAAGGTCAAAAAGATTCAATGCGGTACGCTGAGTGCATCATCACCAAGCATACGACGCAAAACAAAACTTATCACTACTGACTCTCCCGGGAGGCCATCTATGTCCGGGTGGCCATCTCCACCGCACCTGCCCCTCTCGGCGGTGAGATAAGGTCGGGTCAACGTGCCCAAACTCCAGGGGAAACAGCAGCAGCCTGCTCTGGTGTTGCAACCGGAGCTTATCATACGGGTTAAATTGACACATGACACAAACTTTGAACGTGGAAGTGTGGTGAGCTAAACTTTTACCAATCCGCCCGAGGATAGAAAAAAAAAAAAAAAAAAACATCACACAGGTGACGCTAAAAACCTACACAACCGGTAGAACGCGCGATCGAAAGAACACACCAACCTTAAAGCTTGCAAAGACGAGTTCCGAGTAAATTTTCGATTTCAGAGCTTTTCGTTTCGTTTCGTTTTTTTTTCTTTTTTTTTTCCACTAAACATGTGATACTTTGTGGTGTCTCTCCGAAAAAATTGAAATGTCCTGCCAAAATTAATTTCTTTCCCCTCTTTCAGAATATGCCGCATGCTGCCCCGCAAAGCGTGGAAACCCAAGTCCCCTGCACCGATGGTACTGCGACATGTTCCCTACGCAACAAGTTCAAGAGACGAACTTACTCGGCACCAACCACACTCACACGCGTCAGAAACTCGCAACCATCCGCAACTGCCAATTTGACCCATGTTGTGTGTGTTGCTCGGCGACGAGTGAAGGCAGATTAATCAAAACCAACACCGCCAGTGGTTGACTGGTTGACCCTCACGGCTGTACGCGTGAGTGCAGTGTACCAGGTATATACTATTACCACTGCTGCGCACTAATATGTACTATTCATGTTCATACAACAATGTGCCGCTAATGTAAGGTACCGCTTGCACACAAAAAATCAATCCACGATGCATACATCAGGTTAAGGGAGAGAGTGGCGCAATCCACAACGTTTACGTTCAGAACCAATCTGGGTGCATGGCAGGCTCACACGGACCAAGCGGAACACAAACACCCGCAAATACTACTGACGAACCAGGTATATACACATCATCATCTTCCAATCGGACGCCAACGTGGCAGCCATCCTCGAAGGCAATTCTCAGACTTCAGCAGCAGCTCACACCCTCGACAATTAAAATACTGACGAATACCAAGTACGAAGTCTGCCATCCTCAAGCGGCGCCCCATTCACCGGCCGCAAACGACAAGAAAAAAGCACAGCAGTACCACGCCTTTCGGCGCCCATACAAATCGAACACCCCACCCCACCCGTCCCGTCCCGCCCCACCCCACCCACGCAAGTCTCGAAGAAAAACCCCAGCCATAATTTGTGCCGGGTGGCGTCCCATACCCTTTTTTTCTACTGCAAGCGCGATCACACTCTCATCCGTGTCGGGGTGTCCACCGACTTGGCGGCGCTGATGTACCGCCCGATATATTCATGAAAAAAAAATGCAAATCCACCCACCTTCTCGAGCGGGATGGCCTCAAGAGCCTTCACGGCATCCTCGCGGTTAAGGAAACGCACGAGGGCAATCCCGCAGCACTTGGGAGTCTCGTCTTTGGTCATGATCAGACGCAGGGTACCGACCTGCCGCCGGCCGAGCGCGTTTGGCAGTGTAGCGTGGCGTGTCGGAAGAAGGGGGGGGGGGGGGGGGGGGGGGGGTAAGCTGGCGTGGGGCGGTGCAGCATACCAGGTATAAATATCAAAATGACGTGTATATGGCGAACCTTGCTTCAATGGCACGTTCAACGGCAGGCAAGGTCGGAACACATTCGATAGGACTACAGCAGCAGTAGCAGTAGCAGTAGCAGTGCGGGACCCCCAGTAAGGCGGTGGCGTGCCAAACCAAAATTGCCACCATATTGAGGAAAGCCGCCGTACTGCTACTTGTACTCCCAAGCTATGACTACAATTCCTCAGTCGTACCCGGCGATTTCGATCGCCCTATATCATGACACCGCCTTACTCAGACCGCTTATTGGGGCACCCCTACTGCTGTATTATACCAGGCACAATGGTACCACTACTATTACGGGGAAGCATACAGTAGTAAATAGGACCAAATGTTGTTAGTAAAAATATGTACATATATAGGTTCTTGTGTGTACCGAAGGCTCTATTTACTATGCGTAATATCATGCCTGGTATCACACAAGCTATGGTGCTATCACTACCACACAAGTTATGATGCCATTGCCATTGCCATTGATATAAGATCTACAGACACCACCAGACCATGGAATAGCAGTTTACAAACCGGACTGACATGACAGCTCACGATCTATCTCCAGACCATCTACTGTAGATCCTACCCTGCTGTAATGAGGTGTTTGTGCAGGATCTGTTTCGAGTCCAGATCCAACCCCGGAAAACGGTCCCAGACCATGCAGACTATACGGCTCCCATGCGCCAATACCAACTACTATTAATAATACATAAACATAGGTCAGGAATCCATCTGCCCGGATAGTTCTACAGCAGGAGGTGATGCAGTGATGCAGTGATGCAGTGAATCGATAGTCTGGCCGACGTGTAAGAGACTCCAACACAATAGGAAAGGGTTGCCGATTCACGCCAAGGCAAGGACAAACATAAAGTGAGGTACGGCATCCTCTCGCGTTCGTTCGTCGAGACATAACGGTATCTTGAAACGGCTTCACAAAGCGTGATCGCATCCCTCGTGGGCAAAATGGGTAAAGCAAGCAATCAATCAATGCGTATGTACAAGTCCGAGCGCACGTCGAGCGCGCAGCGTAGCACACCAGAAAGGCACAAGCACAAGGCACTCGTACAGCCTCCAGGTCAGCAGCTAGCGTGGTAGCGCTGTTTTTGAAGCACGTTCCCGTTGCAAAACAGATCTTGCCGCAACATGTTAACCTGCGATTTCCCGCACTTACCGAACACCACGCGCGCGGGTGTGAGAGTGCTCTACACCGTCAACAATGGTCGGGTTGGCGACGTCTGATTGGCCTAAGGTAGAAGTGGAACAGCGCCGGCAATGGTGGGCTTGGTGACATCTGATTGGCCTACATAGAGCTTGGAGAAAGCGCCAACGAGGTTGGCATGGGAAAAATATTATTTGGCCTGTATAGTGTGAAATAGTGCCGACAACGGTTAGAATGTCGACATCCGATTGGCCTAAGATGGAGTGTGGAACAGCCCCAACATTCGTTGCCTTAGATTGGCGACATCTGATTGGCTTACCGGTCCGCCTTTCTCCTCGGCCAGCTTGCGGACCTCCGCCTCGGTGATCGATTCCGGTAGGTTATCCACGAATATCTGTGTATGTTAAAAGAAGGAATGAAGACGAAGGGCAAACGACAGACGTGAACAGATGCATGGCGATCGTAAATAAACATCGAGGCTTCTTCAAGCTCCTCGATCGTTCACCGACAACGAACGAACCCACAATGACACCCGAGCGTGAAAATGCATAGCTTCAACACATAATCCAGACAGGCACGCGCAACGGCACACCAACTTGAATACGCATACAAACAGGTCCCGCACATAGACCAGATAGACACTCGATACATGAGCAGACAGACACGAGCGACGCCACACGAACTCGAACATGCAATAGAGTAGGACGAAGACATACTGTAGACCCGATAGACACCCCAGTACCGCGGTTTCCCTAAGCAGCCAGAGCACAGCTTGAAGTCGCGAAAAGCAAGAAACCGTGGAGGAACAAGAGAATACAGCAGTTTAGATCGAGAGTTAGTTCAAAAACCAGCACACGTAAAGCATTCACAAGAGGTGGAAAGGATATACCTGGTAATCGACACCAAAGAATGACAGTATAGATCCTACATGAAGGCCAGGGCTCACCTCCCGTCCGCTGGGGTCGCCCGAAACCTTCGACTTGTGCGCTGTCCCGTTGGCACCGGTGACGGTCTGCTTGCATCACACGCCGTACGACCGCAAAAACAGGAAAGGGAAAGGTTTACACGTCGAACACAGCAGCAACAGCACCAAAAACAACACCAAAAAAAACACGTCTAGCGGCGACAATCCCAGCAAGCAGTGGCAAGCCTCACTTTTGCATGACGGCCAACGCAGACGGAAATACAAGGACCCTTTAGAACACCAACATCGGTATCAAACGGCCCTTACATTTTCGTCCACCGTGGAAAACTTTAACGCAGTAAGTACTCGCACACTGCTGTTCATCTTTTCAAGAGCCCAACCGAGGCATCCACCAGACACAGCCATCACATGCATGCAGTACGACGCAATGTCACACAAACTCGTCGCCGGGCGATTGGAGATTATACACTTCGGGCCCTTCCAACCGACATCCGGCACAGCGCATGTGTACACAGCGCATGTGTACACATGTAAACACAGCACCAGACATACCCCACAGCACACTTTGATGGAAGCACCACTACTGCCGGGGGACCACAGTAAACAGGACCAATTATATTGTTAGTAAAAATAGGGAAACATATAGGTGTTTGTGTTACCGTAGGTCCTATTTAATATGGCCCCCCCGAAACAGTGTCGGGGACCATATTAATAGTAATACATACAAATCAGGACCCAATCCAAAATATTCCAGGATTTTTATGAGACATGTTAAGTCCCCCCCCCCCCCCCCCACACACACAAAAGCGCAACAGCAAGCGCGCCAAGATGAGTTTGAGGGATTTTTTTTTCGACTTGACAGCTGCATTTTTTTTTCTTTTTCTTTTTTTATTTCTCTACATTTGCGAGAGGCGAGGAGACGACGAATGAAGGCATTACTACTGATGTAGGAGGTGAGACAGACCGCTGCTGCCTACAAATGGCGCGGATCAATCCCACCCCGCCTGCTCGCAACAAGCCACCGTTGACACATCACAGGACACTGCCGGTGCGACCAGCCCGAGGCGTAAGTGACATACATACATCACTCAACACGATTGACGCCCTCGCCCTCGTCATCCCCCCCCCCCCCCCCCCCCCGCTTCCACCAGGAAAAACACCACAGAACGCTCGCGAGACTTCCCCCAGTCCGACGATGTGGCGGACTCCCACCCAACAAAACCAATCCTCGAGAATCTTGGCTCAGTCCAATTCTGTCGCGGAAGCTCAACAACAACAAAAACAACGATTTGATCGCAGAGACCCCTCTAGTCTGCCTAGGCCTCTTTCATTCTATTATTATTTTACGGGGGACCATCGTAAATAGGACCAAATAATGTTGGTAAAAAACAGGGAAATATAGGCTTTTGTGTGTACCGTAGGTCCTGTTTACTATGGCCCCCCGTAATAGTCACTTCCTGCCTCCCCCCCCCCCCACACCTCATCCGTCTCGAAAGGGATGCGTGGTCAATGGTCAAATTACCAAGGCAAGCAACAAAAGAGTACCCGCCCCCCCCCCCCCCCCCCCACCTCATCACCAGCACACCCCCAACACCGACACGCTTTGAGCCCACAAACCAACCCCTGACGAAAAACAACGCCGCCTCACCTTAGCCTTCTTGGTCGGCGGCTCGGCATCGTCATCGGTCCCAACGTTAGCCGCCGGCGACCCAAGCGACGCCTTCTTCCCATCAGCAGCTCCCTCCTTTGCTTTCTTACCCTTCTTCGCCGTCTTCGTCTCGGAGGAGGCCACCTCCGCCACCTTGGGTTTCTCATCCTCCTCCTCCTTCTCCTTCTCCGTCTCCACCTCTTCCTCCGCTCCCCCCTCCGCTTCCTCCTCCGCCTCCTCCTCCGCCTCCGCCTCGGCCTCCTCCTCGGCCTCCTTCTCGGCCTCCTCCTCGGCCTCCTCCTCGGCCTCCTCCTCGGCCTCCTTCTCGGCCTCCTCCTCGGCCTCCTCTTCGGCCTCGTCTTCGGCCTCCTCCTCGGCCTCCTCCTCTGGCGCGGCCGCATCGTCCTCGACGACCTCCTCGGTGGCCTCGGGTTGCGCTTCCTCCTCGGCTGCTACCTCGGAGCGCTCCGTGACGTCATCAGTGCCTTCCGAGTCGGCAGCGTCACCTCCAGCTTCGAGATTCTCCGCCTCCGGTTCCGCCTCCGGTTCCGCCTCCGGTTCCGCCTCCTCGGATACTTCCTCCACCTCTCCCTATTCGTTGACGGTGGGCGGAGGGCATAAAAAGCGGTGTGTAAAGAAAAAAAAGCAAAAAAAAGGACTGGTTTCTTGTATTGTATCAAGGGTGCCGCGAAAAAAGCGAGCAAAGTATAGTCAGGACTTCGCAAAAAAAAACGAAACAAAAAAGAGAGTTTGCTCAAAGCGTCATGGGAAAAAAAATGAAATGGTGGGGGTATGTTATTACACCTTCGCAACAAAAAAATACGAGATATTATTGAGGACTTTGCAAAAAAAGCCGAGAGTGTGTCAACATTAGGGCGCCGCAAAGAAAGGGAGAGTATGCATCCAGGGAGCCGCAAAAAAACTAAAAATAAAAGAGTACTGGCATGTACTTAACGCGTCGCAAAAAAGTGAGAGTAAATCTAAGGACCGCAAAAAAAGCGAGAGTATGCGCAGGGCGCCGCAAAAAAAAAGAAAGAAAAAGAGAATACTCCACGCTCCGAAAAAGCAGTGAGAGTATATACATATACTCCAGCGCCGCCGCCAGGAAAATCTAGAGCATGAAAAAATGTACTTCAAAAAGGCTCAAACGCGCATCGGGGATAATAATGCGTAGGGATGGGTGTACTCCGCATCCAAAAAAAAACGAAGATGGAGGCATGTCTCGAACAAACCTCTGCGACGGGTGCCTCGCTTTCATCCTCCGCCGCCGCTGCCGCCTTGGCCTCAATATCGGCGATCAGCCTCTCCGACAGCGCGGCCTGTCAACGAAACGCGCAGCAAACAAGAAAACAAGGGACCCGCACGGAGCCACAAATTATTGTACGAGGGACCATAGTAAATAGGACCAAACATTGTTATTATAGTAACAATAGGGAAATATGTAGGTTTTTGTGTGTACCGTAGGTCCTATTTACTATAGTCCCCAGTAATAGCAACATATACGTAACCTTGCTGTTCTGACCTTCTGTCTGTCCCGCTGTCCGCCTGTTGGGTGTGTTCACGTTGTCACCCAACACCCCCTATTGCTGCACTTTAACAACTCCTGCTGGAACCAATATTTAGTACTGCTGCTGTGGTGTGTTGAACCATTATATTGACTGCCTTCGTGCTGTTTAACGAGTACATGCTCTCAATCATCAGGCTGTCTTCTACACCCGTACATACTATAATAGTAGTAGCATCTCGTTTGCAACAACAGCGAAAGCAACCACTGCACTGCCGCTACTGTGATGCTGCCACGCATAGTGCAACTGCTGCTGTCGGTCAGCACTCTGGCCAGCTCAACCGGCAGGAGCTGCTACACTCGCAAGCGTTATTTCTGGACGAGTCACATGGCCAAGCCGCGCTCATAAGCCGTCTGCCTTTGTCTACCCTTCTCCCCCGGCAATGCTCGTAGCGGCATGATACTGAGCTACGCACGAGAGAAGAGTATGAGCGCAGTACTGGTGACCACTAAAACATTACTCAGGTGCGCGGTAGACACACCAACCCATCCGCCAGTCAAGCTACTGTGGTGTTACAGAGGGCTACGATAACGCGTACAATGTACGAGTTGTCAAGCGGTCTTCAGTACCGTACGTACGGCATGCCAAGCGGTATACCCGACCGCTACTGGAATACATGCATCTCAACCGTTTGCTTCTGCTGTATTATTTTAGCACACACATGGTGACTGACTGGTGGCTGCAGGGATTGCTCTCGGATTAAATCGTCACGTGCTTGGTATTATCAGGGCTCTTCGAGGGTCATGACCAGACCCATGGGTCGGTCGGGTCAGGAAGTGTTCGAAATATCAGGGGTCGTCGGGTCAAGAGGTTTTTCACCATCGCGCGTCGGGTTAGGTCAGATCAAGATTTTTTTCAATCTCATCGGTCGGGTCCGTGTGGGTCAAGAGTGTCTCAAAATCTCACGGGCCGAGTCGGGTCGGATCAAGAGGCGATAAAAAGCTCACGGGTCAGGTCAGGTCATGACCAGCGAGAAACGGGTCACTCACGGGTCCGGCCAGCATGATCCGTGTGTTTGTTTCTGTTGACCCGCGGGTGGGACCCGTGCATCTGGCCCGCGGATCCGTCACTTCAAAAACGTCCCCCCTGCCGCCCAAAGCCTTCTCCCGCACCAACACCGAACAACACTCCTTTCACAATCGATTCAAAACATTCACACACCGTTAAAGCTATGTTGGCAGTCTGCATTCATCCATACCCACTAACAGCCAGGCCGCATATCACCGCTGTCGGATACAACAAATCTCACGGGCCGAGTCGGGTCGGATCAAGAGGCGATACTCGTACAAAGCTCACGGGTCAGGTCAGGTCATGACCCGCGAGAAACGGGTCACTCACGGGTCGGGCCAGCATGATTCGCGAGATGCTTTCTGTTGACCCGCGGGTCGGACCCGTGCATCTGGCCCGCGGATCCGACACTTCAAAAACATGCCGCCTGCTGTTCAAAGGCTTCTCCCGTACCAATACTGAACAACACTCCTTTGACAATACATTCAAATATTTACACACCGCTACGAAAGCTATACAGCAGTATTGGCTGTCCGCATCCATCCTCCATGTCCACTTAGGCAGCATCACTGCTGCTGGGTAATTAAAATGAAAATTAAATTGTTTCCATAGTGGCGATCCTCGGGCCGGATCCGCGGGTCGAGAAACGTTCTGGCCGGTTGAAGTGACCCGACCCGCGACACGACCCCCATCTCACGGGGTCAATCGGAATCTGGCGGGTCTAGTCGGGTCGGGTCAGGAGGTGTTCAAAGTTTCATGAGTCAGGTCGGGTCGGGTCACGCGGTGTCCAAATCTCGCGGGCCGGGTCGGGTCGGGTCGGGTCGGGTCGGGAAGTTCTCAAATAGTCCCCCGTAATAGCACAGCAATAATAATCAATAACTCGTAACCGGAGGCACCAGGTATGGTCATGTCAAGGACTTTAGCGCTGCAGCACAGAGGTCGAAAACCTTAAAAGGCGTCCAAATTGCGTTCACACCTTGGACAGGTTCATCGATTCCTACACAATGACCTAGACCTTTCAGGGCAAACCTACTGTAATCCCTGATCCGTGCTGATATGCTATTATTAATCGCAGGGCTTTTCGCGGGTCATGACCCGACCCACGGGTCGGGTCACGGGGTGTTCAAAATGTCACGGGTCGGGTCGGGTCGGGACGGGTCAGGAAGTGTTGAAAATTTCACCGGTCGGGTCGGGTCGGGTCAAGAGATTTTCAATTCTCACGGGTCGGGTCGAGTCGGGTCAAGAGTTTTTCAAATCTCACGGGTCGGATCGGGTCGGGTCAGGTCATGACCCGCGAGAAACGGGTCACTCGCGTGTCGGGCAAGCGTGACTCGCGAGTTCTTTTCTGCTGACCCGCGGGTCGGACTCGCGCATCCGGCCCGCGGATCCGACACTCAAAACACTTCCCGCTCTCTTTTCTCGTACAAATACTCAATAATACTTGTTTGCATATCTTATTCAAACATTAAAACAATGCCAAATCCATACACGCATGCCCGCATCCATGCATACCCACTACAGCCAGGCCACATATCGCTTGTGGGCACAAAAATGAATATTAAATTGTTTTGGAAGTGTCGACCCACGGGCCGGATCCGCAAGTCGGACCTGCGGGTCAATATAAATAGTCTCGCGGGTCAAGGTGACCCGACCCGCATGAAACCCGTGTATCACGGGTCAATCCGGAGGTGGCGGGTGGGGTCGGATCGGGTCAGGATATTTTCAAATCTCACGGGTCGGGTCGGGTCGGGTCAAGAGGCTTTCAAAATCTCGCGGGTCGGGTCGGGTCAGCTGACCCGATCCGACCCGACCCGACCCGTGAGATTTGACCTTGCCCGCGAAAAGCCCTGATTAATAGCTCGTGTTGAAGCCGTGAAATCTGTAGGATCTGCAGGTAGCGCATGTTTCCTGGTTTGGATCTGTACTGTCGGCATAGTTCCTGCAGAACATCGCACAACGGCAAGTTAGGATCTAGAGTTATTAGATCGCCGAGGTGTCAAGCCTTTTCAAGTCATCCCTCGTGAACATCTCGCCCCTTGCCCCTCCCCCGTTGATGCTGATACACTGATACCAGTACCACTGCTCCAGAGCCGTATTATTATAGGACCCAACCCCCCTATGGAACAACCGTCCCCCGTTCATATTGATATTGACACCGACCATCACATGTTGCTCGTCACACTACTGCTGTTCAAGCACGTACACCATGCTCGTACACAGCGGCACGAATGAATTTGCTGCAACTGCTCGAGCACGTACATCATACACAGTCAGCAGCACGACTATGCCTATGCATGCCTATGCTGCAGCGCTGCAGTTCTGCTGCCTGCGCGGGGTGGTGCGTGCTCGTACCACACGTTATCACCAGACACCTGCTACCCACCAGACACCACCTGCCTGGTACGGACTACAGCATTACCATGTATATAGTACCACATTTTTGCGCGGGAACCAGGGGCATTGAGACCGAGTACGTACGAGTACAGAGAACAGAACGCACGAGTACAAACAACACCCCTTGAGAAACAAATGAACACTATAATAATAGACACAAGAAATCCAAGCCGAAATATGCAGGTAAATCTACTGAGGATTTGGGAACAAAGAAATTCAGGCTGACTTTTTTTTTCGGTTCAAGAATGTACAGCTGATCATCTGTGCTCAGCCATAAGCGCAACTCTAAATCCTTATATATCCAGCCTTTAAGAACTACCAGTACGAGTAGTGGCTGGTCTGCTGGTATGTATGCTCAATAGCCGAAAACGCTGACATCCGCCACACGCACGCCGCGAGCTTTATTACCCAAAAATATGGCCTGGATTGCTGCTGTACAAAGTCAAGAACGGCGTAACCCTCGGCAAAGGCGCGGGGGGGGAAAGAAACGGAAACGTTACCGTGTGCTATTGCTGCGAAATTGGTTCCTCACCCTCGTCCCCATCTTGTCCGAGGATCGCCGTTCTGAGTACCGTGTGCTGCTGCTGTGGGCATTCCGGTATGTGGACCGTGCCAACGGCAATACTAATACTTGTACGACACATTTCGTAAAAGCATCATCTCACACGCACACTTCACACTTTACAAATGCCAAAATCGGGACGCGGGGACAGCACAAATAAACCAGCATATTTGTATTTTGTGCTGGATTTTGTAGGCGCGGGCCAAGGGAGTGCCAATATGTTTGTTTCGTATCTGATCTACCCACAACTCGCTGAGTCCAAGTCCCAGCGGCAACATGTCAAGTCCGGGGGGAAACGTGGAGCGGACACACGCTGCCAACGACTAATCCGGTTGATTGTGCAAGAGAGAGTCGGGCGGCGCCATACTCCGTTTGATGCATCTGCAAATTCCCACCCCAACGCAACGCAATCTGCGAACCGAGCCCCCCCGAGTGTTCCTCGCGGTTGCCAACAAAGCCAGGCGGGGGCAAGCGGAAGCTCCTGGCGACCCGGCGCCAAACTTGCAACGCAAAAGAAAAACCCACCTTGAGGCCATCGTGCGATAGACCCCTTGCGGTCAGCTCCTCCTTCAGCTTAGGCACCGTCAGCTTGAGAGCCTCTTCCTTGGTAGTAACCATCGTATTCTGGCGAGGAGACAACTGGGCTTGGATCAGAAACCCTCTCTTCTTGCTTGTTCGCCCGCGCGTTGAGGCAAAATCAAATCCTGATGATTCTTAGACCGGGGCAGCACAACCTTGAGGGCCGGAGCCAGTCAGCAAAGTCCAGTGAGAGTGTTGGTATTCTTCCTGCGCTTATAGCTACTGTTCTTGGTTGTTGGTGGCCTTTGCTTGGCGAGGGGATGGTCCTCAGGACGCGGCAAAAAGTAGTGGAAACCCGGGCGGAAGCATGTATAAGTCGGGAATCGGGAACACTGCTACATCAAACAGCCGTTACACAGCGGCCGTCTTGCTTGTCCTCGCGTGCACGCGCACGAGTACGCGCTTCTTGGTGAGTGCTGTGTTTTAGATACAAAATTGACAAAATTGTTGTCTCACTCATCGAAGCCGAGCAGATCTACTGAGAGTTACGCCGGCTAAGTGTTTACAGGGGGGTCTAAGGAGTTCACAGACTGTCCTCAAACAGAAACAACCAAATCACGGTACTTCATGCCGCCGTGGACTCCTAATAACTCGTCGGATTTTGTGTCACGCCGAACTTCGCACAAAATTATGCAGGTCGTACTCGTACCGACAAAAAGTACACAGCGCCGCGTACACTGCGTCCACCATACACACTTCTTGCGCACGAACAGCACGATTGTAGATGAAGAAGCACGGCTGTATTACGATGGATCAAGTGCTGATTGACGGCGAAGGTATATATGTATAGCCTAGACACAGCCGCTTCCGAATAGTTGAGGGGTGTCCCTTGCGTTTGTCGGTGGTGACGATCCACGACAGGCAAAAAAATTATCCTTCACTACGGCTAACATACTCCAGAAATTTCAAGTCGTTTGTCCCCAAAAACATAGGTGAGGGCGCACACCAATTGAACGCCCGTTTTCGTGGACAAACTTTTACTTGGAATTTATACGCGTGTTTGTTGTTGTTGGAGACTTTTCGACGTGTATATTGCATTGGCAGAAAAGGAAGAAACGACGACCGCCACACATTATTATTGCATTATTGCCTTCTACGCCGACGAACGCACCTAACTCGCTCTGAGAACATGGAGGCGACGGCGCGCAGACGGTGGAAAATGTTCGCAGGTTTCGAAGCACACTAGGGAAAGGGGAGCGTGTTGACTACTCAACAACCAACAAATTGCTAAACGAACGCTTCGGGGAAGCCGCGGATGAAAAAGACTACGTACACCGAGGGAGAGTACACCGTACAACACGCATGGTAGCATATGTACATTATTGCCTTTTTTCGCGACATGCCGTGGCATGCCGTGGCACCACCTGCGGCAAAATCTTCCACGGCATCTTCCACGGCATACCACGGAACCCTCCACGGACCTCCACGGCATGCCATGGGACCCTAACCCTAACCCTAACCCTAACCCTAACCCTAACCCCAACCCTAACCCTAACCCCAACCTCAACCCTAACCTAGGTGCCGTGGGCATTGGGGTGCCGCGGGGGTTGCCATGACATGCCGTGGGGTTGCCATGAAAGGCCGTGGCGGTAGCCGCGGGGGTTGCCATGGTACTACTCATGGCATGCCACGGCAACCCCCACGGCGTACCATGGAATCCTATGTCACGCCATGGGATGCCGTGGTGATGCCATGGTATGCCATGGTCGGTACCATGGCAATGCCACGGCATGCCCACGACAAGGTCAAATAGTGTAGAACCCTGCCAGAATCCTTCCCCATGTCTGGGAGGTGGTGTCCCTGGTGGACGGAGTGTGCCCGACGCTTGCAGTGGATGATGTAGGCTTCGGGTTCTGGCCACGAGACGGTGGTGGGAAGCGTCGCGCGCATTCCGGAGGCTGACCACCAGGGCCATGGTAAACGCACGGTGCTGCTGCGCTTCCCAAGAGCCGTCAGCCATCCGGATCCAGGCGTCGTTGACGGACAGGTTTTCCTCAGACGTTTCGCGTCGAAGTCGGCGGGCGGTGAAGACCAGCACTATCGCCGCCTAATGGGTGAAGCAAGGGTTGGGCTCGACCACCATGCAGGCGACACTCCCCTGCAGAAAATCCCCGTCGCCGAGCCTCCGGGTCCGTGCGTCGACCGCGACGTCGCCGGTGTGTTTCTGGGGCAGAGTATCCTGTACAGGGGCTGGAACGGGGGCTGGAGCGGTCGTGGTCATGGCAGGAGAAGACTCACAGCTGAGACTCCTGCCTCGGCAAAACGATGGGTCTTCGTGGTGCTGTTCGCCCGGGCAGCCCGCAGATCTTCCCTGGCGCGGGAGGTGGCTTCCGGGTGCGGAAGGTGGAGCGCACTGCGTCCTCGAAAGCACTGGCGGCAGCCATGGAGGCGCTGGCGGCAGTCTCCGACGCTCTGGCGGTGGCGGGGACGACGCGAGCGGTAACTGACGCGTGTTGTTTGGCCGCCGTGAGCGCGAGCGCCCGGACCCTCACGGATTTCTCCGAGGCGGCCCCGAAGGCTTCGGCGGCGACCAAAGCCCACTCGGCCGCGACGACATCGGCCCGGTCGGCGGCGTCGGCGAAAGTCCGCTCGGCCGCGACGACGTCGGCCTGGTCGGGGGCCGGGCGTTCCGCCGCGATCCCTTCGGCAAACCCCGAAATGGCGGACCAGCGCATGAGAATAACCGTCCTGGCCGGCGAAGGGAGGGAGGTCCATTCTCCAGGGAGCAGGGCGGGGGTGGACACTGTTAGCCTCCGGGGCCTCCAGCCGCTCGTCCTCCGCGGCCACCATCCGCTCGTCATGCCGACGACGCCACTAGTTAAGATCATGCGGGCGGGACACTTTGTATCCCTGGACACGTTTGCCTATTAAGTCGGTACTCGTTGGTACTCACGTGCGTTGTTTGCTTAAAGATGGAAGAAGAACATCTTTATTCCTTTCGCGCAAGTGGAGACTGGGAGCCAAGCTCGTGCGTCGCTGGGAAAACCCCTGGTTTTCAATCTAAAATACGCCTCCCAAGTACTACAAACCCGATCTCAGTGCTTGAACCCAGGTAATTACCGAGCTTTCAGCCTCATTCAAAGCAGTACCATAACATACGTACGATATACCGTAACGTTTTTTTATGTGATGGGTAGCATGGGCTAGAAACGAAGATTTCTTACCAATATGCCACCTGTCGTCAGTGTTCCAGTGGGACAAAGTCTCTGAGGTGCAATCCTCGGGAGTTTCATCATCGAATATGGTATCGGCAACCGTTCTCCAGTAGTATCGCCACAAGGCTGGCGTTCGTTTTTTGTCATCCCCGGGTGTAAAGCGTGGGTCTCATCATTACCGGCAGTGCGTGGGAATTGAACAACAAACTGGTTTCAGTCTTGAACCTCTCACGCGTTATGACACCCCTTGTTAACACCCTCCCCCCCCTTGTTGTCACACATCCCCGCAATCTGGCCCCCGGGGTCTGTTCACAATCCTAAGCAATCTAAGATACCGCTTGCGCACCTCCTTGTTACCACACTCGGTGTAATCTGATGGCCGAATCTGTTCGCACCCGTTCGCGGGGAATGTTCTGTTAGAACGTTAGAACCCCCCCCCTCGCTATCTCGCCCCTTCGCTAACACACCCCCAGCTATGCAGTTTGCGAGCAATGTTCTGTTAGAACCTCCCCCCCTCGCTGTCACGCCCCCTCGCTAGCACACCCCCAGCAGTGGAGCTCCCATGCATGGCGTTGATCGCCGGGGGTAGCACACACCCCTACTAGAAAGGCATACTCCGTGACAACATTTTCAAAGGCCCAATAGTTATATCACCGGGGTGTGCTTTCGCGTGTTATACTCGGTGGTAGTATACAGAAGGGTAAGTATGTGTGTGTCCCGAGCAAAATTACACTACGTCGGACAGATAGATCGTCTACAGATAGACCATCTAGATCATCTAGATCCTAACCGCACGGTGTGCAGGATCTGTTGAAGATTCAACGCGGGGAACACATCTGTAAAACAGATTGTGTAGAACAGATTATACGGCTCCCACTCGGCAACAACAGCGTCAACGAGAGTTAGATCACACAGACCAGGAACATGTACCTCTACCCTGAAAGCATTTGACCAATCTTAGACTATCAGATCATCAAAACCTACACGTGGTGGGATCGATGCTCTTTTCGATGTGGACAGAGAAAGGCAGGTTAAGGTCCATTCCTGCCCGGTATAAAGGAAGAAACACATTGGATATACTCTGATATCGGGAAATCGCGCTGATGTTTTTGAAAGGTCACTATCCGCTCATACTACTACTATTGTTGTACTCCTGTATGATCGTTCGGCACCACGTTCGAAGGATGGTGCGAAGCAGCGCATAAGACCGGCAGATACATGGTTGCTGCAGACCTGGCGAAGAGGGGGCGAGGACAGAGCAGAGGCCTTAAGGAGGATACGGCATGACGGGGTGGCGGACGGAGAGAAGGGTAGAGTGAGCGGCAGTGCGACACGCGAATTTTCAATCGCGGCACGGGCCGTCGAAACCAATGTGCCGAGGGAGCGCGTAGGGGGCTTCTCCCACCACTCCAGAAGAGGTTTCAATGGATGGAGTCTATCTTACGGCCGGGAGATTACGGCGATGATCGAGTTTGCGAAGACAATTGCTACTGCAGTTGTAAAGAACTGGTAATACAGTTAGTCGTACACTTCCGACTCCACCAAGCTTGCTCTGGGTGTGCATTAACAGTAAGATTCGTAAAAACCGGTTTCGGCGAACGTTCTTGACAATGTTTCACACGTCGGACATATCAGATCGCTATATTTTCATTATCTATACCAGTATGTCTTGTGCAATAGAGGTATCCTTGATCTGTATGATCTGCGGGTTCTACATAATGATGTTTGCTGCGTCTGAGCTATACGGTCTAGCTCTTACACATGTTTGCCTGGGTGGGATCTGTATGAACTATATATTGAACGCATGTGCCTGGGTGGGATCTGTATGATCTGCACATGTTTCGACGGTTGGGATCTGTATCACCTACGGGATCTATATAGTATTCACTTGGTGGGATCTGTATGATCTAGATCTTCAATACACCTTTGCCTCGGTAGGATCTGTATGATCTACATGATCTGTACATCTTCGCGGTGTGGTTTGTATGATCTGCATGATCTGCACATGTTTCGCCGGGTGAGATCTAAATGATCTGCAGGATCTGGTATATGCCCGCGGGTGATTACCGATATCATCTACATGTACATCGTAAACATTCGTACGACACACTACCAGTATCATGGTACATCGGATTTGTTCTACCGTATACGAGATCGGAGGTACATTGACGATACCACAGCCCAAGGTGGTCGCCTCTGCAAACACGGATGCACTTTATTGGTACTTTTCACGGCAGTCCCCGCCCGCGGCATATCACGGTATGTCGCGACAAGGCCCGCGGGTTACCATCTCCCGCGGGACGTGCCACGGTTGTGCCTGCGGACACTGCCGTGGGATTTGCCATAGCATCCCACAGCAAGCTCCACGCCAATGTTCACGGTAAAACCCGCGGCAAGACCCGCGGCATGACCGACAGAAAGACCGACGGAAAGACCGACGGAAAGACCCGCGGCGAGACCCGCGGCAAGACCCACGGCAAGACCCATGAGAAGACCCGCGGAAATTCCCGCGGAAGCAACCGCGGCGAGACCCACGGCAATGTCCACGATAGACACCCACCTGGCACAATGTTCTCGTTCGGTACTTTTGACCTCGCAGTGGGCCCACCCCATTTGGCACCCTGTCCACTCACAAGGTGCAGATATATAATCACCCTTCCGTAGGAACCGCCGGAGGCCCACCTGGCACCCTGTTCCCGATAGGCCTTGCCGCGGGTTTTGCCGCGGGTTTTGCCGCAGTACTTGCCACGGTACGTAGAGTGGTACTTACAGCGGTACATCCGGGGGTACTTGACGTCCCGCTGCAACTGCCGCGGGACCTGCTATGGGACCTGTGGCGGTGTTTGCCTCGGTGCTTGCCTTGGGAGGCCTTACCGCAGGATTTACTGCGATACGCCTTACCGTGACATGCCGCGAGGGTTGCCGCGGCGCTTGCCGTGGGCCTTGCCGCGGCAGTCGTTTCGCGGCATGTCATCGCTAATATCGTTGGCTGCCAAGATATGCCGCGGCATCCCGCGGCATCCCGCGGCATCCCGCGGTATATGTCACGGCAGTGCCCACGGCATGCCACGAAATAGTCAAGTAACGCACATTCCAACGTGTGTAGACTGTATGACAGTCGCACGTACTTGCACAAAATTTCCCGGATGGAACCTGCAGGGTCTACAGTACAAGGCATCTAACAAGAAGCAGGAACTCGGGCTCAGGCTGGCTTTCCTGCTTTTTACTCCTCTGAGCCCCTTGCTTATTGCCGCTTGGCCTGGGAGGAGATCGAGCCTTTGCGTATTTTGGGTTTTGAAAAGAAAGGTGCCCACGCTCGTGTTGATACCGTTTATGACAGTACGCCCGTCACCATACTGGTCGCGCACGGTTACACTTGGCGTCCAAACTCTTCCGCGTGTGTTCTTTCACGATGCTGATGGGCACTGGCGCGGAGGAAAACGTGCTCGGCAATAACTAAATAACAATGCTGTAAAAAACGAAAACTGGTCTCCAGAGTACACACTGCTCACTGCTGTGCTGGGTCAAATGTTCGGTTCAAGGTCGGGCCACTTTGTATCCCTGGACAGGTTTGCCTATTAAGCGGGTACTCGTTGGTACTCACGTGCGTTGTTTGCTTAGAGATAGAAGAAGAACGGCTTTGATGCCTTTCGTGCACAAGGAGGTCGGGAGCCAAGCTCGTGCCTCGCTGGGAAAACCCCTGGTTTTTCATCTAAGATACGCCTCCCCCAAGTACTACAATACGATCCCAATACCTGAACCCAGGTAATTACCGAGCTTTCAGCCTCATTTAAAGCAGCGCCATAACACTAGCCCACTCTGATGAGCCGCATATGCAGAATTATGGGAAATTCGTGGAAACTCCAATTCCACAAGCTAGAACATGAGTCGAAAATGCGGTTGCTCACAACCCCCTCCCATGCCTCTGATCGGAAAGGCAACGAATCCAGCAAGGAACGTAAACATCGAGAAAGAAATGAAGGCCTTTCCTTAAGGGGCAGGGATAAATCGTCAACGAAAACCATCGATATGCCACCCGCAACGTGTCCACGGAAAAGGGAAATGTTAAGAGAAAAAACGAGACGGTCATGTTCTCCAGTAGGTGTTGTCAATGTTATCCAGATCGCCCCCAGCTCCCGAGCGGGGGGGAGATCGGTAGGACGAGAAGAAAAGTAACACGGAGAATACGCCAAGAATTACCTGAACCCAGCCCACAACTCCGGAAACGTGTCTTGTGCAACAAATGAGTGGCCCGATTGCCCGGACCAGCCGCCACACTGAGCGAGGAGGTAGGCAGGATAAAAAAACGCTAAAACCATCCCTAACCCAGCCCAAGAAAAAAAAACCAGGAACTTACCGAGCAGAAAAACCCCGACCGGAAAACTAGGAAAACGTTAAAAAGTAGGAAACCACCTCCCAAAGTCCAGGAAAACGGCAAGAAAAAAAAAAAAAACACCGAGTGCAGCCGAGAAGCGAAAATCAGCTATCCACGGCGGCGCCTCAACATTCGTCTACGTTGCGCTAGCCTCCCGTGCAAACGCGCTAGCCAAGTGTATTGGCAGACACGAAGAACCTCGCACAGCTCTGGTCGAAAGTCGTGTAGCGCGCCGGAGAAAGAGGAAGCTTGATCGGTCCCGGGTCCTCCAAAAACTGAACCAAACCTACCCAATCCGTTGGCGTGGTCGCGCTGATTTTCCCGAGCCACCACAGACCGTCGTCACCCTTGTACCAAAAGTGGGCCCGTTGGGAAGCAAGGTAATGGGGTTTCGGCGAAGCCAATCGGCGTGCGATACGCAGCTATAGCCGGGTGCCAGAACCCGCTCACCGTTACTCCGAAAAAACTCCCGTTGTGCCGCGCCGATTCTCATTCGGTGGTACGGGCGGTTGGTTTGGCGGTGCTGGTTCGGGGTGCCGGCCCAGTAGCGCAAATTTTCGTGGCGAGATAGCTGAAGGTCCATTTACCGTTCCCAGGATGGTCGGGATAGTCCTGTCAGTTCGTCTTGTGCATGACCGCGATGACGCCACCTCGACCTCCAACCGATTAGTGTCCAGTAATCTTTTCCACTTGGAGTCGTTGAAGAGGGGTCGAAACGTCGTCCTGTGTGACGTGGTGCGGGGGAGATTTCTTAGAGAAGTTGTTGGGCACGTATTGCGTCAACCCCGTTGGCAAATACTTCGGCATGTCGCCACGGTCGTGGGGGTTGGCACAGCGCTTGCAGCGTTGAACGAATACGCGCCGGCGAGCATCAGCGCCGGGCATATCGGAAGGAAGATCCAAACACAGGAGTTTGGCCCCGAGAGGAGATCCGTCCGAGGTGTCCGCTGAGGAGAAGGGGCCAACTGCGAGGGCTTTGTAGGGGCCCGTCCAGTTGAGTGAGAGCTTGGCCTTGAGGACCTTGACGCCCGTGTCAGGCTTCGCGCCCTGGCGGATGGTGGCCACCGTATTGTACACCCACGCCGGGGACTGGACGCAGAGCGTCGAAGAGGGCGGAGTTGCTACGGTTCACGCGGGCAACAGTGAGGGCGCGGTGTTCGCGAACGATATTGTACGCGCGCTGTTGGTGGTCCGTCGCCAAGTCGCAGTAGGTTAGGTGGTCGCGGACCAAAATTTGGTGGTCGGCGACCCCAGCACGCTCGAAAACCGTGAGAGGGAGGCGTGGCAGCCGACCCATGTAGACCTCGTTGGGAGCCAAACCCGTGGCGGCGCTGAAGGAGTTGTTGTACGCAAATTCGACATGTTGGAGCTGTTCATCCCAGTTTGTTGTTTTGAAGCTCGTTGACGACCATTGCCAGCATCTGGGCCATGGTGTGGCTTACACGTTCCACCCCCTCGTTGCCGCTTGGGTGGTAGGAGCTGGTGGCAACTTTCCGAATCCCGAGAAGCTGATAAACGGCGTGCGAAAGCTTGGAGCAGAACTGGAGGCGGTTGTCCGAGAGGATGCTGCGCGGGCATCCCCAGAGGAGAATATACCGGTTGATGAGAATGTTCGCCGTGCCCTCATCGGTGAACTCTGCCGCTGCGACGGCGTACATGTCGACTCGGCGGCTGAAACGATCAGTGAAAAGCATGATGCAGGTATTTCCCCGAGGCGTCACCGCCAGAGGGCCGAAATGTCGATGCTGACGGCGATGCCGGGCCCTTCTGGCAAGGGCAACGTGATGGTGAGCCACCGGACCGTCTGCCGCGACGCTTTCCGTACTTGGCACTTCAAGCAGTTGCGTAACCACCACCGGGTACAGATGCTCATACCGATCCACCAATATAAACGCTCGAGCATACTTAGGGCGCGCGGTTCCTAGGTGGCAGGAAGCTGTGGAATGACAAGCCTACATGCCCCAGCGTCCCCGGTGGCTTGGTAGGTGGTCCCAGTGTGCCTGTCAAGATCAATTTCGTCGGTTCGAGTCTCACCGACTGCATGCTCGTAGGAAATGTTTCTTGCATAAAAAAATTAACTAGCGGAAAGCGCGAGAGCGTGAGTTAGCTACATTCGATGAAAATCGACGAGCAGTGGGAATGCTGAACCCTATACGCGACACAATATAAAAGGCACGTACCGGGGGGGAGAAGGGATGACACCTGTGACCACGGCTTGTCCAGAAGACTGCTGAGGGTACAACCTTCTACGAGTTAGGCTGGAGAGTAAAAGTGACGATTAAATAAAAAAAAAGGGGCGCATGAGCAGCGGCACATGAATGCGAATAGGCTCGTCGTTCAATAAACAGTCCGTACGACCCACCCGACGTTGCGTGCCCGCCTCAAGGGGGGGGGCGGCTGTTCGACGAGTAGAACGATGCCCGGGTAGGTGGCGTGAAAGTGGCCTTGGTAGCCAGCTCCTGAACCTCCGAAAAGGGAGGGCGCTGGTGGGAAGGGAAACACGACAAAAAGTCGGCGGGCAAAACTTCCGACCGACTGAGGGCTGTGTAGCGCATGGCGGCGTTGCACGCGGGCTCGGCTTTTGTTGTTGCCGAGCCCAGTCGGCGTGCGAATAGCGCGCTGCGGATTCACCGAATTGAAATTCGGCAGTTGCGTTGAGGGCGCCCGAGTCGGTCGTGGTGACGGGTGGTGCGTCAGTTGGCGGCGGAAGCCGTAAAAGAGGATCTCCCACGGGCTCGGTGCTGTCGCGGTCGGACGGGATGGGTACCGTCGGGACCGACGAGGCGGCAGGAGTCGGGGCCATAACGGCGGGTGCGGGCGGTCGCGGCCGTGGGGCTCGCGGCGGGGTGATAGCACGCCGCACGAAAGGTCTAGGGCCCCCACCGTGTCCGAAGCCATAATCAACAGAAGGCGGCGCTGTGCCAGCGGCAACGGCTGCTCGTCGGCGCGTCCGAGTGGGCATGCGGCCCGAAGGCGGTAAGACATTCAGAGGGGCCGGGTTGCCAGGCGGCGTAGGGGCAGACGCGGCCGGATCAGTGATCACGGCGGAATCTTCTCCTTTTCAAGTGTTCGTCGGGAGAGGCACGCGCTGGTGCGACAATCGTCGCTGCAGCGGGGGCTTCTGCAGAGCCATGGTCGCCCCCTGAGGGTACGACAAAATCCGAAGCGAAGCCAAGTTGGCGGTGGGTGAAAAATCCCCCAAGCCAGGACGGCAATCGACGGTGGCGACGGAAGAAGATACACGAGCGACGAATCTCCCCAAAGGGGCAGAATGTTCGTCAATCCTCACTGACAGGTGGCCCGTGTGCGCGAAAATCGTGAAAATCGGAGGAGATGAAAGGCAGCCCACCCAAGACGGTGGCACTTTCGCTGCGGGGCACCAGCCCACTCGAACCGACACCGGGGGTCGGCGAAGAGCGAGTACAAAGCCCGCAGGCTCGGATGAGGAAGATACCACCGTCCTCGACGGGGGTGAGGCTGCTAGACTCACTGCGGTCGTGTCCTGTGGCGGGCCCCGGCAATCGGGGTAGATAATCGGTTTTTCCGTAGGTGATGCACTTGAGGCACTCGAGGGTGAAGTTGAACGCGGTGAAGATCTCGAGCCACCGTTGGACTCGCGCGTTGTGGTCCCCTACTTTGCCGATGCTCTCAAGTGCTTTGTGGTTCGAAAATATGCGAAAAATCGTGCCCCATAGGTAACCTCGGAGTCGTTTGGCCCAGACGATGCTGCCAGCTTCCAGGTTCAACGGGGCCCAGTGCCTCTCGGAATCGAGGGTAGTCCGGCTGATATAAGCAATGGGCCGTACCGAGCCGTTCGGTTGTTTTTGTTCGAGCGCGGCACCAAAACCGTCGATGCAGACGTCTCAGTGCACGTGGAAGGGGCGAGAGCCGTCGGCCACGGCGTCCCAGTCAGTGAAGACCAAAATCGGTGAGACAGTGATAGCATGTGTTTACTGAATACGGTATCTGATGCTTCTCGCAACCACCAGGGCAGGCAGCAGGGCGACCCGAAGGCGTCGGGGTTTTGCCCCCGGGGGGTACGGGACCTTTACTTTTTTGCAGCGGAGGCCAAAAAAGGCTGGCGCGGTGTTTCAAGTTTTTTAGAAAATCTCGGCTGCTATAGAATTTCTTATCACCGTGTTTATTATTAGGAGTCCTATGACGTAGTACACCGTACCGTAGCTCTTGAGCACACATTTGTCGGCGTTTCCGGGGTGCGATCTGCATGGTTTGCGGGATCCGGATCATGTTTGCCGGGTGGAATTTGTGTGATCTAGATCTCGTATACATGTTTGCGTGGGTGATGTGAGATCTGGATGTTCTGCACATACATGAGACATGCACGTTTACCGAGTGTGATCTGTATGATGATCTGTGCAATCTAGGTCACATTCACCCAATGGGATCTGTACGATCTACACATCTTCTATTACGCACGTTTGAATGGGTGGGATCTGTATGATCTGCACATGTTTCGCCAGATGTAATCTGTGTGATTTGATCATTCTTGCCGGGTGGGATCTGTCTGTAGGATATGCACATGTTACGCGAGTTGGAATCTGTTTGATCCAGATCTTACGACAAACAATTCAATTTCTGCAACAAAAAAGAAGGATCTAGATGAACAACAAAAAAGTATTACGGGTGACCATAGTAAATAGGACCAAATATTGGCAGTAAAACTAGGTAAATATATAGGTTTTGGTGCTACCGTAGATCCTATCAACTATGGCCCTCCGTAATAGTATAAATAGGAGATCGTAACCAGTCCAAGGTGTGCACTTTTGTTTCGTATTAATCGGGTTAATAGACAAGCGAGAGGGTTCACACGACAGTACGTTCCGTTGGACGAGATTGACATACAGCAGCATCTACAGCAGTAGTAGTATTAATAGTAGTCTCTTTCATTAAAAAAAAAACAAAAACGTCAACACAAGTCAAAATCATCCTGTCCAACGTTTTATTGAAGAATCACCTGGGTTAACCCCAGCCTCGAATAAATCCCCCACCCCTATTTTCCTGGGCAGTGGCGGGACACATTGTGGGTGCCATGTGTTGATCTCGTGTGTGCTCGATGGATGGACGCTCATCAATGAAAATAATCACAAAATTTGTATACAGTCAGTGGGGGCATGTCAATTTGCTGTCGAGGCGGTCCAGGCTCACAAGTATCATAAAATTGAAGGAAAATCAACTCAGTCAGGAAACTGCATTACATTGTGGGAGAAGTCCATGAGTTTCTTACAACAGTACAGTAATGTATCCCGAGTTTTGAAGCGGGAAATGGCTTGCGGACTACTATTAATAGCGGGCGTACGACGTGACACCAAACATGGCCGATTGTGACCTACCACGCTACTTGTGAGTACCAAGCTGCGAAGAGGACGCAGCAGATTATATTTCCCAGGAAAAAAAAAAAAAAACTATGTGTGAGCACCTGGTCAAAACAACTAAGGTCAAGACATGAAATATTGGGTAAGGTCCAAGTGCTTGCATTTTTAGGAACGTGAAGACTCTGTGAGTCCAAATATATATTGCTTGTTCTTAGGACGACCAGCGTAATTCCCATGCATGTCAGGCCGACAAGTCTCGAAAACAGAGAGCCAAGGGGCCAAACCGTGGAATGGAGAGGTCGCCAGTGGTCTCTCCCAAAACAAAAATAATACGTACTAGTACCTGGTCAAAACAGGCCAAGTCAAGACATGTGCTTTCAGTTTTTGGAATGTGAAGACCCCGTGAGTCATATATATTGCTTGCTCTTATCTTGGGACGACCAGCGCAATGCGCGCGTCAGGCCGGCAATTCTCGAAAACAGCCAGCCAAGCGGCCAAAACCGTGGAATGGAAACGGGACAGTGAGAAATCGCCAGTGGCCTGCGTGCGTCCCTCCCGAAAGCACTCTACGAGTATACCAGCATATACGTAGCATCAAGTAGGCACCCGTCGAGGGGATGCAGCAGCTGCAGTAAAAAATTGACACCGGTTAAAGTATGTTACACTATTACAGCCGTTGCTCGTGACACTAAAATAAGAAAAAGGGACAGCACCGACGGTCAGTGGGTCAGACCAAGGTACGACGACGGAAACGCGCATAAATCGGCCGGGTGGGCGCACCCCAAAAACCATCGTCGCTTGTACATTCACTACCAGCCGGAGGCAGCTAGCTACATGTTCATGTCCAAACCTATTTTTTCCAACAACGACATCTTTCGACAACTCTCCTGTGATACGTTGGTGCTAGCGGCGGGACAACCGGCTTTGAGCAGCGACGGACTCGGTAAAAGAAAACACAAGAAAATACAGAAGACTCGATCAACACTACACGAGCGTACTGCCATAAGCAGCGCAACACCAGTATATACGTGGCGGTGGGGCACAACAGCCACTTTCGACAACTCAAGGCCGGCTGGCGTGCTCGACGCAGGTAGGGAGGCGCCATGGCTAGAGCCATACGTCAGCAAAACCAAGCAAGAGAAAACAGCCCCCGCAAACCCCACATCTCGGCACACCGGTGCCGCACACACTGCTTGTATCTACTACTACTGCAGCAGCAGGCTACTGGACAAAGAAGTTTCGCAAGTAGAGTAACTCGGTGGCGAGCCAGCCCGTGACGAATGCGCCCTCCTCTCTACAACGCCTACCCGAAGATGCGGCTTTCAAATACTCGACATTCCCCATCCCCATCCCCGACCTTCCCAAGTTTTCCCCAAAAGCAGCGAGGCATGGCTCGGAAGGGAGCGCTTGCTTAAAAATCTCCAAACCCCACGACATGGCTGGCCTGATCGAACTGTTCAAGTGAAGCCCACGACCGCGAAGAAGGGTTTGACAGGAGCGACTGGAACACCAATCCCTAACCGTCACGGTGAATCACGAGGAAATGCTTTTTTCCCCAAGGGCCGGACTCAAGGCCTCAACGGCAGGCGCGCAATACAACCTCAAGGTGTCGCGGCCCACAGCCGAGGAAAAAAAAATCTACAAGAGAAGCAACTGACCCAATTCAATCGCGATAAACACCAAACAAAACAGCAGACACATCACAGCCTCGGATTGAACTCCTTGCCCCCTCGAGCACCGTCTACACCGGCCAACATTAAACTACAAGCTCTGCCTGCGCAGGAAGACATGGCTGGTGCGGTTGGCTTACTCGGCGGTGGGTGCCGCGACAGGCTCCGAAGCGGGTGCCTCTACCGCGGTTTCCACAGTCTTGGCAGGCTCGGCAGTTTCTTCCGGGGCAACCGCCTGTGTATATGGGCGGGAATGAGGTGGTTGATCGGGAATTTAGTGCATGTGATGTCAGACCGTCAACAGGTGGATTGGAAAGCTAATCATGCGCGGAACGAAACAGCAGAGGGAAAGCTTATCACGCGCGTCTGTCCGCAGGGACGTTATTCGCTCGACACTATCATATTAAGAGCCTGCACCGCGGTAGAGTGGCAGATCATCAGATCAAAACAAAAAAGTGGCAGGCAGCATTCATGTCACAAAAGATAGAGACCGCGTGTATATAAAAATAACATTGAATCCAAACGGCTCTTACATCTAGAGACTGATTAACGGCTCTGAATCTTTGAACACTTCATGACATGCAGCACAAACGTAATAAAGGGCAACAGCAGCAGTTGCACGTCAGTTGTCAAAGCGAGGGCCACATGGAGTCTCAAAATACGTCCGCGATCAAAATATGCCTAAAAAGCGCAAACAACCAATAATCGCAGCATAGAATGGGGACGGCCTGCACCCTACACACGCTGCTGTGAATACGCATACAATCTAGCAGGGAACATCTAGCAGATTACATAGCGAACAAACACGACTGCCAGAGAGCGAGACCTACGCACTGAATTAAAGCTGTTCGGCGTTCCAACACACCGTATCAAACGCCCTCTCATGTGCCAAATGCACCCACAGGCAGACAATATATCCCCATCAAGACACGCAGGCGACATTTGCTTGAATACAGCCGGTGTAAACCAACCAACCGAGCACTCATATTTACTGCTGTAACTCGTACACATATCTTACGAGTAGGCTCTTAAGTCCTTACCTTGGCCTTCTTGGAGTCGGGCTCTTCCGCCTCGCCGGACACCTCTTCCAACGCCCTGGTCGGTGCGGCCACTTCCTCCACCTCAGACGTGGTCACGGCGGCATCGGAAGACGGCGCGGCGGTTTCGGCGGCGGCAGGGGCGGCGACCTCGGTCACCTCGGGGTCAGCGTCGGCCTTCTCCGCCGACGGCTCTGCTGGCGCCGCCTGCAGCAACAAGACAAGGGTTTCCATTCGGGATTTTGTTGCGGGGACGGACAGGGGCGACGAAAAGGTCACGGTAAATGAATGGGTAAACAAGAACGGATCAATTCGGCCAGAACTCGAACATAAGTGGGCAAGAGAAAATAGCTGGTGCGAAGGATCCACACTCGTGCTGGCGGATTCTCGGAGCGACGACATACAGCAGTATCTTGGGGATTGCGTCGCTACCAAGCAAGGAGCGAGGTCTGGTTTCCGACCGTTTTCCTTCTACTGGCTGTAGACAATGCAACGCTGCTGCAGTCACGCATGGATAAGTTGTACATCCTCCCGGAGGACGGGGGGGGTGATATTTCGACGTTGCAGCTCCTTCAGAGTATATATACAGGTTGCGTATCCAAGGTCGCTTGACTGTGGCGGCTGTGCCCTCCTTTAGTCCCACGGCTGGCGTTGTTGCAGAGTATGTACTGCCATACCAGGTACGATTATTTATATCGAGTGCTTGTACTGGGGTACGGGTACGATCTGCCAATATGCCGGTGGTACAGTTTTGAATCCCGTTTTGATCCCACCCGGATTTGACAACCAAACAATTATCACGAGAGAGATCCACGCACGCCTTGTCGGCTCATCGGTGAAGCAACCAAAAAAAAACAGCGCGTCAACAGCAAATACGCAACCTATATACGATACCAGTATTATTCTGGTACTTACGTATGGGGAGTAGGTAAACGGCAAAAGGGGCAGACGAGAGGCGGCACGGTGGATAGAAGATAGATCAAGACAAGGCTTGGCCCGAAGGCCAAGTCTTTGATGAGAACTGACTGTAGTTGCTCACATCATTACCACACTTCTTACGTCGCCAGTCGTCGGTCGGCCCAGGATCGCGACAATAGACACGCATCGCATGATCGAACGGTGAAGCCGCTGTGTGCTCGTAGAATGCGAGTACTCGTAAAATACATTCGAAGGAGCTGGAACTTTGAATTTACGGAAGTAGGTGATAATCGGGCATGCGTTTACAGCAGTAGTACGTCTATGATTTTTGCTACTAGTTAACAGCACAAGCTGTAGTAGTTTTGAGAAGTGCTTGCTTTGTTTGGTGTCGCTGGGCAGCACATGACCGGCACAGGGTACGTACGTACTGCTGTACGCATGTATCAGGTACTGGAATGACATTGGAATATATGTTGGCCATTAATCATCGTCTTCAGTACTTGCTTCACGACACACAACGCACCAGAATAGCACAAGAGCCACCCGCGTTTTCGCAGAGCGAGCGCGAGCCTCCATACGAGCAATACAATCTACAGTAAGTTCACCTCGGTCGGCGCGGCTTCGTCTTTCTTGGCTTCCACCTCCGGCTCGGCCGCCGCTTCCACAGCAGGCTCCCCGTTTGCCGCACCGTCGAGGTGGGCCACGAGAGCCTCCAACATCCCCGCTTGCTGCACGGAACAGCACATCAAAATTCGAAACACAGGGGGAGTTTGAGCCGGGTTCGAGTACGTATAAGTATTTTATAAATTTTGAAATACGTCAGCTGTGAGTTCGACTGATTGAATAGTTGATACTCAACTTTGCAAGCTGCGTAATACGTCTCGTCTATATTCCATTTTTACCTAATTTTACAAGTATTATTATAAACCGAACGCGCGTATTCTACAAGTATTTGAAATTTGAAACACTATTTTCATTTTTCGATGTCTAGGTGATCCAGAACATACGAAACAACAGGCGGGGATGGCAGGCAAGGTAAAATATGACGAAATGGAGAAGAGACATGCAAGGCAGATCTTTTGATCACGAGCCATGTCCGTCCGAGCAAATCCCATACTGTAGGGCGAAGCACATGGAGCAAGGCGGAACGCTGGTTGCGGCAATCGTTGGGGATCATGAGGATGGCGGTGAACCCGTGCGAGGTACGTACGGATTTTCTGCGCGGAAACCGATCACAAAACAATCTTCTGTACAAGTATGTGTCTACTGGGAGCAAAAACACACCAGGTCAAAAAGCACAGCAGCGGTAGTTTCAGTGGGCAGGCAAGACGCTCGGCCGAACACAACTACGTACACGGCTTGAGGCAATAGAAAATGATCTGATCAGGGTCTGTCGATACCGCGAGCGTTACTGGAGGAGGTAGGTAGGCAGGCCGAGGCATCCCAACCACAAGCAAGTCCACGCCACTGCGCCAAGAGCTGAAGAATCAAGCATGGAGCGCCGGAAACGCCGAGCGAGGTTTTCCCAATAAGTCAGTCCGCCCTTCTCACCCAAACCAAAAACTCGAAAAAAAACCAAAACCAAAAGAAAAAACACCACATTTCCATCTGGTCTGCAGGGACCAAAAATAGGCGGCACCCACGGATCGAACTGCAGGAGAGGCATAGAGCTAACCCAGGGTATAGTCGGGGTGCATTGGCGGCAGTTTTGGTTGCCCGCATCATCGGTGGCGGGCTAGATCTCGGGGCGGGAATGAACGGCTTGGAGCGCGGGAGAGTTTTGGCGCGACAAAAACCAGCCGAAAAAAAGTCAAAAAGTCAAAACTCGAACAACCTTGCCTAGCACTTTGATTTGCTACCACGCCTAAGCTGAAGCCTGCGCCGCAGCGGCGAGCCACAACCCATCTCGTCGACACAGGCGCTGGAACATACCCCTGGCGAGTCGACACGTCGACACTAGTACGGGAAACGCGAAGAGTCTACTGCAGGCAACGAACGTGCGCCTAGTGGAGAGATATTTCAAACTTCTCAACGCCACGAAAGACAGAACACACCCCACAAAGAGTGACACGACCCGTGAGCGAGAGGGTGCCCGTATCTTGAATCGCAAAGAAACGAAGGGAGAAGGCAAGCAGCACCAGGATGCAGTTGATTTTCGAATGCCCGCCGGTCGGGAGGCTGCCAAACAGAAAGGATCCATGACACTTGTGCCTCTTTAGGCCTACTCGGCACAAACGCTAGCCGTGCCGCAAGATGCAGCCTCGAGGGTAAATTGGTGGGGCAAGCAAAGTTGGCGTTCGGGTTATTTGTGGAGGTACAGAACGCAGCTAGCTCTAACCTTGAGGCCAGCAACTGGCAGCCCGCGACGCTCGAGCTCAGCCTCAAGCTCCGGCACGGTAAGCGCCTCCGCCTCAGCCTTGGTGGTGATAGGCATGACTTGCGAAGTGGCGGGGAGGGTAGGGCTTCGGGTGGGGGGGAGAGGTAGGGAGCGGGGAGAGGTGGGGATGGTGCTTCTGGCGCTGGCGCGATGCTGTCGATCGCTCCACCGCAGTTCCGGCAAAACTCTTCGGTTCAATTGGATTTCGGAGCAATTTTGGCCAACCTCAAAACAGGAAGAGAATATTCAAAGTTGGAAGGCGTTATTTATATTCTCGGCAGAATAGAAAAGGCGTACCAATCAAAAGTCTCTATCATTATGTTCTGCATCAATCAAATCACAAGCAATCACGATTTTCCTGCTGTACCTCCATCCCATCTGTCTGTGAGATCTCTCCAACCTCACTGCTTACTGATACTCTCATTCCGTCATCCACATGTACCTTCATGCTTCATATGCTTGGATCCGAGGGGTACAACAAAAAGGTACCACCACGGATATAATCGTATGCGTACATGACATACGAGATATGTACGCATGTACTCCTCTCTCCTCTCCTTCTTCTTCCAGATCTCCAAATCAACGATCAACAGCACCAGCATTCACAGAACAGCAGTCAGTGCAACAAGCAGTATTCTCAGATTTTATAAAATTATGAAATACGTCAGCTGTGAGTTTGCAGATTTTTTCCTACCCGGAACTTGCGGCGAACTTACTTGCACCCCCAGCCATAAATAAAGCAGCAGCAGCAGTAGTAGTAGTAGTAGTAGTAGTAGTAGTAGTAGTAGTAGTAGTAGTAGTAGTAGTAGTAGTAGTAGTAGTAGTAGTAGTAGTAGTAGTAGTAGTAGTATAGTAGTAGTAGTATAGTAGTAGTAGTACTATAATACTATTAATACTGTGGTAGCAGTCTGACAGACCAAACTCACTCGTGGTGAGCGTAGCACAGGAGACATCCGTGTCAGATATTAGCAGTGAGCGAGTTGTCGTGGAAAAGGCGCAGGCACCGATAAATAAAAAGCGTCCAACCGAGGAGATAGATGATGCATGCACGAAGCACACGCAGAGTGCGCTGTGAGGGGAGACTGGGCGGCCCTCCCTCCAGATATCACAGCCGCGATCAAGAAATTCGTTTCAACATCTATCTATCTGATACCCGTATGCGCGCGTACTCGTGTATACTGCATCCCGATATACCCGTTCTCGCATCATCACACACACACAACAAAATGAGTCGGCAGCGCGGATACAACATATTGGAGAGAGCGCAAAAGGAGGGGCGTGCAACAGCCAACAACACAACCACCGAAAATATAAGCTGTGAGAAATATATATGCAACATCACATCAATATCCCTTGTTCGGGTTATATAGTATCAGTGCGCAGAATGATTAGTTAGCATCCAGGGGAGCCGCTGGCCTATATCTTTGACAAGGAATCACATATAGAATACGCACGCTCGGTTTATCACAATAATTGTAAAATTCAATTAGGTAAAAATGGAATATAGACGAGGCGTATTACGCAGCTTGCAAAGTTGAGTACCAACTATTTAATCAGTCGAACTCACAGCTGACGTATTTCAAAATTTATAAAAAAAATAATACTTGGTACCACGTACGTACGTACATTATATTTGCGATTGTGTTGATTTTCGTGACTTCTTTTATTATTTCCCTGTTTAAACTTTTTTGGGGTCACACTTCGTGACAAAATATTTACCAGCATGATAACATCAACTGTTAACACAATAACAGTTACTATTAATAGTATGATACCTGGTATATACACGGTGGTATACTTTATGTATGTACAGGCGGTACCTTGGTACCACTTATATTATATGTACTTACTTGTAGATTCAAGGGTATTCGAAAAAAAATGCCTGTGATCACAGCGGGCCCGGGCCGGAAAAAAAAACGCACATCTCCATTCATAATTTTTAATTCCACAGACACACAAATTATTGATACTAATATTATGATGCACTGCCCGTTCAGCCACAGCGAAGCCGATTATATTTTATCTATATGCGAGTTCCCGAGCATCAATTTCATTTGAGGTGAAGAATTCGGCCCTCTAACGGCTGAAAGCTGAAACATATAAAATACAAGGTTCCCCTCCGGGAGGTGCCGTATTAATAGGGGAGTGGCGCAAGAGCGAAATTATAATACTCGTACTCGTATGAAACCCTGCACACTTGTTTAGAAGTAGCATCTGCACCCACCCATCATTTTAACGTGAAGAACACACACAACATATTTTTGAGGACAGATTATACTGCTGTGTTCGCGGAATTAGTGTGGGATCATTACTACAATAATAATATATAATAGGGTATCGGTAAGAGTGGAGATATATTGATCCAGCTGACTCGTGGCGATGAATTCGCAAAAAATAAGTACGTAAAAGTTGCGCGAGGTCGAGGTTGCGCCATAATTTGTGACCGGCTGAGTAATAAAAGGTGCAGCACATACATACATACTGATACTATAATATATATGTTCCCCCAAAATAAAAGTTTCTTGGTGCTCAGGGTATAATATCAAGGTTTCGCAGGTACATGCTCGAGAACAAATCGTAGTCCGAGTACTGAGAGTATTGGAGTACTGGCGGCAAAACTACTGCGAGTACAGACAAGGCCCAAATACTGAGAGTAATGAGAGTGTGAGCAGTACCGAACCCCGGGATACAGGTTGCTTAAAGTATGTACCCGCAGTAGTATCGAAACACGAAATAAATATACTTGGGGTGAAGGCGATACTGAGAGCATTCGCCGTCATGCATAATATTATATCGAAAATTTACTGGCAGACTGCTCTGAGTGCTCAAGTTGTCTCCAGCGAAAGTAGTTTGCTCCAACTCCCACTCGTGTGGGACTATCTGGGTGTGTTTTGTGCCGAACGCTGGGCCTGAGACTTGTCGACACGGTGCACAAACGGTTGAAGTCTACGTCATACTCGAAGTATACTGGGCATATTGAGGGTATATTTCATTTCTGCGAGTACTGAGTCTCGCAGAAGAAGCAGCAGTACGAACACTACCAATGGACGAAATACTGCTATAGACTAGTACTTACCGGTATATACTTGTAGTACCCGCCGTACAGAAGCCCGAAGAAAGTATACGCAGTAGTATCTACAGAACCTCAAAATACTGCGAGTAATCGCAGTATCTCGAGTATAAAAACCCCGAAATACTGCGAGTGTACGAAGTACCTACGGTAATAATAGCAGCACTATCTTCTCGAACATACTTTGGTTTACTCCCAAGTATTCGGAGTAGCTGTGAAATGTTGAGGTATGAACGCACGCCACACGCAAGCGCGCCCGAACTCTTTAATTTGGGCTAAAACACACAAGTAACATGTACTCTTAGACTACCATATTACACGTTCAGAAAAGCAAGGTGTGGACGAATGTATTATTTCTATTAATATAGTGCTCTGTTGTAGTCCTGGTACAAAAATAGTCAAAAGTGACACTAAAAAAAAAAAAAAAAACGTGGATGGTGCGAATCGAATCTCGGAAGCGAAAATGTTATATATCCAGCGCAGTATAAACCTGTACGCTAGAACAGTGGTCGTACAACTGGCTTGTCGTGTTTTTTTACGCAATAATCTAAAACACTTTGCACGATCTCCTACAGCAGTAGAGTAGCTTGTCAGGTACCACTGCATATTCAGCTGTACTTCTGTAAAATGCAACGCGCGGAACGTACGTGTACTGATCCCCTTTCAGCTGGCTCTATGATCTATCGGCCAGCAATGTAGGACACACTGCAATCAGAACTACTGCTGTAGTATTATTGCTATAAGTATATTTTGTACGAACGCTGCTGTACGAATGGGCCGCAGTACGATCATGCACACGCGCAAGGTGTGCCCACCGCTGCTGGGCAGCAGGGTTGGTTGTGGTGCTGTAGGAAGCTGTAGGTAAGCACGCTCTGTGCACTGCTGTGTGGGTATTGTTCTCTAGGCGGTGGTCTGTGCTCCTTGCAACAACCCAAAAAAAATGTACAGGGATATTGTACGTCATCCTGGGTACATAAAAGGACAAAAAAACAGACCGTGGAATGCGGACGGCAGGCTCCAACAAACTCAACCAACCACAGCAACACTGCGCACATGGGCGTGCCGAACACGCACGGCGTGTGGGCGGCAGCGTTGGAACGATGGGATCTGTGCATGTTGTCTGTTGTGTACCTGGTATATGCCTGAGCTGTGTGCTCACAGCGTGTATGAGAGCCGGGGGGAGAAAACAATGTACCCATACGTACGTACAGAATAAGGCCTCTTTACTGAAACCAGGGAAATCGTCTTATCCACTCCCGCCGGAAAAAAAAATTAAGCGCCTGCCACGCGCTTCAGAGTGCGCGGATCGCGCCGAGACCTAGACCAATGTGTCCGGCAGGGCTTCCCGTGTCCGTGTCCTTACCGTTTTGCCTAAAAGTGATCGTGCGAAGAGAAAAATTGGCAAAAGTACGAAAATTTGACAAATATACGTATAACATAATATATGCGCGATATCGGGCTCTAAATAAATCTGGAGGCGTTCTTTGTGGAGGACGGGATTGATAATATCAAGCATCTCCCCCTACTTTTGGCGTATCACTTGATTGACCGATATGGGGAGGAGACCGCCGGACGGAATAAAAAAAAAAAAAAACATCGTGTTTGTCAGTCACATGTTTTTTTTTTCGAGTGCCCCCCCTCTCTTTTGGTAAGATCCGCGAAAGGAAACGATCTCGTTTTTTGTCACGATCATTCGTCACGACATTTACTTTGTTGTAAGAATTACACCATCACCCTGGGCCGGGTAATCGATCGATCTTTCACCCCTATATAATAATAAGTCACAGGGCAACACCTTCTTCACATTTTATTTGAAGTCATAATGGGAACTGCTATTATTGCGGTGGACCATATACATACATAGTAAATAGGACCTCTCTTTGGTACACACAAATATACCTATATTATTTCCCTATTTTTACTATTACGGGGATCCATAGTTAACGGGACCAAATTTTGTTAGTAAAAATAGTTAAATATATAGGTTTTTATGTATACCATAGGTCCTATTAACTATGGACCCCCGTGGTTCTATCTACTATAGTCCCCCTTAATAATAGCAGTGTATTACTACTACTGCAGTGCAGCATCATATATTTTTTGCGAACCTTATATACCCCCCCCCCCCCCCCCCCCTAGGTTGGGTTGGCGTCGATTGGCGACGACGGTGCGAAACACGCCTCTCACTGCGTGAGCTGGACAGCCAGGGTGCCGTTTTTGTTTTTCGTTTTTTGTTTTTTGGCGGTTTCCACGGCTGGCGGTCGAGTTGATCATTTTTGTGCGGAGAGAACCTTCACTCCGCACAAGGGGGATGATCGTATTACATAGATTGTATATGGTGAGGCACCCACGAGGCAGTTACTTACCACATAGTAAACCCATTGCTGTCTCTGGAAGTGGCCACACACCATAATTCAAATCAATTCATTGATGCTGTCATCTATACGCAAGAAAGTTCGCCTCTAAAGCGGTCCTTTTAGTAGGATGCAGCTCACCCTTCGTGCTCCGTCCCGACATTGTAGGGATGCGAGGGTCTATGGTCATACGACCACGGCCACGCATGATAATGAGTACACCCCCCCCCCCCGGAGGGCCGATCCTGGGAAAGAGTAAGAAAGCGTAAAATATTTTGTCAGTGTGAGCCCGGTGTAGCATATAATACTTGTTCTTATTATGTATGCAGCATCATTCTGACCGCCGGAACTACAGCAGCAGCAGCAGCAGCAGCAGCAGCAGCAGCAGTGTCACCGCGGCGGAACTATAGATGATGTCTCTATACTGTACCTGTATAGCGATTCTCAACCGGCAACCCACGGAAGTGTTGAGTTCTAAAGACAGCACTAACAAGAACGAGCAAAAAGGACGCGCACTGATCATTAATTCGTTCGTCATCAGCCCCCCCCCCGTGCACACAGCTGCGCGAGTACACCAGAGACACAAGAACAGCGGGCGGCACGGTGCTGCATGCTGCTGCTATGTTGTTGATGTGGGCCTATACAGCAGTAGATACTCTAGGATTGCTATTGTTTTATTAAATAGTGTTACTAATGTTGTTCCATTCGCCATCTGACAATGTTCGGCGCTTATTCCAATCATACCAATGATACCATCCACCCTCCTATTATCATTGCTGTTTGTTGTGGTTTTCGCCCTCCCCCACACCCACACCCGTTATTTCTCTAGTCGAAGGTGGTCGGAACAAAGCGGCTTCAGATGGTGTGCGACACCGTATTATATTTATATAAATGGGATGCGGCAAAGGTGGCCTCCGGGAGCACTCGAGAAAACGACGCCTCCGGAGGCACTTTCGCTTCTCTTGCCCCCGGAATTGGGGCACATTGAGACACAAGAGTGCCCCCCGGTATTATAAATCATAATACCGCTAGCGATGCGTGCGACCGTAGGATACCAGGCCTATCTGGGGATCGTCTAGTTGCCGCGGCGTGTGCAGCTGTTCTGCGGGCAATCGCTTCGCTCTCGATGTATGGACGGCTTCGTGTTCTTAATATTCATGATCTCTCCAGGTCTTTTTGGGGGGCACATAAAGCTGAAAGTGCCTCCAAAATTTGACTATATACATGAAGCACGCCACCACGGGGAACCACGACGACCGTAGGATACTAGACATGTCCGGGGGCTGTCTGCGGCATTTATTTGCTACCGTAGTGTGTGCAGGAGTTCTGCAGTGGTCGCTTCTCACCCGATATACAGACGGGTTCGTGTTCTCAACACTCACGATCTCTCCTGGCATTGTTTGAGGCACGTTAAACGAAACGTGCCCCCGAAAACAGACGACGTGAACCACGGCACCAGGGGCGATCACGACGAACGCAGGATGCTAGACCTTTCTGGGGGCTCTCCAGCACCTTCCGCAATGGTGTCTGGTGATCACTCGGGGTGACGTGCTCCACATTATCTATTTTCGGAGGTACTTTTAGCTTAACGTGTCTCTATAATATCCCTGGAGATAACATAAAATATTGCGAACACGAACCCGTCTGTATATCGGGCGAAAAACGATGGCCTGCGGAACTGCTGCACACATCCCAGCAGCAGATGCCGTGGACAACCCCTGGACAGGTCTAGCATCCTACGTTCGTTGTGGTCGGCCATGGTGGCGTGCTTCATGTTGTCTACTGTAATATCGGAGGCACTTTTAGCTCATTATGCCCCCAAAGAATGCCTGGAGAGATCATGAACACGAACCCGTCTGTACACCGGGCGAGAAGCGACGACCGGTGGAACTACTACACACATCGCGGCTGTAGATGCCGCAGACAACCTCCAGATAGGTATATTATCCTACGGTCGCTTTCATCGCGTGCGGTATCGTGATATGTATTTCCGAGGGCACTGCTCGCTCAATCTGCCCCAATTCCGGGGGTACAATATGCTGAAGTGCCCCCGGCAGGACTTTTAAAATCTGTCTGCCAGTGATTCGTGGCGGTTCGGAGCTCACACGAGCATACCAATGGTGTACTGCAAGTACCATCGGAGGTCTCGGTCGTCCGGGACTGTGTTTGTTAGAGCCCCGACCAGTTGGCTTGGGGGGAGGCTCTCGGGTACTGTGGTATCCTGGTGGGAAACGAGAAGCGCAGAGGCCTGTGCCGCTCTTTTGGTACTCTGCCAGTAGAGCCCCTCGCCAACGTCGCAGCTAGTAATAATAACAACACAACAAATTCGAACAACGCACAACGGAAAGAGAGTGTTGGTCATATGAATTTTAGTCATGTTTTGTTTGCTGGGGCGCCCTTGACTTCTGAGGGAAAACATGTCGGGTAGCTGTGAAGTGATGATTGTGGCATGCTGAGGTAGAGGGTGTGCCCGAGTTATGATACAAGGCAACACATTTCCGGCGTGCAAGCAGCACGAAACTACCACTACCGCTACTACTGCAGTTTGGTCGTACTTTTGCGCGCTACCGCTAGTAGTAGACGGTTGATTAGACCGCTCCGACTTGGTGGGTTTACTTATCAACCTGGGGCCAAAAAACTGAACAGAATCAGCTCAACCACGGTTTGTGGTACGCGTGCCGAGTAAGTACCGCATGCCCAGCTATCCAAATGGATGGAGAGTACAAGAATACGCTGCTGCATGTTCGGTATGTGCGCCCGTGATCTCAAATACAGCCCCGTTTGCTCCGTCTGGTCGATTATCAATTTTACCGAGAATAACCTTTCGATTTCCGAGGGGCTCCCCACACAGTACGCCCGTATAACTATGGACATAATGTAAACGGCAATGGAAGACGATGGCAACTATTCTACGTTTGGACGGAAGCGAACGGTGTAAATCGGCACATATGTACGGCGTGAGCGCAATCGCAGCAGAAGTTGGAGGCGTTTTCTGTCATTGAAACCGAAACGGCAGCGGCGCACGGCGGTATATTCCTGGGCGGTAATCACAGATGACGGTAAATTCTTTACTTCGAACTGAAACGGTAACAATAGAACGCGGGGGAACTGACGTGATATCATGGTGGGTGCGGCGATATAACGGTAAACATAAAATTCTGTTGCTACCATACAATCTTGAGGTATTCCGTTCATCATGCGCGAGCTAGAAGTCGGCATCGCTGCCAATCCCACCATAATAACAGTGGTGCTACAGTACCTCCGATCGGGCAAATCTTGAAGGCGGCACGTATTGCACTCTTGGCAAGCGACTGCCGACGTGGGTAGCGTAGAAGAGGGGTGGGCGATAAGGGTGTGCGCCTCGAAGGGTACTAACAAGTGCATACATGCTAGAGCTGACGGTGGGAGTAGTGAGGGGCGGCGGCGGCGGAATACCTGGCGGGTCGCTAGGCAAGCATGCCAGACACTCGAGTGGTCGCCCTGATGACCGCCCAATCCCTTCGGCAGGTATAACCGGTTAATACGTCGAGCAGATGGTGGACACGGGTACGTCCTCCGAAGTAGGCAGGAGGGACGCACGGGGCGTACGACTAAACCTTTGAGCCACCTGGAGCGGCAGAAACACTACCGTCCCACGCACAGGGGTATCCGAGCGACCGGCTGACGATGAGGCCTGACCAGCAACCCCAGATCCGCCTGTCTACGGAGCCGAGGGGTGCTCGGGTTGCGCCGGTGGAAGCGAGGAGGGTTTCCGTCTCCAATAGGATACCATTGTTCATTTTTTAGCTTGGGTTCTACTCATTGCGGACAGGGTCTTTGGGGAACCAAGAGCAGAGTGATCAACCTTACGTCGGATTTTAACAACCGGCTTGGAAGGAGCCTGCGGGTGATCCGTAACACATGGGGGGTTCCTAAAGACATGGCTGATGTCCCTGGATATTGGATGGAGTGGGGTGTTAGCATAGATAGGGGAAGACCCCGCCGCTAGGCCTCGAGTGTGTCACATGCGCGCGACGCATGGCGCAATCACTATGGATGTCCCGAAAACGCGACGGCAACTCAACATGCTGGTCTACGATGGTTGGCACGCCACGCACCCCCCTGCTCTGGGCCGGCTGCCCTAGACCAAATGCCCACCGGGGCCAGACACTCCGCTCCTTCGTGAAACGAAATGTCACCTTCTGCCAAGCCCTGCCATCGGAGCCTGTGGGGGGTGAGGGCTACCGCCTGCCTTCAGACACGACTAACAGACTCACTTCAAGTCATATTCACCCCTACAATTCGTATACATATTGCAGGCGTACACTTATGTGCTTGGGATTGCGGAGCACGTGGTATTGACGCGCTTCTGATATAACATTGTGGACATCGACGCCCGACACGCGCGTACCCTCCCCCGAGATGGAGAGCAGGGGGGTCGGTCCCAGCGGCAGCTCCAGGGGGTATTTCTATTTCTCACGACGATTGGCTTTCCCTATCAATCGATAAATGGGGCGTCTTCACGCAAAACAGGATCCTCTGAGTAAACATCGTTGTCAGGATAGGACGTCTTCCCAGTGTGCTCCCGGATGCCGACCCACGCGGATCTGTAAGTGCGGGAGCACATGCGCGGCGGCAGCGTGGATCGTGGTGGATCAGCTGCTACTCCTTTCGGGGCGGGAGTGCCAACACTTCGCTCGACCGGGACAAGTGTATTTCGACGAGTGGAGTCACAAGCTCGCTACTTCGCACGAAACACAGCAAGTTCATCGACAAGTTGACCGCGCGCGTCGTTGGGGGACTGGAAGGAGGATTTATCGCGAGGGAAGGGACATGTTGGACCGATTGTTACTGATCGTCTCGATGGCCAATCGCGGACGATGTCCTGCTTCAATCTCCATCTGCGGAGTGGCCAGGAGGCTACGAGAAATAGGGAGGGGAAGAGGGAGGATGCACATCCACCCATGGTGTGGGGATAGAGCCTGGGTGCGGTTTAGAATGCAGTCAACGGGGTAGACAAATGAGCACAGGATAAGGTTATGACGAGAGCAACGGTAGAGTAGGCCTAAGATAAGTTGGACCTATATAGCGAAATGAGTTTGAATGGTACGTGGTGCGTTATTGGTGGTGCACCTGGCAGTCGTTTTTGAATGGAATCCAATTTAGTTTGCGCAAATTACTGTAGTTTAACGCACAACGTATCTTCCTCAGTGCATGTAGGTCGCTTGTCTCCTTCCTTTCAGGAAACTTACGAGAGAACGACGTTTGAGTCCATGCTGCGCATTATCCAAGGGCAAGCATGATCTCACAACATTTGTACGGTATTTACAGGGCGAAGCAACCATCTTCGATGTCCCTATTTAGCCGTCGGCCACTTTTCCACCCTACTAAATGCCTGCCTATCACGATACTTAGTATGTTTTCAGCCGCAGCACATCCCACTTCAGTAGGTTATTATGTCAAAGAGTAGCAATAGTAAAACACCTGGCAATTGAGACTGCTGTACGGTCTTGCATAGCGACGGCAGTTCTACATAAATACGGTACTTGCGTATACTGCAAAACAGTTGTTCCACGATCGTGCGACAATCGTGCGGTACATATTTTGATCTGTGTGTGCGGTACAAAGTAATATATCCACGTTCTGGCAGTACACTGCATAAAAACTACCGATTCTCCCCATTTTACGGACATATATTCGGGCACCCGCAAGAAATCAATCCCCCATCATCTACTGAAGTAAAATGTCTCGAATGGAAAGAGGGGAGGGCAACTATTTTGCTATGGGCGGTCGGCAGCTTTCTTGTAGGGTCCCTCCTTCCCACCCTACCACGTTTGGCGCTGTTTCTGGGCTTTCGTTGCCTGGGGCAGGGCTTGTTTTGGCGCACCGTGATATACAGTATTATCGAGAAACACTACAGATGTGTGGCTAACAGTCGAGGGGGGGAGCGGGGACGGGTTATTTGTGATGGTTGTGTACCCCGCCTATTTTCTGCAGTCTATCATCGCCGTCTCCACTCCGACCTGGAGTGATGTAGTGGGTCTGTATCCTTGCCCCGTTGTCTTTCTTGCGTTTTCGTCTTGAGTATTTCAATCGCAAGCGGAGCCCCTGCAACGTTTTTTTTTTACTGCCGGAACGAAAGCTCTAGAGCAGAAAACAACATTGCAGGTATATTTGGTAGGCTATCTGCTGCCGATGTTCTTGAAATGTTTTGGCGCGCTCCACCTTCTCGGTGCATACGCGTGAATATTATCGCACCTCTCCAATATAGTGTTGTTGATCTTGTGTGTCCCTAAAAAATGAGCACCGTTTCTTGCGTACAGGCTCGCTCATTCTTACAAACAAGGAGCCTCAACTTCTGAACAATCAAGGTTTTACAACATGTCTTGTGTCGTGCACTGCACGATAATGAATGCTGTAACCCGAGAATGTCGAGACCCTGCCGAACTAGAGCGTGGATTGAGCCCCGAGCAAGACTCCCAGTGACAAGCTGCGTCATGCCCACCACTCTCCGTTCCTTCAATGCAGCGGCTGGCAGAAACGGCAATGTGATCACCACACCATGTCAATACCGATGCGCTCGCCAAGACAATATTTGGGAGCATTGAGGCGGAGCGCAGATGGAGAGACTTGTCCGCGGGTTTCGGCGCTTTCTTGGGTGTGGATTGCTTGCCGAAATAGGTGGTGCTGTTTGCGGTGCTAGTCGGGGGCAACGGCCACACCCGGATACATACGTAGGAGTGAAGGAGGTGCCTGATAGATAGTCTAGAAACGTTCGGCATCAAGTTCGAAGAGCGTCGGCGCGAGGAAACCCGCCAGACCGGCAGAAGGTGCACATGGACCGAGAACGGAGCGGAAATACTGTTGCGGAAATCACCATGGACCTAAAGGAGAAGAGCGTAAGTACGATGCACGACGGCAATAGCCGCCACGCGGGACGGGTATAGCAATGAGGGTAGGAGCTGGGAAGAGGGGGGTGCTAGCAAGGGAATCCGCCGTCGTAATGGGTCCGGTTCGATACTCCCTTGGTTCGGGCACATAGATACACCGGAAGGCGTGATTCAGAAAAATACCTCGAATACGGAGAGTCTTCCGATGGTGTACCCTATAGACTAGATATACATGTATGAATCATTGAGAGGAGGATATATACTGCAGTGCATAGAGGGAAACGATCTGCAGCGAATAAGTACAAAATTGTAATTGTAAACGCCTACTGAATCCCACGAACAACTCAGTGACTCCTGCGTTTCGCTTAAGTATGGGTGAGACGACGGATAACGATTATAGCGATGATGACGACGACGAGGATAATGATGATGACGATGATGCTGGTGCCGATTGTGCGGCTGCCCCATGTTCGGGCGATGGTATCGGAGGTGCCTGCTCCGTCTCTTCATCGGCTGGGGGCGTAATTTTCCCTCTTCATTGAGTAGTCGACGGACTCGGTGATGACGGAGCTGTGATGGACTAGTAGCTGACGGAGTATGGGGTGTGTGTGGTGAAATATTCGTGGAATAAGTAAACCACGAAGTAGCTGTGGTAGTTGTAGTGGTCGTAAGCGTTGGATCATATCCAACAGGGCGGGCTGTAAACGTTGTTACCTTTCAGATCTCCTGTGTCTGACATTAAATTCCGAAGAGTTGGCTCCGATAGTCCCGTAGTTTCCAGGAAGACGATCAGAAATACCTCTACTCTTTTTCCTCTGACGGAATACCAGGCGTAGATTGCATGAACAAATAATCCAAGCGATACGATCGAGGGTCAACCGAGGTCTTTACGGCGCACGCGCGCCGAGCATGCAGAGCTGCCCACCCTGTGTTCCACGAATAGGCTTGGCGTCAGCGTACTGGTGGCCACGAATGAATATTTTCATTGGAAGCCCCGTTCCACTGGTGCTGTAGGACTGTGCTTCTCAAGCGTCGTTGCAAGAGTTGGCGTTGCAGGTGTTGACCTAATTTGTTTCAGCCGGCACTCGTCTTCTCAACGTCATGTTTTCACTTGTGCCGAACACCACTTGGTTCCTCCTCCGCCTTGTTTCAGGCACTCTTTCGGATTACGCTCCTCCCCCTATTATCTGCACTTGTTGTCGGAGGGGAATGTTGTGGTATGTAGCTATCACCAGGAGGGTCCTCCCCGGTCCACTTGTAGTTGGTGCCGTACTGGAGCAATCCACCCCCCAGCGTCTAAATTGCCTACATGTGAAGCACTTCACGCCATGGAGGTAATTCTGCGGTTGGATGGCACCGTGGCACCCAAGAGATGGTGAGCGCGATGGATAGGAAACGAAAGGTACCGCACATATTTCGAATCTTGGATTCGATATCTTCGAGCCCGAACTCATGGTTCCTGAAGATGGTCTTGCTCACAAAGTTGTGATCAGGTGCGAGGGCGTCGGGTAGAGGTCTATGAACTGTTTGGGGGAACGTGCTCCCCAATGCCATGAAAACGATCTCGCGATGTGCTACAGTGTACAGGACGTCGTCTGAGTCCTGGCCCTGTTCCATCTTGGCCTTGCTCAGTTCTCGTAAAGTGCCGTCGGGACGCCGTACAACCGTAGTGCCCCCCCGTGTGTAGCCACGTAAAGGATAAAGCAGATGTTGGCGTTAATACGCTCAAGTTGCCACCGACCGTCGGGTTGGGTTGGTCCTGCCACAAGCACGGCGTATGCATCAGGGCTGACTTGTGTAGTTGGACTCTGACCCGTGCTTTCCAGGCGGCATTCCGTTAACCGTTGTCGCCACCTTATGTGTGCTTCAGAACCTCTGGTAGGATCCCAGCCCTGCCCCCATTAGATGCAGACATTCGTCTAGCTTCCGTCGATGGCAACTCTAACCCTTCTGCTTGGGCTTGCTAGTGAGGTTGTAATGTCAGGTGATTCTCCAGGCACCCATCCTGAAAAGCAACTGTACGTCGGTCGCGCCCGGTAGCTCGTAGATCTTCTCGTTGACCACTGCGCCCCGTTTTCGAGACACCCTGTCGGCTGCGATCCCGTTGAAGCCGAACTCACGAATGCTTCTATTCCTTCCTCCTCGAATCGCTCCCTGAAACCCTTGAGCTCCAGTCGCAACACCGTACAGAACGTGACCGGCTCCGAGGGGTCACTCTGCTGGACCTCGCTGGAGCAAGCGATATTTCTGCTCTTCTCAGAGTCCACCCGAAACAAAACGCCAGCTAGTTTTGTACCGTAGCACTTGATCACTAACAGCGTGAGCTCTGGCATACAGTTGGCCACCTCCGCAAGCATCACCGTCTTTTTCACTGTGTTGAAGGCGCTGGAGTAGTTGGCGATAACGAGTCAGTTACACACCTGGTAATTCTTTCGTGCTCTCAGTATCAGAAGCCCCATCCCTCCGGGTACGGCTACCCCAAACTGCCTCTCCTCGTAGTTGACGTGTTCCAACCACGACCACGACGCCACTGTCTCATAGTCTCTGTGTCATGCCCACGCAAACCCAACCAGCAATTGCCCCCAACACGGTGAGACTCGATTGCATAAAGAGCTGCCAGGACTACCTGGGAAACACTTCCGGCTCGTCGATGGTTCTTCGCCAGAAGGCTTTGCTGGCTGTTAGGCCCTCTAACGAATTGACTGTCATAACCCAGCGGTTTTCATAATGAACTTCAGGTGTGGGTGACCTACGGACCGTCGTTTCCGGGGGCCGATAGGGATATGCGGGGCCTGATGACGTGAAAAAAACCTCGAAGGTGTCTTCATCGTCCGGGCGCCTCGGGGGAGCACTTCCATCTTCTGCCTCGGTGGCACTCGTCAGTACTGCAATCGTCGCCGCCGCAGATACGGTAGTGTTGTCCTCGGAGGGGCACTTGGCCTTCAGCGTGTCCCGCGTCTCGTCGTTTCCTGCTGAGCGTGACTCTGCCAGAAGCGAGCGTGCTTCCACTTCGGTCTCTCCTGTGTCACAGCACGCCCACGACGCCCGTTCGAGATTCGTCTCCTCCGAAGTGGCTTGGGCGGCATTCCGCTGCCTCGAGTCCCCTCACTTCGTCGACGCCATCAACCACGGGAGCAGCAGGACTATATCACCGCTCCCCACCAATGTAAGAGCTTGTTGTCTTTTGACGTGGTCGTTCAGCAAGTGAAGCAGAGCCGGTATGGTGTACCACAGCTTCTTCGCTTGCGCAGGAGTGAGTTCGGCGTCGCCAAGTATCAGGTGGCCAGCGGTCTCCCGTGACGTGGTTGATATTACCGAGCATTTTTATAGTGTATTTTGATAATCACTTTCACCTTACAGCCAAAACTCGTAGGATATTTTATCCTCAGCGATCTTCTGGACAAGCCGTGGTCAGGAGTCGTCCCTTCTCCCCCGCGGTACGTGCCTTCAGTTTTTATCGCGCATGGGGTTCAACATTCCCACTGCTCGTTCATTTTCATCGAATGTTGCTCACTCACGCTCTCGTGCTTTTCGCTATTTAAAACCAATTTTGATGCAAGAAGAAGTCCTTACGAGTATGCACTCGGTGAAACTCGAACCCACGAAATTGATCATAGCAGGCAAGCGGACCGCCTACTAGGCTTCCGGGACGCCAGTCTATGAACACGCAGGCGCGCGTGTGCACCTGCCAATTGCTGTTTCATTTTTTGCCGGTTGAGAAACGATGTCCCAGGTTGTACTAGGAAACGGCGTCGAGAAACGGTCCTACACCCAGGCTGTTCTGGTCCCGACCGCACTAAAGCCTGCGACTGCGTCGGTTCTCGTCACCTGTGACCCCTTTTGTCATCCTCTCGACTCGATCGTAAAGACCCAGGTCGGGTGTGACCGTTGCCTTCGGTGCATCTCACCTCGGGTGCTAGGTTCCGCAGTTGACTGCTGGACAGCTGAGTGGTGTCGGTGCCGAGCCTCTCGCGAGGGTCTTGAGCACACAACAAGCGTGGGGCACGTGGCACCCTTACCCACGTGGACAACGTACCGCGAGGTGCCCAAGCTGGAGTACTACACTGCATGCCTCGCCCACCACATCTCCCTGAGTATCGACGAAAACAAAACGGAGGTACCTTCCGCTCCTGAGTGCCCTACCTCACCCTAGCTGGTTCCTCGCCTATTGGCATCTGGCGCGCGCTGTTGTTCATTTCGGCTCCTCTCTCTCGGTTTCTTTGCCTCCCCTCTCTCTCTTCTCTCCCCCTCCACCACTGGCTCGCATCCCTCCGGTTTCCACTCCTCTGCCAAACTCGGTACCCCCCCCCCCCCCCCCCCCCCCTGCTGGGTTCGCCCCGTATAACCCCCCTCGCCCCCCCCCGACCTGCTGACGAGCGTGGTGCACTACGGTCAGACCTGGGATCTGCCCTTTACTCGTTTTAGTTTTTCTCCCTGCATTGACTGCTTGAGATTCCCTCCCAGATCCGCTTAAACGCCCTCGTCTACATCTTGTGACCGATCTTGCTCCCACCCCCCCCCCCGTTACAATGTGTTGGTATGGCCAGCATTGGTGTTACGGACGCGGAGTCATACCTTTTTCGGAGGTTTCCGGGCTGTCCCGCTGGCGCGGTATCCTTATTTTCCGTGTTCTGGTGGCTCTCTGTGTCGCTAGGAGCTGCACGTTTTTGCCTGATCTTCCCCCTCAATATCGAGTCGCTCTTCACGATCAGCCCCGTTCCTCTCGGCGAAGGCGCCTTCCCCATGAGAAAGACAGGCAACACGATACCTCATGCCAGTGCGCTGTGGACCCCGGGGGTCTGTTGTGTTAAGCATTCTTACCACTCCACTCGGCGACGACGCCCGCCAGGTATTCCAGGACTTGAGGTCTTATTATGAAAACCTCCGGTTTGTTAACCGGGGAAGGACGTCTTGTGATCGGGTCCCGAACGCGCCGAACAGCGCACGGTGGCGGTCGACAGTCACTTTCCATTCCCTCAGGCGGGGGAAATCAACACAATGCCCTTGGGGAAGGCCCAGAGCATCGTTAAAATGAGAGACAAAGAGAAACGAAGACGCTAGGCTCCTTCCGTGGGCATGTACTGCGATCTCGAACGCGCTCTAAACGCAGCTTGTGAAATATTTACAGTAGCCGGTCCCGGTCCGGGGACGTCCCGCTGAAGGAGGCCGGTGCACTACACGGTGATTCTCAACGCAACGCCGCCCACCTGTTCCCCGGGTCGGATATTGACAGCTTTTTGGCAAGCTCCGCCGGGTGAGGGGGTCCGTTTCCCCCCGCTTACTCGGACGGCACGCGACGCAGGATCTCGGGTATACATGCCCTCGCTTGATGCGGTCCGTTCACGCCAACATGCAGCGGGTGTTCATCGACCTTCCGAGGCGGTACGGAACGTGTACTCTCACGTGATTATTCCCTGACCCCCCGACCGAGCTAGGTAAAGCCCGATCGCAGTCGACGCACTACGATTCTGCCTCCTCCCCGCCCCCCTCTTCTGCATGTTGATCGTTTTCGCCTTGGTTCGCGGCGTCCTCCACCTCCGAAATCGCTGACGGGCAAAATACTACCAGGTACCAACTGTCGCGGTCGATGAGCACCTCACTCCGTAGCGCCTTCATGTCGTTGATGGACCCTCGGTCTGCTTTTCCGTGAGACGGAATGTCATCCGACGGGGCAGTATGTTTCCTTCTCATATGGCCCCCCTTAGTCGGTCGTTTCCCTTATCGGAGCTTCCCTGTACATTTTCCGCTATGCACTTCAAGTGAATGAGCCAACCGGAAACCGCGAACCTCTACTGTCATAATGTGCCCCCCACAGCCCTCGTTCGGAGGTCATGCCAAGTCAATCTCGTGCAATACCCTTCCCTCCTTTCTCCGTTGCACTCCGCGACAGATCTACCGTTCCTGCTGGGGTGGTTAATCTCCTGGAGGGGCGGAGCTCAGCTGCTGTGACTCTGGCATGTGTGGCACTCTCCTCCGACGTGTCCTCCGGTCCACCGAGATCATTGATCTGTTGAAAAAGCAAAAGGGGGCGTAGATCCACCTCTTCATGAACCGCATGTTGAGTCGGGTCCTTGACACGTCCGCGGTGCACATCGCATGAACACGATATTTGCATGAAGGGGGTCGCGTCCACAAACCGGTGGAAAACGCTGAATAGTTATCGCCCTTCCTTCCCGTCCCGCATGGTCGTGGTGGATGACCCCCTTTCCCCCGGAATACCTCGGCGCGCGACCAGAATTACCTCCGCCATATCCTTTGTGTTGTGCTGACGGAGTGCTCTCCTGCCGGCTCCTTCGACCATCACGGTCACCCGACAGGCCGAACAACGTAGGTTGACCGCCGCTCTGACGCAGAGGGCGGCGTAGCACAGCAGGTGGAGTTGGAGAGGGCAGCTGCCGAGATGGACCATCGGGGCAGCGAAAGCGTCGTAGCATACGCAGCAATCGTTCGGGGGCTTTTATGGGGGCTACCCGCTCTCTGCGGACGTCGGGGCGAGCCTCGCCGGTGATGGCCTTGGTAGCGGCAACTGCGCCGGTCTAGCCGTTAACTGCGATGACGCTTCGAGAGTCAAGCCTGCCTCTGGTGACAAGAGTGGCACCCCAGTTGAGGGGTGTGCCGATGTTGGTAACGGCTTCCCAAGTTGGCAATATCGTCGGTAACGGAAGGGGTGACCTGACAGACAGTGCTGTAATCAGCAGCGGTTGCGGTGTCACCGGCGGTGTCGGTGCGGGCACCGACCTTGCCGATGGAGGCCGCCGCCGCGGTTGAGACTGTCCCGTTCGTGGACGCTATCTCGGACGCGACTCGAGCACATATGGTCGCGCCGTTCGGACTTATGAAGGAACTTTCTGCGGCGGCTGCGGCGGTGACGGCTGTGAGGGCGTGCGAAGCCTTTTTCCGGGAGCAGGTGGCAGACCCTCTGCATAGGGGTCGGGGTCGGGGGGTAAATCTCCGTCATAGCTGTCTGCGATGGGCACCGGGGGTCTGGCTCCTGAAGTCGTACCGGTAACAGCAGCGGTGGAGGTGGCGGTGTCTTCGTCATCAAGGGCCAAAATCTAGTTTCATCTCTAGACTGCACGTTCGTCAACGGAAGAGACCCAAACGACGTCCTCGGCTGGGCTGGTGGTTTAGGCGACCAAGGCTCTGAGGGTGGACACGCCGTCTTCACCGGCGGCAGCGACGGTTCCGTGGTTGGTACTCTAAGCTGCTCCAGTGGGGGGGTAGACGTCGGCGGCGGCCCCAGCCTCGTTGCCGACGGTGACCTCAGGACCACCTGTCTCGGTTAGGAAGGAAAACGCGCCCTTGAGACGGATTCCGGCGGGGACGATATCGACCCCAACTGTGTCGCCTGTGCCGTTCTCGGCGTTGATGCCTGTTGCGGAGGCGAGGCGCCGGATGGTTGCTGGTTGACTCGTGTCTCCCCCCCCCCCCCCCCCACCTTCTGGGGCTCGTTAATCTGTCCTAGCGGCTGCCTGGACGCGTGTCCTCGTCCTGGTTGAGAAAAGGCCTGCCGTACTTGCTCCCGTCGCAGCGCCTCGTCGCTCATGGCTCGCAGTACCTTCCTTGATTATGGGCACGAGTGGTGGCGCTCTCCCATTGACCCCTCATCCTGGCGTGGTATTGTGCTCGACGCGGTTGTGGTTGCCCCTCCCCCTAGTATTCGATAGGGCTGGTGAATTTCCCGCAGCGTTTCCCCCTTTAAGGGGTCTACTTTCATGGGGTCACCGCGTTCTTGGTATTGCTGGCCAAATGACGGGGGGGGGAAGGGAGGCCTTGACCAAGGCCCGACGGCCATCGAGTCCTTAGAGTCTGGTGGCAGTGGACGAGACGATATGTTGTTGTCATCCCTGCCAGCACGGAGCGCCCTGTTCCCTGGATGTTTCCTTGCCCTCATGAATCCTCTCTGAAGTTCCATCTGGACGACGCAGTCCGCGACACGACGGGCCTCTTGAGATCCCGGTGCTTCCCGGTCCAACAGTGGAGGAGGTATCCCATCGCTCGCCCGGTCGTTCTTTCTGGGTCCCGCCTTCCACCCACGGCCTTTCTCGAGGAGGTCCTGGGTCGGACACCTGCCCCAGCCCCTCCATTTGCCGGCGGCGGGACGATGCACGCCTAGAACCCGGTCTTCCCCCTGGTAGCAAACGGGCGGCGTGGGTTCAATCCTCTTTCGTCGGCGAGGGGTGTCAATGGCGAGTTGTTCCTCTCTTGGCGCTATGGGAGATGTCCAACCAGCCTGTAGAGTCCGTCTACGGCGTGAGGCGTCTGGACCGGGCTCTTGCCCCCTATCCGGCTCGTGTTGCACGCGACACCCCCGCTCTCCTTCTTCCTCTCCCGCGACAGCTCTGTCAAAGACCTCGCTAGCCCCCCTACCTCTCCCGCCACTGCCGTCTGTTGTGATTCCGACCCTTTCCCTATTGCCATCCTTGGCAAGGCCTTTGGTCGGTTTTGTAGGGTGGTACCTCTCAGGTATGGCTGGCTGCTTCCTACCGTAAGCCCCAGGCCTGTTGCTGACCGGGTCCCAGACGCCTCCCCCGCTGCACTGCCGCCGAAGCATCCTTACTATAGCTGGGCCTCCCGAGACAGTGATCCTCTCCCCTTGACAGCCCCGGGCGATGGACCCCAGTGGCTGGTGCCTCCTCTAGACGTGATGCAGGCGCCTGGTTAGGGTGTATCTTGCGAGGGTGACCCGCAGTCGCTGGTGGGGGCTCTTCGGAGCCCTTAATGGTGGGGAAGCAGCCGTTTCCCGCCACCCCAAGGTCCCTAGCAAGGGTTGAGGTGGATCGGTGTTATGTCTCCCGCCCGAAGGCCCTGGTGAGCAGTGCCTACGATCTCGCACCACAAGCATAGAAAACTAGCTACGAAGTAGACATACCAGGTGAGGTACCATGTATTCCAAATAGAGGGTGTTCCCTAAATACAATGCGCGGAAATCTTTGACACCTGCTCAGCATGACTCCAGAGTTGGTGATACGCGTTCCCTTCACACTGCAGTCAATTCCCCTATTAATAGCTTACATAAGTATAGTCTTCCACCTTGACCACCTCTTCCCCCTGGCGACCTGACGGTCTTGGGCATATCATATACACACGATGTTAATTGCCTAAACTCCTTGATGATATGTTAAATCGTTAAGGTCGCGGAGGATCTTATCCACTCTTCCATCCCAGCGTTTCCGGTCGACTCTGACCTCTAGAGAAGTTCGGCACTTACCTACGATGTATTCGTACACACCAGGTACTGGTATCGTTTATCGTTGTCGAATGTTAAGTGTAGGGCAGTATGGACTTAGGGACCGACTACTGCTAGCAAGTTGACGCCTTTGATTCTATTCTGGTCACTCATACGAGGTGCTTGACGATGCTATAATAGTTGTTGTTTGCTTCGCCAGAGGTATTCTGAACGAAGGGGCGAGGCGCTGATCAGAAAAGCAGGCGATAACGCCTGCCAGGTATGATGAGGGGACGATTGCTATAAAACATAACGCCGCAACAGGGGAGAGGAGATACCATAACACTAGCCCACCCTGGAGGGACGTATACGCAGATTCATAGGAAACTCAGGCACGAATAAAAAACTATCTGGAGAATTCGGAGAAAGGATTAAAGATGCGGTACTTCACACAACACACTCCCGCACCTCTAACGTGCAGGGCTGTAGCCGATTACACGTGGACACTGCGTCGAGCCGATCACGAAAACAAATAGCCGCATTTTTAGCTTGACGGACATCATACACCCGAGAAAGACTCGGCCGACTATCCTGTTGCGCCCAGAACCGAACTGTCTGCCCGGAGTGCCGTTCTGGTGCGAGCGCGCTTATCGCTGTGCCCGTTCTTGCAGCGGGCTGCAGAGTCGAACCGGCGGCAAGCGTGGGTGAAAGGAACGAGGGTCTACCTGTTGCAAGCAGTGACAGAGGGGCTGTGGCACTACCAAACACAGCAGCAGTGACACAGGCAGACCGGGAGAATACGAAAAATCCCCTGCGCCGCGGACCGACAGCGCATGAACCTATAGCGGCTGTTGCATCAGTCTCACCGCGCGACGCGCTGGGGAAATGGCGAATATCATACTCTCGAGAGCAATCACCAAAAAGAGAAGGCGTCAAATAAACAGCAAGAAGCCGAAAAAACAGACTACGAGAGTGAAAAGCCAAATTTGTCGGCGGAAAAAAAAATCAGACCCCGAACAGGTGCCAAACGCGTCTAATCGATGACGCCAGTGCTAAGTATGAGGCAGTTTGGATCTAGGGACAGACTAATGCTTGTAGGTTGATGCCTTTGGCTCTGTTCTTGTCACTCACACGAGGTGCTTGACGATGTTATAATCTCTTGTATTAGTTGCTGTTTGCCTCGCCAAATGTCTTCTGAACGAGTGGACGAGGCGCTCATCAGAAAAGCAGGCAATAGCGCCAACGAGACATGATGAGGGGACGATTGCTACAAACCTTAATGCTGCAACAGGGGAGAGGGGATACCATAACAAGAAGTATCGAAGCAATGATCGAATTACTAAACTATTTTCGGTCCGAAATGATCCTATTTTCATCGAAAGATAAACCCAAACTTTCTGTACGACATCCGACCGCAATTGTTGTACAGAAGAGTACGGCACACACCAGTCAGAGCCCAGTACGATATTGGGTTGTTGGCGAGGACTATATTTATTTCTGAGTGTCTTTTGAAAGTACAGATTGAGCCATTTATAGGGAAGTTGTATGCCCAAAAAGGGCAAAGCCTAGTATCAATAGGCCCCGATAGGTGTACCTGGAACAGTCAGCAATGAATAGGTATTACCAGGTATATGATCGGACGCTGGTCACATCCAGAGGGAGGGCCAGGGAGCCTTTCCCGTATACGACGCTATGTGTATGTAGTTGTTATGTTTGTCCCCTCTCCCCTGTTGCGGCATTATGACTTGTAGCAAGCGTCCCTCATCATAACTGGCAGGCGTTATCGCCGGCCTTCCTGATGAATGCCTCACTCCTTCGTTCAGAAGACATCTAGCGAGGGAAGCAACAACCAATACAAGAGCCTATGACTTCTAGCATCGTCAAGCACCTTGTGTGAGTGACCCGAGCAGAGCCGAAGGCATCACCTGCTGGCAGCAGTCGGTCTCTAGGTCCATACTGCCTTACACTTAAACATAGTGTACCTATAGAACGTTTATGGGTTCTGAGCCACTAACACAGATATGTTTTGGCTGCTGTCACAGCCCATACTTACGGCGTAAAACACGCGGAATATAACACCCCTCGGGCAATTTTCGAGGCAGGTTTTCTTGACAAAGGGGATGGGGCAAACGGGGAGCGATGCATCTACGGGAAAATATTTCGTCGAGATATTTCCGAAGCCACCTTTGCGCTGCGTGTGCACCCCCGTGGCTTTCGATAAACTCGGCTCGGAATTCGTCCCGCCAGGGGAAATCTTATCACCCATGTGATACGGTATTATAGATTGTGCTATTAATATCTGGGACAGGCCTTGTGCGAAGTAGGCTCTGATCTAACGGTAGGAAATAATAAGGTGTACGTAGGTAGGGCGTGCACGCCATCCAGTTCGGCTTACCTCCTTCGAGAAAAAGGCTGTCACACCCTGTGCACAAGACAAGAAGGGGACTATAGCCGACCGGGTCTGATTGGATTGTTGTTAGACTAACAGTAGGTTCATAGTCTGTCTGGTGAAGTACTCTATGTAGTGCGCGGCAGCGTTTTTTTCTCGAAAATTGCGGTGAGCTATAAGCTAGTATTGAAAGTATACGCTGCTATTTGTACTACTGTAATACAACAGTAATTATACTATTAATACTGTACCCTCGTCCACCCTCACATGCTTGCGGTAATACATATTTTTTTATTCATATGCTGCACTTAAGTATTTATACATGGCGCACCATCGTGTCTCTCTTTTGACAACATTATTACTGAACTCACATGAGGTCAAGTCAGTATAGTAGCTGTTCTACTGTATGACAAACGACTACCGGTACATCTTACAAACACGCCGAGACCGTCCCCGAAACAGAAAAATGAAGAATTATAGAATTCCACCCAATTTTGGTAGGATGATTTGTCATACTACTGTTGTACTACTACACCAAGAGCCAGGCGTTTTCGGCACGTCACGTACAAAACTGCAACAACTGCCTCCTGGTCCTGTCCCTGAGGCGCGCATACATAGCAGTACACGACACCTATAAATAATACCGGAAAAAAAAACAGCAAGAAACCTTGAAGAAATGAAGGCTGCGATTTACAGGAAAACAGGAAACTCGGCAGTCGTTGTACTGGGGTTTGTTGTATAGGACGCACCCATTCTCAGATAGGAAATCCAGCCTGGAAGGGCGTCGTGTACTGCTGTTGCAAGGATGACCCTGGGCCTAATCGATCGATCGTTTACTCCTATTATAGCTCAGTAGGTAACACCTTCACCTTCGACGCGGTCGAGGACACGGGTTCGAGTCTCACTTCGGAGATTTCTTTCATTGAAACGCTTGCGCGTGTGGTCCCCAATAAAGACACATCTCACTGATTTCCCAGGTATTGAAACGATGCAGGTATGTCAGCGTACGGTCGTATACGGTACCGACGCCCCAAGGATCCCGCCGTTCAGAGGAGGGGAGAGTGTTATGAGGGTTACCCTGGGCTGGGTGATTGATAGATTTTTTTACCACCAGTTCGTAGCTCAGTAGGTAACACCTTCATTGTATCCCTGGTAGGAAGTATGTAAATTGGGTGCGGGTGGGTGAAATACATACATCAATGACTTACCGCTGTGGACTAAGTAACACGTACCAGGTATATACTGCAGCAGTAGTAATCCAAGACATGAATTAATTTACATCTCCGAGACATATATATATGTGTATGTGCACGCAAAAAATGAATGTTACAACAGTGGCACACTGCTTAATGGGCATGCACCCTGCTGTATTGATTCAAGGAGCACACATGAAGAGGAACTATTACGGGGGGCCATAGTAAATAGGACCAAATATTGTTAGTAAAAATATGGAAATATATGGGTGTTTGTGTGCACCGTAGGTCCTATTAACTATGGTCCCCCGTAATACTATTATTACGGGGGACCATGGTAAATAGGACGTACAATAAACACAAAAACCTATGTATTCACCTATTACAACTAAGAACATTTATTTGGTCCTATTTACTATGGTCCCCCGTAATACTGCTGTGCATGAACAGTAGTAACCAACGGCTGCGCGAACAGGGGAGGAGAAGAAAAGAAAGACGCGGGGAGAAGAAGAGAGGGTACACAAACATGAACGTACACGTACAACCCTATGCACAGAAGTACAGCAAGTCTACATCGGCACAATGCTACTGCTTTAGAGCGCCGGGACGACCTACACAAAGCTGCAACTTGGTTTTGCCCGGATATTAATAGCACGTCATAATAACAACGGATGGGTGAGACTGCGTGGTAACCCAGTCATCTATGGGTGACTGCGTGGTAACCCAGTCATCTGCTTACCACTTGTCTGACGCAATGGTTGACGCAAACAGTTTACGAGACGAAAAGCACCACAGATAGTCAGTGGTATCGTAGCCATTTCAAGACCAGGTAGATCGGCTTGTCACGAGAAAAAACTATTTGGAATCTGTATTGAATTGGGTAACTTTTTCAGTTGAACAAGCCAAGAACATATTGGAGATAAGGCACGTTTTTAGGTTTGTCGCGGGGGAATACACCACGCCGCACTGTAACCCTGTACATTGGTTGAAATTTTTGGGACTAGGGTTGAGATAACTACGACAGTCATATTCGTATCGTACACACCAGTGACCCTCAACCTGTAATTGGTGTCGAACAAGGGATATTCCACCCTCGCCCAGACGATATATTTCGAGACGATGTCAGGTGGAACGAATTCGGGGCCAGGCCGGCCAGGACCAGGCTGCCACAGATCTCTCCATCTACAGTACAGTATTAGTTGACGACCTCGCAGTGTTGCAAGCCACAGAAGGATCCACGGCTTGGTTCCATATGTTGCCGAGGTGGAACTCTGCGTTGCGGACGACTGCAGCCGAAGAAGCTGGCGAGCGGTACCGGGGACGTTTTCGAAGGAGCGGACACTTGTTTTGAGGGCTGCACTGATGAATCAGATGATGTACAACCCTCAGACAACCCTTTGGAGTGGAAAAAATTGGTTTGGATGGTACCATGGCCAAACATACCTAAACCTACAGTAACCCCTGACCCTTTAACCCTAGCCCTTCAGACCTCATTCATATCCTTAACCCTTTGAATATACTGCAGCCTCGTTTCGGGGACAAGTCAGTCAAAGTCTAAGTAGTTTGTCCCCAAACGGGACTGCAGTATTAAAATGGCTAACCTTAATTAACCATAACCCTGTCCCTGACCTTGACCACGATCCGTTCCACACAAGCAACAGCGTAATCACGCCTGCTACGATCTGGTTGACGTTTTTTTTGGCAACACATTTCTCATCGATGGGGCTTCTCAACCAACGAAATACCCACTATATTTCGTTTTTACAATCGATCGGTATGCTAAGTACGACACCGGTGTCGCGATTTATTGTACCAATACGACACCCCGCGACGTTCGCGGCACACCTCTCGTAGAGGCAAGGGACTGCCCGGGGTGTGTTAGCATGGATGATGGTCTGCAGTAGAGCTACCATTGAGGCTATCATAGTGAAGCCCAAACGGACCCGAACCCGGGGAGAATTGTGGCTGTCACACTCTCCCCGAAGAAATTCACCGCGAGGGTGTCGTGATTTCTTAGATACGCCACCGGTGTCTCATTGATGATGATGATGATGATGATGATGATCTTCTCACTTGTAGCTTACTTCCTCTTGCCTGTGGTCACAAAACAGGCTGTAAAAAAAATGCATCTCGATGGGAGAAAACAAAAAAGGTACGAATTAGTGCGCACTAACTGTAGCATCTTACCAGTCCGTGAGAGAAACTGATGCCAATGAGCTGTGGTATACCATCCCGCATCACTTGCAGCCAAATAGCGCCAGGAACATGGTATTATATGTACACTCGAAAAAAAAGAAAAGGGAAAAAGAAAAAGAAAAAACACGAAGAGGGAACAGAAAGAGGAAATACACGAGAAAGGAAAAATAGAAAAACGAAGCAAACACGCGCTCAGAGCGCAGGGCAAGTCCCGAGGACAAGGTTGCTGTTTGCTGGTACGATACGTCAGTCTTTCCTATGACATGCCGAGCTGATGGATGAACATAAGGACGTCAAAACCAGACGGAAGGCAAGAAGACAAGAAGAGGGTATCAATAGAGACAAAGAGCCAACAACAAACAAAGGACGAGCAGTTCTATGTCCAGTTGGTGGGTCAAGAGAGGACAGAGACAAACGGATCAAGAGGGGACTGAAAAAACAAAAGAAACAAATGGCAACAAAATCGGAAACAAACCAGTGGAGAGATAGCAAAGAGACACACAAATGTAACCAGATGACGCAGTCGACGCAGAATGGCAGAATACCTGGCGGGGGGGGAGGTACCATCGACTTGGCAGGGAATAATGCCTAAATATATACATATATATATACCAATTAGAACATGTATTGTAACACAGCATTAGGTAGTAGTCACTGGGCCTCTTAACTGTTACGGGGGACAATAGTAAATATGACCAAATATTGTTGGTAAAAATAGGTAAATATATAGGTTTTTATTTATGCCATAGGTTCTGTTAACTATGGACCCCCGTAATATTAATAAACAGACGGCGAGTGCCAAGTATTTGCGGGTGCTTTCACTTTCTTAACCGGCCTAGCTGCTCTTGCTCTTGCTACGCCTCCTTCAACGCGGCTCCTCTTCTTTTCTCCCCCCCGGACCTTGGGCCCAACAGCGTCTTAAGTTGCCGCACGTTTGGTACCTCAAGCGCTCGTCAGTTGGCTACATTCTCCTTCTCCGCAACGAACCAGAGAGCTAAACGTGCTGCTCTGCCACTTGCTCAACACGTCTGAACCACGTTGCCGATTTCTTCGCTGCCAGCGTCCTTTTTTTCTCGTCAATGGTGGCGAGTTATAAAACGATAAGTTGCGTTCGAGACAACCCATCCAGATCTGCTCTTGCCCCCCCAAGTAACCCTTTCGCCCTCCAGTTCTCCGAACATCACTCGTTTGGGTAGTCCACGAACCCCGCGAAAAATACCCCCCGCTTTCGCACCGTCGCCTTGACGATCTCACGGCCAGTCGTGGCCAATGCGTCTGCGTATGAAAGCCTATGATAGCCGTCGCGAGGTTTTATGTTCCATCCGATGCAGCGGAGAAGCAATTGGCGGTGAGCTGTCCGCAACATGGTGCGATGGGCCACGGTTGGGCTCCACGTGACACGCTCGTATCACATGGTCTCCATTACCTCGGCTTTGAGTATCCGTACTGTGAGCCGGAGTGGTGCGGTGGGCAGGTCGTACAGTGGCAAACTAAACCGTCTGAAGCGTAGCTTGGCCAGCAGCACGCGTCGGTTGATTTCGGCAGCAAAGTCGTCGGCGTTCTCGTACACAGTTGCCCTAAGGTACACAAACTTGGCAGTTTGTTTGTATGCCTGGCCGACTTCCTCAGCAACGAAAGTGACCCTGTCCATACCTTTCGTCATCAGGCACATGATCTCCGAGACTGTCAATCCGAACGAACCACACACTACAACGATATCTGCCACCATCTTCGCAAGCTGTTCCTCGATCCGGAAACGATGCCCGCGTTGTCTGCATGTAACATTTCCTAGATCGGTTCCGGCTCTGTCAGTCTCCTAGGGTTTACCTCGCCCTTTCTGCGGCCTCTCTGGCTTTACCTTCCCCCCCTATTCTCATCCCTCACCTTGGTGCACACTATATCCTTCACCTCATCTGCATTCGCGCTGAACCGCTCCACCGCCACACGCAGTACGACAGTGAATAATATATTGAACAATAATGGCGCGAGCACGCATACCTGCCGTAGGCCCTGCCACACGCCGAACCAGTCTGAATATTCGCCATCGTCGGTTCAGATGCGCGCAAGCATTCCATCGTGGAAGTGGCGAATAACCGTGAGCATCTTTGGTAGTGCGCCGAACCGAGCGAGCGCGGTCCGCAAGAGAGTCCGGTCGACTGACTCGTATGCCTTGGCGATGTCGACGAAACACATGTAGAAAGGAGTGCTCTTCTTTCGTACCAATTGGTGAAGTCGTCGAACCATGAACATCATATTAGTCGTGTGGTCTGAAGCCGCACTGCTCCTCTGGTAAGATATCCTCCAGTTCGCAGTAATTGCTGAGGCGATTGGCGATTACCGTAAGGATAGCCTTCCCATCGTGCGCCACGAGCGAGATGCTTCGATAGTCACCACACCCCGCCCAGTCGTCTTCTTGTGCAGTACTATGATCCAGGCGTATTTCCACTCCTGCGATATCCCATTGCCCTGCCATATGGCGATCAAATTGGCGTGGAACTGTTCTAGTGTACGACGGTTACCGTCGCGATCTCCGAACAAGGCGACCTTGAGCGATTCATCGGGTCCTACAGCCTTTCGGTTTGACATGCTCTCGATAATTTTCTCCACCTCAAAGATCAAAGGCATCATCCAGAGGTGTGCACGGGGGCCATACCTTGAGCTTTTCGACGATATTCGGGTCCAGCGCTTTCGACTCATTGTTGAGCAAAGAGCTGAACCACTGTACCCACTGATCGCGAGTGAACCCCATGTCACTAAGCACATTGCACTCTGCGTCCTTGGTGTATCGAGAGCTGTACGAAATTTTCCCGTCGAAATCCACCTCCCTTGAAGTTCGCCATCTTTGATGCGCACTTCAAGTTGACAGACGAATTCCGCGAGACATTTCTGAGCAGTCTCGACCTTCCTGCGCTTAAGGCGTTTCCCAGCTGATTTCAGGGACTTCCTGAGGTTGCGGACCCTTGGATTCGTACAATAGCTCTGTCGAGGCTTCTCTCTTTTGCCACGACGCAAACATTTCCGCCTTCGTTCCCTCGTTAGCACACCACCCGGGAGTTCGCTTATACACGACACTGCGCCCATTTTTGCGGCATAATCTCGTTTTACACTTGGTTATGTATGGGGGCCCACGCTTGACGAACCTTCGGATGGTGTGTACCCCGCCGAACCAGCAGTGCGGGCAGGCCAGGATAGGAAAGTGGCCGATCAACGGCCTATCTTTGCCAACATGGTGGAGAAAACTTAAAGGGGATCGCAGGTACCATCGTGATGAGGTCTGTATCCCTTGATCATGCGCTGGAGATACAGGAAAATGTGTACAGTTACGTCGCATTCCTGTTGAACCAGCCTGAGGGCGACGGTGGACCCCAAAACCCTGGACACCCATCCCAGAAAGGCAGGCCGACAAAAAAAGACCCCGAAAAGAAAACCTCTTGGGGTTCTGGAACACGTTAGGCAGAACATAAATGACTCCGGTGCGAGGGCAGGAAGCCCTGAGGGGTGCGGTGGCAGTACACATCGCGTATCATATACAGTAAGATGATTGATATGCCCACCCTATTGCTGAGTTTGGCATTGCGTTGGTCTGGTGCTGGCAGAACCCAGCAAGTACAGCAGAAAGAGGTGCATGCGTTGAACCCTTGTGCCCAACTACAGCAACACGTCTGTTTACGGCATTTCACATATTTCACATATTTGTATGCGGGTAACTCGTTTTTGGAGTTGTTGGGTTGATGTGTAGCAGAGTATACATTGCACTGATATTATTTAAATAGTGACTGGATTGCAGAGTACAACACCCCGTCGTCCAGCGTCTGTTGCCCCGGTACCACTGCTGATGATGGTAGAGATATGGGTATGAGCTGAGAAGAAACTAATTTGCTTGGTACTGCTGTATATGTTTACCAAGTACGTACTGCAGTATATAGTGGTCGAGGACTGCATGGGCTTGATGTGGGACCAGGTACTCTCGTTGACAAGAAACTGTTTATTTGCAGTAGCATTGGAGAAGTTGAATTATAATAGTGGTAAAGAGAGTTTGCAAGCTTTAAATGCGTGAGAATAGCAAAACACCCAATGCAGACCTAATCGCTCGAATGCTCGTCCCATCCCTTGTGTGTGCCGGGTCAATGCTGCGGAGGCGGCGTTTGATTTCACCCAGGAGGACAAGCTGGATGACCCGAGCTGCGGTGACGCCTTGAGACCGGACGGAGATGCAGCCGCGGCGGAGGCAACATCAGTAGTGTTTGGGGCATTGGGGTGGTTCTTATTGAAATGTGGTTGCCTGTGAATCTGGATGAATATTTTCATTGTTTGTGTTTTTGAGTTGTGTTCTGGTGCGCCGAGGATTTTGGTGTTTTCAAGTAGCTTCAACGTCAACAAAATTTAAGTGAAGGAATGTATGCTATCTCGCATTACCGTCGCGATCTGTGGATCTATGGCGGGAGTAGGGGACAGGGGGAGACTCTTGTCCGGAGAAACGGTCTCTAGCATTAAATTTCTTGGCTTAATTTTTATTTTGATGAGCATGTCTACTGTGTGATATTTTCCATGATTTGCAATAATTTCCTATAAAATAGAGGGAGAGGTTTTTGATAAGGCTGAGGAGAGACTACGAAGCGCCTGGGGGCGTGTGCGGTCCGTATTAAATGTTGTCTGACTTGGAAGGTTTGGGTAGTACTTCAGAAGTTGAGAGTGTGATTTTTGGTTCTTGAAAATTTGTGTTTTTGCTCTTCAGAGTCAGCGCTGACTGAGTGGTCTACAGGTAGTGCTGTATAATTCCCTAGGGTGGACGGGGGTTTAAATCTCGCCGAGTTCGTAATTTGTTCTTTTCGAGCGCGCGCGCTGGAGGCAACATGAATGGTTATGATAGTATGCCTCTAGACACCAGTAGCGTTTGGCGAGGGGAGGGCCCCGGAGATCACTGTTACTAAGTCGAAGAGACTCCACGAATATCTTTGGACCAATACCGCGAAAATGCCGTTTTACCTGGCTGAATACGAGAAGAAGGCTGTCTTACCTGGCATTGGATTTCGAGAGTTGTATGTGTTTGCAACAGAAAGGCTGTGGATTTGAGCATTTGAATACTGATTGGAGGATTTGACTGTTGATTCAAGAGTTTGTTTTTTGAGTTACAGGTTGGATTTTTGATTCTCTGAGTTTGAATTGATTTGATTATAATATTGAGACATATCAGCCCTGCGATGCCGTACATTTTCATGTACAGAGCTGGGGGGAATATTGATATGGTCATGCACAGGAGCAGGACTGATATTAGTATGGTTGTGTACAATGAGTAGGGGGGGTGTTGATTGTACTCAGAAACACGACATGTAAGATCCATCGTAGATTGAGGAGTTCCATGCTGGAGAGGGATTCTGGCAGTAGGGTATTGACATATTGGGGTAATATGTGCCCACCATTGCCACTGATTAGATGTAGCTCCATATGAGGCGAATCGACTCGACAGCTCGGAAATAATATAAGAGGAGTTCCGTGTTACTGTCTGGAGTCAACCACACGTTCCCGTGCCAGCTGCGTCTATACCTTTAGAGATCAACCGACAGGAAGATTATCGGAGAGAGGTAAAAGTACCAGGAATGCTTACGAAACATTCTAATATTTTGGGGGAGGAAATGGAAAATCTGGAAACACAAACAATACTCGAAAAAAACACATGGAAAAATAAAAAATATGAAAATTTAGGACACATAGTCCTTCGATAATAGCGACCTTAAACAACGAAGTTAACGGTACTGCTGCTGGTAAGTCCGCCGTTTGCTATTATGTGCTTTTCCTGATAGTCATCGGCATCATCAGTGACTACCTGGTACTGGATATTGAGCATGACCTCCGAACCTTTCGTCGGGCAATGCATACACACATAGCATGTTTGAGCTACGCGATAAATCGACCCCATGGTGAGACACAGGCTGATAGCCAACATGACGACGGAAAGCGTCTTCTATAATATCGTAGGCAAGCTTAGTGGGTCTTCCCCTCCGCGCCATGTGCCACGAGCGTCGCGCGGCGTCGTGTATATTCGGTTTACACACGATATCAGTGTCGTGCATAAGAAATAGCGTCACCGGTCGGTGTCGTATTTATAATAGCATTACTGTACATGTATATTCGTTTCAATATACCTTTCGATATAGGCTATAATATACCATGTGAGACTGCTCATCGGGTTAAGTGCACACATTTTCCTGAAGTCGCTATTGGGGTGGGGCATACAGCTCCTCAAGTGAGGACCTTCGGAAACATGAGGTGTTACCCCATACGCCCCATCGTACCACGCATCACTTCGCATGCAATGAGGAGGTGGCCGGGACCAAAGTCGGCTTAGAAGACGCCGAATTTGTGTCGAACCGTGTTTCTGGTTACCTGTGGCAGAGGAGAGCTGAGATTGGGAACATTGTATCCAGCTGTTGTAGTTGTTTGTGTCCATTATCGACCATGTTCTCGAACCAAAGCCCTCGTGCTACAGCAGCGACATGGTACGAGGTGTTATCCGTATTGGTATTGTCATTTTTTATCTGCACATAGAAAGCCTCCTCAGACTGAAGCTGTTTCTATTCCTGCGCACACATACCCGGTTCCTGAAAAAATATGCTATTACTGCAACAGCTGGTAGCAGTACGTCGAACATAAAAATACTGATTTTATGAAATCAAACACCACTGTAGAAGTCGTCCAGGAAGCAGACGTCATTCTTACAATAATCAAGGAAATTTCATGGACGAAACACACAAAAAGGGGGCGTGACACGTACGATAAAACTGTTGAAGCCGACCGTGTCGCAGTTGGCAAATCTCCAGTTTGACTACGTACGGTGTTACATTCTCTAGAACAGATGCTGCCTTCTGCCGGCCTCGAGTGTATTCCCTCTTTGTAGCCGTTTTGCCTATTTTCATCTAACTCTTCCTTCCCTTGTGCTTTTGTGTTTTGTGTTATTGCTCTTTTTTTGTGGTGATCGATTTGCACATCCGCGTGTTGTGTCCACAATTCTGGGAAGACGAAATGATCCGTCCTTCCGGCGCCCATCGTCACTGCTGCCATTGCAACCCTCGTGGTGTCCCCATAAGTGCGCCCCTTTTTATGGTGGCCCACGTGCTCCCGCTGTTATCTACACACTCCTTTCGCTCGTGCTGTAAATGATACTCGAAACAACGAAGCGTTCACGCACTACTGTTGTAGTAATCATCAGCGGTAAAGCGAGAAAGACAAAGCCACGCCAACAGCAACACAGCATTGCACACCGTTGTATAGTAGACAGCGAAGATACAGCAGAAATGTGCTAAGCCGAGCACCGACTAGATCGCGTTTTATGTTTCAACCCTAGAAGACAGTCGCTGCCCAATCGTATCAGTAGTGCATGGGCGCTGTTGTCTACGTCTTGCCGTCAGGGCTATACACGTCTTGCGATATGTGTCTCTTACGAGTGGAGAACCTTTACTACGCACAAGGCTTCATAAGCAACCGATTTTCATCTCTTGCGAGTGTTCTCGTCCGTCTTTCTCATGCTTCACATCTCAAATTTCCAGAGCCTCATGCCGGAAGCAAAACGAATTCAACGCACGTTCAGGACAAACTACGACATGAATAATACCCACTAATATGCGGGGTGAATGAACCTTTCCTGCGCAAGGGGGTTCCTGCGCAAGGGGGATTGGTCGTATTTACATAGTGTTGTTGTTGCTGTTGTTGCTAGCTGCCGCCACGGCTAACCGTGTTGTTGCGTGCTACTTTCGTGGGATAGCGGCGGCGGCACTGCTGTTTACTACACGGTTACCGCCTCCGTCTGTTCGCCGTTGCTCGTAAGTGTTGCATGTGTGCATTTTGTACGCATAACATACAACGACACTTCTTAAGGTTCGGTGCGAACTCGATGCCGGTACCCAATATGTTGGTAAATTCGGTACGCCCACTCAAAACTATTGCTGTAACATAGCTTCGTAGCTCAATTCGTATATAGTTTGAGATTAATGAGGCCTCTCTGCTGCGGCATGAGATCACACCCATACTTGTTCACCCTTGCCATATCTCAGTGTCGCCTCTCGTTCATCTCTTATCCTTTGTTTAAGCGGGTTCCTTTCCTTATCACTACTCCCAAAATTCTAGCCTAGTCTTTAAAGGAGTTCTGCGACCGCAGGCTGTCCCGTGGGAACACCGCGTATGATTTCCCGAACCCCTCCGACAGTGGCAAAACGTCTGCCTGGATGAAGACCCTCGGGAACGTTTCGTTCCGTTCGACGCCGACGCAGATGCTGTTATCCCTGCGTACCTGCTGGCCACGGCCGCGAACCTCCATCCAACGTATTCCATGAGGACGTCCATGGTCGTACCATCAACATGGTGACACACCGCCCCCTCTACCCGAAAGGAGGGCAGCGAGTACCGCTTTTGTGCTCCATATCGGGTGCTCGCAAATGGGCCTGGAGGTTCGAGATCATCTGCGCCGGCGTCAGTGCCAGCTTCCCCTTGTCTCCGCTCTCGAGGACGCTCGGAAAACGGAACCCTGAACCCTCCACAAGTGCCCACTGCATGGACGTCGCTGCCTGTCGGTACTCGATCAAGGCCGCCACTGCGCAGAGTTGGCGGCAGTCAACGTTCCTTCGTACCACTACCGCTTGGGAATATCCTCTAAGCGTTTTACCGAAAACAAAATGAAAATAAACCCCTCGCCCCTAGACATCCGCGACACGTGGGACGCAACTGCTACCGACGCTTCATCGTGTGGAAAGCGAGGCAAAAAATCGCAATGTCCCGTACCATAGCGAATCGTTCTGCCGCCGTTGGCAGGGTGAGCACGCGTCAGCCCATGTCGCCGAACATATTTTTGCAACTGACTCGCCACCAACGGAGGCGCTTGTTTCACCAACACCTCCCGCTCGCCGCTGTTCCTCTTGCGTGTTAATCAAGTAGCCCCGTACTAGCGGGATCGCTCCGGGGTTCCCCGTTGCTCCACGGGGTCCCAGTCGCTGTGCTTGCCCAGCTGCTCTATCATGGTCCATTTCAGCTTCGAAACGTTCCCTCTTATCTAGGGACGCTGCAGCGTACCGCTTCCTACACCCCCGATCGCTCATGCACCGTGAACTGTCGTCCAGCCCCACTCCCAGGCACGTCACGTCGTGCACCCAATTTGTGCTTTTTCCGTGTGAATCCAACCAACATAACCACTCGAACACGTCTGCGTCGGTTGCAGTCTGCCAACCCCTCCCGCTATTTGTCCTGACATTTCCGCTGTTGGACGGCCTTCCCTGCCAACGTCGCCAGCACTTCCCTTATGCGTATCTCGAGTTTCTCGTCTACGAGTTCGACCGGCGACTCGCTGGTTCAAGGTACCGGGGGGCCTCGGTACGCGGGGTGTTTGCATGACTGACAGTACGTGTACGATCCTAAATTAATTCCCTGGCACTCGGGGTAGAGCACACTCGCGAGATGAAGTTGGACACCCGAATAGCCCCATATGGGAGTTTTCCTACCGCTCCGTCCTCGTACCGTTAGGGTGACCGTGAAACACCCGCGAAACGGAGGGGAGGGGGCGCGCGCGGGGGGGGGGGGAGTCTTCCTGTCAACTTACGTCACTCGTTTCGGAAGTCTACTTCGACTGCACGCATTCCGTGCCGCGCGTACACGTACTCGCGCGCCCCGTCCCGGTGGTGGGGGTAGCCGAAACTGCCTGTCGGTGGCAGCATGAGTGCTCGTACGGTCGCGCGGCTGACCTGTGGGAACCAGTACGCCCGCAAGTTTGGAAGGACAATCACGGCGTGTGCTTTACACTCGGCCATCTGCTGGATGACGCGTCCCGCCATGACCGGAGGCGGGCAGCAATAGCCGAAAGCACTTGAGTTCCTCCCCGGCGTAACTGCTACGTTTTGACGGAAGATGTCAACCCCCGCCGATCCCTCACAGTGGTGCCGTGAGAAGAACGGTAAACTCCGCTTTTCGCCCGTCCTCGTGGTGGGACCCTCCCGGGCGTTTTCGGACGATGCCGTGCGAACTCGATACCGATACCCAACATGTTGGTAAATTCGGTACGCCCTCTCAAAAATACTCCGGGCATTGGTGTGCCACCGGGGGTGCCGGCATTTGTTTGGTACGGCCTCAATAACCTGCCGAACACTTCGGTATTTTTCGGTATGAACTCAATACTGGTACCCGACACTTCGGTAAGTTCGGCACCACTTCAAGATCGATACCCGACTATTCGGTAAGTTCGATACGATGTCAATACCGGTACCCAACATGTCGGCAAATTCAACTTGAATTCGATACCAGCACCCCGGGTACTGACGTACCCTTGACCACAATACCAGGGGTCCCGGTAGTTCTTCAGTACGGTATCGATACCCTACCGAACAGTCTGGTATGGTTCGGTACGAACCCAACACGGTATCCCACAATTGGGTAGGTTCTGTACGATCTCAATACCGGTACTTGACACTCCCGTAAGTTCGGTACGGCCACTAGTGTTACCCCGGGTACCGGTATCCCCTATCGAATATACCCTGGAAGCATTACACATGATTACTTGTCAAGCACTATGTGAGCACGCCGTCTTGTGGGGCCACCCTTCCTACGTACCACTCTGACCCAAAATATAAGGACCGTTTGTATTGAATAATTTTATGCTATCGGCCCCTATATTTCGAGTCAGAGTGGTACAAGTAGAAGGCTATCCACGCCAGGACCGAGCGTTTTGATATCTCGGTCCTTTGTGAACTGTCACGAAGCTCACCAACCTATCTGTTCCGGTCATGACTCGTGTGTCAGCAACTCCAAACTTCTCGCCCTTGTTTTTCGGTTGCCAAGGGTGGGCGTCCCCGCTGACTCTTCTTTCTCTTTGCCATTCCGCCCCGGGCTAGTCTTTCTCTTTCGTCTGTGCTACTGTAGTACCTACTCATCCACCACCGCACCTAACGCCGTTGTAGCTTATAGGGAGAACCTACCCGTTATTGCAGGAGAAAGGAGCCAACCTACGACTCCGGACGTACAGCAGAATAGTCCCTGCATTGGCGTCCCCCGCAATTGAAGTCCGGTCTGGTTGTTCCGAGGTTCTTCACTTACGGAAGAGAGAATCAACGACCGAAAAGTCCAGTACCAACGCCCCCGAGCATGAACACGAAACCTCTCGCGAGGATAGCGCCGATACCACAGTTGCGTTAAATTGACCTTCTCACTCGAAGAAGACAACGAGTCTACGCCCTCAGACTTAGCACCGCCTTCGCCTACTGCTCCAACAGCATTGCACGCTCAACTCCGGTGGCTTACATCTGAATATCCAACTGGACCACGGAGCTACCGCTGCAAATCATATCGATGATGGACACTTTTGTCCTCCTGTCAGTCACAAGGATTCCAAATATCTAAGCGGCCGTAACTTCAGAGAAGACATGAAACACATTCAGGGAGGGCTAGCCTAGACGTCGAACGGGATCCCACTCGAAGGGTTTAGATATTCAAACTCGGCACAGCGGAAGTCCACAAGAAGACAGGAAAGCCCACCCTGCACGTAACACAACAGCAACCGACTAGCGGGCCACCTGGTACAATAGTTACGTACTACAGTAATAGACCAGGCGACAGGACAGGTTGCGCGGATAACCCCAACGCCATGCCTCCTAGTCGTGACGGCAATAGCTGAGGATGCCGCGGCACCAAGGACTAGGATTCGCAGAGTGAATATGAGTGATCTCATCTCGTCAGCAACAAAGCAGAATCACGTGCCGGTTCGTCACGAAAATATGTGCTTGGGGGTGTTCCACTGACTCATCGAGTATGTTCAAGAGCAAACGTGCAAATTCCTCGCCAGATAGGAGATTATGCCAACAGGTCACGTTTGCTGACCGACATTTTTTGCGCCTCGTCGAGTAGTATATCTGAATTTGTCGGTAGCCGTAGCCGCACATGTTGCCGGGACCCCGCCCCTTGCATAATGTGGATGTAAACCAATCCTTGTGGAATTTGAAACAATGTAGCTCACAATTTGGCGTACCGAATTGAGAGGCTACATTTTTCATGTCTCCACAAAGGTTGTTTTTACGCCCACTTGTGCAAGGGGGGGGTGTCGGCCACCTGTGCACTCTCACTTGTCCTACAGCTCCTGCGTGCGTGCGAGTATTGCGTTTTCGTGTGCCAACCGACGCCCGATAGCGTCCAATTAGATCGTGTGTATAACAGCTCTGCACTGGTGCAAACAGACAACTCTTCGTCCTGACACGACGAGATAATTTTTTCAGGATCATTAACGACGGTCTTGAATATAATGTCGCCATCAACGGTGCTGTCTGTCATCTGGTATTCGTTGTTTGGGTCGTTTTTAACACTCTTCACTATCAAACAACTGCTACCCAACTATAAAACCTGTCTCAGCTGCAGCCATTGTTTCGGGAGCCGCATGCGATCCTCTACTGTCTGTCCCTGGCTTTATTGGTTTCTACTACTACTACAGTACCAGTACTGTCGAAGCATGGTTTTCTCCTCGCGGTGTCCGGATATTCGTATGTCCTGCTCTTTGACATCCATGGCATGGCTGGATTCGGGGCAGTCGTCAAATGGAGAACAACATAAACTGTCCTTTCTGTGGTCTGACATGTCCACTCGAGCAACCGTTCGTAACGCGATCCTGTCCCGTGTGCGCATGGTCCTTCTCGCGCACCACGTGAATGTCCCATGTCGGTTGCGTTTCATATCACGCAGAAACAATGTATAGCTTCCCAGTTACACAAGCGCGTCCATTGAAAACCAGAGCACGAATTCCTTGTCTTGGCGCGTACAGACCGGCAACCTGAGCAAGACTGATGTAGCGTTGGATACACCGTCAGAGCTGGAAAATGGCGCAGCCCGTCAATCCTGTCTTAGAAGCTAGACGTAGTTTACATGTTCATACGCTGGATACCTGGTACGCAACAAACGGAGACGGCACAGTCCAAGTCTTCATCGGCCTGCCCCGACTTGGGGCGAGCGGAAACATTCCGCCAGGACCTGCAACGGCGAACTGTCCCCTTCAAAGACCGCATGGGGTAGTGGTGATGGGTTTTCTTTCTGTTCCTCACGTCAGGTAGTTCATCCATACAAGGGCAAGTCGGAAGTATCACCACAGCTGAGAGCGCTACATGTGCGGCCTGGGGAGCGGAGAGGCTGGCCACCGGAGGGGATGCGCATGAATGACTTGAAATACAGGAGTATCGGCGTTGGCTGGAACGGCTGCACCGAGTTAACCGGAACCAAGACGCGTATCAGGCTACGAAACACAAGAAACGCAAAAGGAGAGGGGGCGGGCTTCGGCTGGCGAACAAAGCAGCATGCGATGCCTGAGAGAAACAACGGGATTTGTGGCGGTAACGACCTACAATGTGCGCACCCTGGCTGCAAAGGGACATAACGGGTACGGGCATGAAGAGCGTGTACTGGCGAAGGGCCAACAACTTTGCTGTGATTTTATTGGCGGGCAGGAAGCATGGAAACTCAGCAGTACGACATTCAGTGCGGCGTTGTATCACGTTTTCTGCTGAGGTCAGTAGAAAGCAGCAGCCAGGAAAGGTTTGTACGGAGTTGGTCTGGCAGCCAAAGAGACGACATGCGTACACTCATCAGTTCATCGACGAATAGTATATAATTATGGGCTTCGATTGGGCTGGTAAATACGAAGCAGTGAATTACGTCGTTGCGTACGCTCCAACATGTTGTACCAAGGACGCCGAGCTGAATCGTAAACTATGGGCAAGAATTGGAGGACCTAGCCAAACAGATAGTTCCAATGCACTGATGGATGCTAGCGCGCTAAATGGGCAGAGGGTGATGGGGTGCGGGGGTGATGAAAACAGGGTGCTTAGAGTGTACGGACGTGATGCTTTTAACGATATTGGTGAAGGGTTTCTGTCGTTCGCTACCACTTGTAACTAAGTTTCTTACCTTTCATCAACTCGTTTTTTAGCACACGCAAGAGAGGAATATCACAAACGCACAACGGCACCAGCCCGAATGAACGTGAGCGGATTGACTAGAGTGTAACGTCGTTTTAAATTTGTTTCAAATTTGTTTCGTTTTGTTGACCCTTTGTTTTTGTTGTGTTTTCGTTTTTTAGACCCTCCTTTGTCCGCCTTTCTGTGCCCTCCTTTGTGTCTCTTGTGTCATCCTTGTCTCTCCAGCTGAATATGGGACTGCTCGTTTTTATTCTTGTTTTGTGATGTCTCTCTCTACCTTCTCCCTGTTTCGTCTTCGGTCTGAACTTGAGTACATGACTTTGAAGTCGTCTCACAGCCTCCACCACCGGCCAAGGCTGATTCAGACCACAACATCGTATATATCAAGATCCGCCGCCTCACTGGTCACTTTGCACCCAATAGACAAGTGAGAAAGGCACCAAAGGCAGACGGTTTGACCGGCAGTTGCTTATTGTCAATGGAAAGTCTCCCGCAGTGGCCATGAAGGTCTTTTCCACTCTCAACCAACGTGTGCAGCCCCGTATCCCGTCTGGTATGGTGAATGCGCTATACGGAGAAGAATCACCTACACCACGCCGTCAAACGTGGATGGTGCGAGACAGCCGCAATTTCGGCCGCTTTCAAAGTACTGTAGCATGAGCCGCGAGGTAGGATGCGTGGCAACTGGTGCTCTCCCACCGGGTATAATCGCGAGGAAGACACTTAAGACCGCGTGTATGAAAATACAGGAGGTCATTGCCGCAAGAGTACATGCGTGGTCAGAAGAGTACCTCGCCGAAACCGAAATACGCCTAGCGAATCGAACAGCGAGGGCTTTACAAGCACTTGGAGAGTATGGTAGGGTTGGAAGGGGAAGGGGACCCAGCACATCAACAGGGACGAGGATGGCACGATGTTAAGGGATATAGTTCGAATACGTAAACGATGAGTGAGGTTCTTCCACAAACTCTTGAATGCGGAATCACTAACAGCTCGATTCCACCATCATCGAGCTATCGCCACCACGACCGCTTGCCCTATCGCCCGGAGACGATTTATCTATGGGCGAAAGGACACAAGTAAATCAAAAGCATGCCCTATCAGAACGCGGTAGGGCCAGGTGACGTCCTGGTCGAATTGTTCATAACTCGATCACCATGAACACAACATGCCTGCCAATTTTAGAATAAGGGAGAAACCCCCCAGCAGTGGAAATATGCGATCATCAAGGTCCTTCACAGAAAAAGGATCCCTTTGACTACAACTAGAAAGGGTTTTGTCAGTTGCCCATACAGGTACAGCCATATTGAAAATATTTATTTTCCACGTTGGCAACTTCTATGAGACTCGGGGAATACATCTTGAGGAACAGCAGTGCGGCTTTCGTCCCCCACAGTCAACAATCGGCATGGTGCCCGTTGTGCGCTGCGTCCAAGAGCTCGGACGAGAGAAGGAATTTCCCCCCTATATGTGCCTTTATTGGCCTGCGGAAATAGTACAACTCTGTCAGTCGAGGGCTGCTTTGGGAGACACTCACACGCTTTGGGACACCAGCGGAAGTTCGTGCAGTTATTCCCCAGTCCCGCGAAGGCATGCGGGACCGCTTGCATACGGATTACGGCGAGCACTCAGATTGGCTTTATGGCACTCAGGGGCTGCAACAAGGCCTGCGTTGCCACCGTTACTACCCAACGCCTTCTTGGTTACAGCGATACAAGCAGTTCTAACGCGCTTCAACGAGGACGAATATCCAGGGCCGTGTAGGGCATGTTTTACGCCGACGACGCGGGAATTTTCATGAGCTGACGCAGGGATTTGCTGAAATGATTACTGTCATCATGGCTAGGTTCGAAGCTTCAGGCCTCACGGTGTCGGAAATGAATACGGAAGCGATGCTACTACGAATACCGGGCCAAATATATTTTGCTCTACGACTCGACATCGAAGAAGTTGACCAGAAGCAGAGACAGAAGAAGCGGCGTCATCCACGAAATCGCTGACCCCTCGCTCGAAGACGGACCCGTCTCATGCGGGAATGCAAACGTCTCGGTTTGGCGTTGTATGATATAACGACCGCCCAGCTTAGGCTGAAATTCTGCAAGCTGAAGACCGAGGTACTAGAGACTCTGCTGTACGGGTAGGGGATGATGGCGACTTGAACTCTCATCGTGAACACTCCGTCGAGTTCTGATCGGCGCAACACTAAGTCTTCCGACGAGTCATTGGCTTTCACGACGTACCTACCACACCACCCTCTCATAGCGAAGGACCCCCAGAAGACACGATGCGAGAGCATTGAACAGCCATCTTGAAACGGCGCCTTTCTTTTGCGGGAGGCATGGTGCGAGAATAACAATGAGCGGGGCGAGTACCCAGTCGGATGCTAACAGCGACGACAGACGGTGCGAAGGGTTCAAGACAGGGCGGGCAATCGAAGACTTGGAATAAATGCCTAGTTGACGACCTCAGTGTGTTTCGAGTCAACAAGGGTTTCACGGAATACTTCCCGTTGGTGTTCGGAGTGAAGACCACGGTGTGGACCATTGTAGCAAAACAGGCAGGGAAGTGCTACCGGGGAGGCTTCGGAGCAGCGCAACGGTTTACGACCAGGTGCCACCAGGATGAGGCGATAGACACGTTCTACGATAGAGGTAGCACATTTCCGCTACATTGGTTTCTGAACATCGGGGCTACCTAATCCGAAACAGTCGGAAGGCCAATTGTTTGCTCAGAAAAATGACGGTTTTACCCTTGGGCCATGGGACTATCCATCGGGATGCAATTTGATTCTTGCTCGTTTTCGGGTGATGAACGGAGCTCTCTCTTCAAGGGAGGAGTCTCAGAAAAATCAGGGTGGTGGACCTCTATCGTAGAACGTCTCGACATTGAGTGGGGAGCGCCACGCATCTGTTTTGCGTCCAAGGGACTGGGGAAGGGAGGGGCAACGGTTATAGGGAAACCGCGGGCGATGAACCAGGAACGAGACAACATGAAGGGTGGCAAGGTGCCAGACCGTTAGTAGGGAAAACCTGTCTATGCCACTCGTACCGCAAACTGCTCCGGCTGTCTCAGACAGGTTGAACCTTCCTGCGATACCGCGTCTATGCCAGATCAGCCACCGACTGTCATGGAGCCATGCGCAGGGTGCTATTTAGTATTTGCGTTGTCCATGGAATAAAAATACTTCGTTTTTGGACCACGCCGGAAGCTGATTTTTCCCTTCTTCTCGGAACCTGCCATCTTGTCGTGCCAATCCACACCCCCGCTGTCATCGATACAGTGCTTTAAACAGACTTGCACGTGATACCGACGAAGAATGCCCCCGACCTTGGGGTAGCCCGTGCACTATATTGTTGCGAAAAATACGAGAACTATCCGCTTTTGTGTCTTATCATGGCAACACGCTCACCCGGGGTAGCCCGTGCACTATATTGTTGCGAAAAATACGGGAACTATCCGCTTTTGTGTCTTATCATGGCAACACGCTCACCCGCCACATTCTTTCTACCAAAGTTGGTGCTCCTGGTCGGACCCGCGCAACAATGTCCTTGAACGGATAATCAATAGAGGTGAACACATCGCGTTAAATATCTGAGACGATCTACTGCAATGCGCTTGCCATGTGTCCACAGTACACCAGTTGAGAAAACACAGGGTGAATCGGCTTTCTTGTAAGAAGTCTGAAATCAGTTGTCAGGCTAACATTCTTATTCGGGAGGAGCGAAAATGGATAGACTTCTAAAATGAAGCCGGTTTGGACCTGTAAGGGTAAACAATCTGTTGATACCGGGGTGCGTACAGGCTTTCACTACTAAATTACAAGCTACAGAAGCGGGCGAGCCTGGGCGAACGCATGAGGCTAGTTTCGTCGCAATCCGTCTCGATGTGGTCGCCGCCACCGGGGTGCTGGGGTTTTGGTGGTGTGTTTAAGTGCGGCAGAGTTTCACGGGATTGTTCCCGTTTCTTTTCCTTCCAACGCGCACGAGTTGCTGCCAGTATGAGGCCACCTTTCCCCATTTGCCTCTCTACTAGTAATGAGGCCGCCTTTCGTCTATAGGCAAAATGCCTCTTCATACTGGGGTGCGTACAGGCGTCCACTATTCAATTCGTGCGTACATCTGGTGTGTACTGCGTGAGCAACAATCTGTTTTTTTTTTTTTTTGCATTTCTGAAGTGCGCGACGAGCTGCATGCGGCCCCTTTATACAAACTTGATGTCTACAGCGCCGGGCGAGCTTGGACTAATGCGCGAAACTTTTTTCGTGGAATGCCGTCTCGAGATTGTTGCGGTTGCCGTCTGCTGTGGGTTTGGTGGTGTGTTTTTCGTTTTTTGCTTTCGACCGCACACGGCCGACTGCAAGTAGGAGGCCACTTTGGCTCATTTACCTCTCTACATCACTCCATGTAGTAATTTGCCATAGACGGCGAACGCGTGAGCTGCATACTTTCTTATTTTCAATTTCGTTTTACGAGAGGGTCGATGCGCCGATACTGTACAGGTACTTATCATTTGTAATACTGTCATCACGCCTACAGCAATATTCCTGCTGCTAGCTGCTGTATACCAGGTGATTATTAGTGTTGGACATACACCGTAACAGCGTAAGAAACATCATGGCAATAGTCGATAATGTGCCTTGGCATGTTACTCTTCGCCGCCCTTGTCTGTACAGATGCACAATGTGGCCGCCACGGCGTCTCGGTATGTTAGTCTTCGCCGCCCTTGTCTGTGCCGACGCACAAGGCGGCCACCACGGTGAAACTCCCGAACCAGAGCGCACGCCCATCGTCTATAGGTATATCGTCGATTGCGTTCGCTATCGTCTCCCTCTTTGAACAAAATTAATTTCTTTACTCCTACCCTTAAGGCTTAGAGTTGATTTCATTTAAAGCTTAATTTCATCCACCCCTACCCTTCCTACCCTCTCTAGAAATCTTGTGAAAGTACTGTACGAAGCAAACGACATACGGACTGGTCCAGACGTAAACCATATTTTCGTTCGATCGGCGTTTTCGCATCATTTGGAAATAGTAGGATTCCTGATTGACAGCAGTGTTCCAGCCTACAACAACCAATGCACATGCAGGCGTTGAACAATAATTCGTATTCGTCGAGGAAAGTCATGCGGAGTAAATCTCGACAGTTGCGGCGGGAGTGTCTCGATACCGATTCCTATTCAAGAGTCCGCTAGTTTTGCACAGCAGAGGACGCTATTTCTCGGAATGAACATTCTTCGAGGCATTAGGAAACGATCGATATCCTCACCATCGACTAATCCGTTGTAATAAAAAAATATGACGTGCCCAATATCCGCAATACATACCAGGTAGCTAAGACATACGACGATGGGTATCTGCGTCACAGCTTCGTTTCTTTGTCGTTCCATACATCGTACTTTATAGTTCTTGGTACAGTAGTCTAGCCGTGCAGAGTATCGCGCGACTTAGAGCAGGTCCCCCGGAGGAAAATAAAAGATATATTATTGTCCGTGGACGCAGCACCGGTCTTCACAGGCCCGCTCTGACGTACAGAATGTTTTTATTGATAAGGAGAATGAGGCATGGCCGCGTCGGAGATACGGATCAGAGTGAGAGGACATAAACAAAGGCAGCCAGCATACGGGAAGCCAATGCCATCATGTGTACAAGTAGGTCAGCAAGACCACGCCGAACGCAAGCGAGTCGGGGGTTCTAGCTGAGAACGTTGATAGACATGACGTAGTCACTGGATCGGTCAACCGACGACCAATGCTTGACCAGACATGTGTGTGCAAAATTTTCCCATCGCCCCCCCAATATTTACTATTGTGACGTCGGGGGCGGGGGGCGGGGAAAGGGGACGGGGAAAGGGGGTGGAGAGAGCTACAAGTCTGACGGAGTTCCGTACATCCCTGGAGGGAAAACAATATACCAGCGCCTGCTGCCAGGGTAATAGGAATGTTCGATATGCTACTACTGCGGTGCTGTACTGCCGATCAAATCCTATCCCACGATTACTCCGTCCCACTGACGTCGATTCAAAAACGTGACTTCTTTGACAATGTTCGGGGCTTTCTGCTTCGTCTACACGATACCCTGTTGGGGATCGCCCTCTAACGCCGTACCGCGATGCGGCGGCATGGAGTCATGTGGGAATGGAATGCCGGCAATGTATACGTACACGGGGTGGATCTATTTGCGAAATTCTGCGCTTGCTTCTGTGCTGAATCGCGTACCTGGAAGGTTCTTAGATGAAGTCTTTCCTTATGTCCTTCAGTAGTGGCCAAAGTACCACCGCCCTATCTGCGGACCCTCGCGGGTTATGGAGAATGAGGTACTCTTTCAAGCTCTAGAACAGACTGTGCTGTCACATGAACTTCCCCGAGGTGGGATTAAGCCTTGCCATTATTACTGTATCATAGCTCTCTGCATGAGTGGTTGGTACATCGATTGCATTGGATGTATGGAGCTGTGACGGGATAAGCCAAAAAGGGCAGATAGATGTTGTCACAGCCCATCAAATAAAGTTTTTCCCAATACTTTGTCTCCATACCAACAAACGCGATAGATTCGAGCTACCGCAACGAGCGACCCCCAACGGCTTAGCAGTCCACTACATGAAGCAAGAAACACTGTTCCAAGGAACTACAGTACACCTACAATACCGTAGTACAGGTTCAGTGAAGTATTCTTTTCCTATTTCTATATCTGGGTATGTACATGTGAGGCCCTATCACCAGCACACCGCATAGAAGTCGGTCGCTCGGAGCAACTTGCACAAGACAACCAGACAACCCGCCCATGACGAGCAGAACAGCAGTCCACAAACCGCCTGCAATGTTGGGACCCAGGGCGGCGATGAAGTTATCTGGCGTCAGTATGTGTGTTGTCACCTCGTAGCACAATTTCATCGAATCTACAGCAACAGTATACTGCTGCATCTGGACAGCATTTAATCACACCAAAACTCGAAGTTGTACTACTGTAGTGAGGGGGAGATTCAATGACATCAAATCAATGGGTCAAACAACCGTTTATATGATGTGCACTTACTATTACGGGGGTCCATAGTTAACGGGACCAAATTTTGTTATTGAAAATAGGTAAATATATAGGTTTTTATGTATACCATAGGTCCTATTAACTATGTACCCCCGTAATAGGGGTCTCTTTTCGGTGGTGCAGGGCTGAACTCACCTCAAAGTGACGATGTCTTCTTCTCGTCTACCCCGAAGCAATGGGATAAGCTCATAGTGCACTTGGGTCACTGGTAACATGCCATGCCTTGATCACACGTCTCTCATTCGCGAACTTCATAGCACAGCAGTGCTTGGGGCTCACCCCACCGTGGGGGCTGCTCTTTTCACCTGTACATTTTCTGACCAGATGCGCTTCTCCAATGAGCAGTTCCCACTACTTGTATACCTGGTAGTAGTTGGATGCTTCAAGTACGAACACTACATGTACTCGTAATATATAGGTTTTAAGACTACAAATAGCAGTAGCGCAAAGCAGTTTTGGTCTGGTTGCGCGAACGAAGCTATTCGAAGTCTTGTTTCGGTGAGATAATGAGCTCCTCATGTGAGAAGTTCAGCGAATAATAAGGCACAAGCCCTATAAGGCACAACCACTATTAAAACCAAGGCGTTGCACTTGGTTGGGGTCGTTTCTGGACGCGGGTGTTTGCAGAGGTATATTGGCAACGTCGCATGAAAGCTTGCTGATGCATCCTGGACAGAGGCGACGCTCGCTTCGCAAGCTGGATTCGAGATCGAGGAGGGGGTCGAAATCGACAGTCGATGAGCGGGAATATAGGGTTGCTTGGCCATATAAATAAACCGACGTTTTACTGCAGAAGTTTCCGCGTTCGAACTGGGAGCGTTCGAAGAGGCTCTTTGACGTTCCACGAGTTATATATTACCAAGTTTTCGCACCTACTGTACGAGAAAAAAAGTCCCTTGGGAGTGGCAGCAACATAGTAAGCAAGGCGCGGCGCAAAACGACCCGGGTTCGAGCGGAAGGACGCCACAGGAGCAATACCAAGTGCCAACACGAGACCAACCTGACGCAAAAACGGGGAAGAACTCCCCGGAGGCGTTGTAAGCAGCTAGCTGCTGACCATTGACATGCCAATTTGCATGCGGCATTTTCTACCTGCCAGTATTCGGATATTCACGGACGGCGTATACCGTCGTTGTCTCGTGACCGAGAACGGTAGGCGTGAGTACGCAGCGAAAGGCCCGACTGGCGTTTGAGCGTTGGCCCTGTAGTTTGTTACTGTAACATGGGATGGAAGAAGTTGGGAATTTGTGCTACTACTAGTAACTCTTGCCTGTTGGATTGTTTCACAAAAGGCAAATAATAATAAAAAATAATTAGGCTCGACACTGTAAACCAACACCCGCGTGTGCCGGACCCCTTTCGGGAACCACTTCATTCAGACGCAGCCAATTCTGCATCGTTTCTGCTTGCAATGCATCTATGTATAGGTGCAGGAAATATTTTACGCCGTGTAGCTGTTGCCGTGTCCGGGACTAAAGTACTGTTGGCGTTGGGCACGAGCAACCATCCACCAAAAAAGTTACAAGTTGTAAATAATGTAGCAAGGACGAAGAAATTGTTTCCGGCTGCAGTCCGTGTAGCTGCCGCGGGCTCGTGGTGGACAGTGGCATGACGTGCATCGCGAATTTGCGACACGTGGCTTTTGCCTCGTTCTGGCGTTTGTACAAGTATACCTGGTAGTATAGTAGAAGTATACAGGATACCCAGGTATGCCCATCAGGTACTGCTGTATGTGTGTTACACTGCTGTTGTAGCTATGTACCGCTAGGACCCCGCCCGAGTTCTGTTTGGTTTTTTCCTCCCTGCAGCGCATACATACATTAACATTAAACAACTGGCAGAGAAGTGTATGAGGGATATTACTGATTTACGGAAGGATATTTGGTTTATTTAGGAACGGAATCTACGCAATTTTGTTTTGTCAGGAGGCAAGCATAATAATGATATGTATGCTAAGTGCGAATATATTTATTTGTCGCCTGCTTGCTCGTATATGTATACCTATTTACTATACACAACAGCAGTATGAATGCGAATATGTGTGATACCAGCAGCACCAATATCCACATCATGTTTGTGGACGAGAGTCAACCATATACGCATATTAAATACCTACATACTACGGCATATAACACTTATTCTTCGCGGCAGGCAGTCAATCCATAGAAAGACGGATTTGAGGCGCACCAACCACAATAACAACACATTATATTTTTTTATCATCCCTTTTACTCTCCAGCTAGTAATTAACTCGTAGGAAATTTGACCCTCAGCGATCTTCTGGGCAAGCAGTAGTCACAGGTGTCGTCGCTGAGAGAGTTCATTCAGCATTCCCTCTAGTCTGCTCTTCAGTTTTCATCGAATTTTGGTAACTCGCGCTTTCGCGCAATATCCGCCACTACTAGTACTTACTGTATCCATTTTTTATGCAGGACAAAATCACTGCGAGTACGAGTATGCACTCAGTCAGACTCGAACCTACGAAATTGATTTAATTAGGCACGCGAATCACCCACAAAGCCACCGGGGACGCGGGCTATTAATATAGTCTGTGCTTCTGAGACGACGACATACAAAACAGGGCTCGTACATGAACAGACTATCTTGGACCACACATCCCAACATGCCAGCGAGGAGGTATGGAATATTGCCGTAGACTGCTACTGCTGCTGTATATTCGCACGAACAAATGTCTTCCCGTTGGATCTTCAACCATGTGCCGAGCGTGCATTTTTAGACGGCTGCTTTCCGGGAGACCGCCGACCACTTTCAAAGTCCTGTCTCGCTGTCCCTCGCTGCGACGCGATGACCCTTTCGGCCATCCTTCCCGAAACCGAACCAATCAAACTTGCCTGCCTAGTGCTGCTAGCGGCCAGCCATGCTATTTCCGCTTTGTCGGAGCGATTCCCATGAGAGACACCTCCAGATAAGAGTAAATTGCCACGAGAGCTACTGCACCCCTATCGGCTTTTGGTTTTTTTTTCTTCTTGTTGCTCGTATTGTTGTAGTTGCTGTTGTGTTGTTGTGTTGTTGTCGTTGTTGTTGTTTTTTTTCTGTTTTTTTTTTTTCACGAAATCAATACTCCTATTCAGCGGCACATGGAACCAAAAGCGCTCCCAGAGTTCGCACGGGCACACGAAATAGCGTTTCTAAGATGGTGCTATTAATAGTGTGGAGCTGGGAATCGCAGGCAAGCCATCCGATTGAATCGTAAGATTCAACTCACATCAGAACCGCAACTTGGAGACGATTAAAGTGGCCGATTTGACCATGTACGTATTTGGTCATCCTCCCTGGCTCGCCGGCTGTACTGCCCCTTGCCAACCGGCGGGGGGGGGTTGCTCGTCTACTAAACTCGAAATTCAAGTGGGCCGATTGCTCAAATTAAATATTTTTTCCGATATATAGCCGCAGACGCAACAAGCAGCGATGCCCTGCTGCTGTAGTAGTAGTAGCAAGCTGCGGAGCGGAGAACATGGTCATGGATCACGAATCGACATTTTAATAAAGGAGGGGCCACTGCTGTAATTTCAAAGGTACCCAGTACTAAAATAACTAGAACACACAAACCCAAACCAAATTGAACTTTCGTAGTTATAACACAGCTGACGTATTCCAAAATTTATAAAAATAACAATAAGCCAAGAAATAATATCCGGAAGAACGGATAGACACATTGTCAAGCTTTCGTATGGAGACAAACAGTAGCAATCGAGGAAGGACCAACAAGGATAGGTTCGACCGAAAATCTACTACGATATTACTACTACCATAGTACTCTTAATGATGCCTGGAAGTGTTGATACTTGTATATACAGTACCACCAGGTATGTATAGTCTAACTGAACTATTTCGTCACGATCTGTCGCCCCCTTGATACTCTCCAGAGGTAAAAACATTGCTGACCCCCGTTGTAGGGATTCCAATGTCCACATTAGCTATAGTCTATAGTCTACGGTCATACGACTACGGCCATACCATGTGACATTAGTACACCCCCCGCTCTTCGTTGCCACTCTTCATCTCGATGTGGTCTCCGTGACGTGCAAAAAGCAATGTCGACATCCGAGAAGAGCAACAACCGGAAAGGAGCAGACGAGGAGACATGTCACATACGTAATCATGTTACACATGAACCACCAGTAATATATATATATACATATGCCAGGTATGTATACGATGCCAAGATGTAGTACCGAACGATATTTAAAATAACAAAACGCACGGGGTTGGGCGGGGCGAGGTGGAAATAGAAAGGTTGGGCGTGGTTTAATACCGGTACTTCTTTAATAAGTACCTGGTACTCTGCTGATGTACCAACCACAGCGGTCGATGAATGAATGTGGTATCCGTCACATCGCGATACCGTACCTGGTATACTTGTTTCCTCCACCGGTCTACAGCAAGACAAGCTGGCCGTATTCTGTAACCCCCGGGAGATCTATCAGTTTATTTCTTGATTAATTTATTGTTCGTCAATGGACGCGGTTTGATGGCCTCCTTATCAAAACGTGGACACTACTGCTGACCTTCAGCCGCCCACTGTCATATTCAGCAACCGCTACTCCAAGTGCCCCTGAAGTCGTGAGGATTGGTTCCACGCGCACAAGCAATTGCGAGTAGCGCCTGTGGACATTCTACGCTCCAGTGTGGTACAGGTGACCCGACCACACCGATCGGTCTTCAGCGTGCTTCGAAAGAATGTCAATGAAACCAAAAATGAAGCCAGCCGGCCCTTTTGCACAGCACCAGCCCAGATCCATGAATGACTACACCCGCGGTTCGAGTCCTGCCGGTCGGCCGAGGACGCGCGAGATGGCCCGGTTTGCGAGAAGTGCTGTTCTCTTGTCGTGCATTGCTTGGACTTCGGTGGTCTGCGTCGCTTCGGGCCTAGAAGCGTCGGGAAAAGGTCAGAACAATTATCCTTCCCTGAGGCTGGTTGAAGATACAATTTTAACCACCGCATATCTTGATTTCAGAGGTCGCGATCAAGCGTTCGAAGCAGCCACGAGGTGGGACGAAGAGAGGCTCCGGGCCGGTCAGCACGGCTTGCGTGCGCCACACTTGGCCTGCGCAGAGTACGGTCGTGGTCATGAAGCCGCCTCTGGCCTGCAAACATTTCTCTCCCCTGAGGCTGTGAAACCTCTACACCACTCCAGCGAGTATGGCGCGTGCTTCCTGGTCACAGCTTCGGACATCCAGGCCGTCGAGCTTTCTAATGGACGGGCCGGGTTCGACCTGGCGAGCGTTGGTCTGTTTCCCTCTGCGCTGAAAATCGCTCCTGGCGTCCTTGAGCACGACAGCAATGTGCGAGCGTCGGAGGGAAGTGGCGGATTAGGCCTGCTGACCACGACTCACGGATCCAAGTTGCGTATGGACAATGTTCAAGGTCTTATCGTGGAGCTTACGCCTGGCACATTGCCTGCGCACTCTTCGGGGGCTGAGGCATTTCTCAGCGACTTGGAGGAAGATCTCATGTCGAAGATGGTGGACCTTCACTCCCATAACTTCTGGTCGGATCCCGCCATGTTGGGCGGAGAGCACCTTGCTATCCCGGAAGGTGCTTTGCGTGGGCGGGAGTGGAGCAGAGCTGCTACAGTGGTCCACGAGCTGAGCGCAGCAGCAGAGACCACTCCTGGCGACATTTGTTCTTGGGACAGTGTTGCCATGCACCACGCTTCCAACGATGTACTGCTTGTTTCAGGTACGTACGTGTGCTTTACTCGTTTTCGCGCGCGTTTCGGTTTCCACCCGTACTGGTGTTTTGGTCAGCAAATAATTTATAGCTCGCCACGAAATTGAACATATTGAGGGGACTCTGCAGCAGTACCCTCAGGAATGCGCCAAGCGTCCGCGCGCAGGCGTTTCGGCAACATTTATTTGCGATTGGAAATTAGAGTAAAAAGGGGGTTGCAACCAAGACCTATATTTCGAAGTTTTAGAATAATTTGTGCTTATATACAAGGCTAACGCCAAAGCCGGAGCCGTGGCCGTACGTGTAGTATGCAAGAATCTAGAAGAGCTGTTTAGCCCTTCTTTGCTCATTTTGAGAACTAATCGTATCTTGGGAACGTAGGTTTGCGCCCCGCATACATCTTTGGCGACGACTCGAAAAGAGATATACCATGAAAGCCTGGAGAACAGCAACCTTTTATCGAAGGCCATTTCTTCATCGATGATGTATGTAGCGAATGTACTGTGCCCCCGCCCGTGAAATCAAACTTTTTATTTAGCGGTTCTTTTTTTTTTTTTTTTTTTTTTTTTTTTTTAATCATCACTTTTACTTTCCAGCCTAAACTCGTAGGAGGTTTTACTCTCAGCGATCTTTTGGACAAGCCGTGGTCACAGGTGTCGTCCCTTCTCCCCCCCGGTACGTGCTTTTTTTTTGTCACACATAGGGTTCAGCATTCCCACTGCTCGTCGATTTTCATCGAATGTAGCTAACTCATGCTCTCGCGCTTTCCGCTAAACAACTTTCTATGCAAGAAAAAGTCCCTACGAGCATGCACTCGGTGAGACTTGAACCCACGAAATTGATCTTGATAGGCACGCGGACCACTTACCAAGCCACCGGGGACACCGGTTCTGGGAGTGTTTGGTGCTGCTCGCTCGCAACTCGAGTACACGAAAACACCTCGTGAGTGGTTTCTGGTTGCCTATAGCTGCTGTCTGGCGTACCCGACGGCCTCACGCAACCCATCAGGAACATCCCTCCATTTCGCGGGCTGTCGTTTCCCGTGAGGAGCTGTGGCTGTCCGTAAGTGAAGTGCATACGTTCAGTTGGGGGCTGTTTGTTGTCTACTCCAAATGTCTACTAATTTCGACTGCTGCAGTGGAGGTGTAGGCCTCTGCTGACAACTTACGGGGGAGAAATCTACAGAGAATCACAAGCTACAAGCTGCTGTGATATGATTCTTTCACGTCGCGGCCGCTATCCTGTAGGCACGAACCAATCGAAGTTCTAAACGCTGCGCATTTGAATAGCGACATATACCAGATATTTTTTATCCTTTTCCTGTAAAAAATCTAGAGAATAGAGCCACCATAAACCCGGGGACCAGTAGGAGACGCCGGAGAACAAGCTTAGTGTTAACGTTGATCCCAAGGGGTCGTAATACAGAATAATGCCGGAATGTCGTAATGTATATACACGATTTTCCTTGATATGCTGTAGTATACGGTAGTTGGTATGTTGTCGTTGTTCCTAATTTGTTGTTCTTTGTTGTCGTGGTAGCCACCGGCCCGTCTTGTGGTTTGTACCGTAAATTGTACTATGCACTATCGCCAACAGCAGCAGATGTCGGAATACGTATTTCTGTCCAACGGCGAGCCGTTTTGCGATGTAAGTATGAATATGACTGGGACGAGAGGTGGTCACACCTCGATAGTGACTATATACGGAGGTTTAGTGGTCGATGCCTAAAGCCGACCCTCCGACCCGAGCCCTTACCGACGCGAGCCCGAAACCTATGCCAGTGATCAGTGTTTCGGTGCAGTGCTCGTTAAGACTCTAGGCTAACTCGGCCGGCACGGGTGTGCTGTACCTGGAAAGACTCAATACGTTGGTTCGGGCGGCTCGGGACGCTGTGGCTAGGTTCGGTTGATTGAGCCGCATATGATGCACTCTTCTTAGCTCTTAGCCAATCAAAGTGCCCAAGTAGCTATCATAGGAAGGTCCACTATCAACACCATACTACTGACTACTGGTTGGGCTAAGAAGCTACGGCACGCCCCTATTACGGGGGGTCATAGTAAATAGGACCTAGGGTACACACGAAAACCTATACATGTAGCAATTTTTACTCACAATATCTTGTCCTATTTACTATGGTCCCCCGTAATAGAAATAAAAAACTCTAAAAATCTCTAGAAAATACCCCTTCATTTTTGGGCTGGGACTATTAAGCAGAGACACGAGCCCGTGAGAGAATTCCACTGGTTGATGCTGTTACCGCGACTCTGCTCCCACTTGGCACCTGCTCCCACCCGACCTTGTTCGCCTTTATCAAGGTTTTCACCCGAACGGCCACGCAAAAAAAACGGGAACAACACTAAAAATGGTGTAACAGTTTTCCACCCATGGTTTTCTCCCACAGGCTCGTGTCTGCAACTCGCGTTTCTGCTTTCCAGCAGTCACGTTAGGACTCTGAACTCGTGTTTCGAACCTACGGGAGATGTATCTTGAAGGTCTCTTCTTGTGTTTGTCATACATATCCGTAAGCACACGTTTTGTTCTGCTTTTGCCCGAGCGCGCACCATAAGAATAACCTTCTCCGGCTTAACCCGACATCATTGAACATCAGTACCGCTGCCGCAATCTGCGGTCGCAGTAAATAGCAACTGCCAAACTACAATATTCTTGAAACGACAAAATGAGGTCATGCGAAAAATACCGGCCTGTTACTAGCTGAAGCCTAGGGAATCATAACAAAAGTGAAACGTGTGGTCGCTCGAATGAAAATGCACTCAAAGTCGTAAATCGAACGACTCTTCCCACAGCAGCAACAGTAGTGATACTACTGTAGTTGTATAGTAGTTGTTGCGCTTTTTCGCTCAACATTTTTCTACCAGTTCATCTCCTCAATTGAGGAACTGATGATGGTGATTATGATGTTATCACAATATGAATACCTGGTGGCTCATTTCCCTGAAATCCTGTCTGTGGTAACAAAACAAGCTGTGACAAAAATACATCTCGATGGGAGAAAACAAACAAGTAGGAAATAGTGCGCACGGCAGGACCAGTACGTTAGGGAAACGGTACTATAGCGAGCTGTGGTCATCCCGTATCACTTGCAACCGGATTACACCATGGCACTACTATATGTGCACTCGAAAAAAAAGCAAGTTCAGGCAAGAGGGTAAAGAAAAAACAAACAAACAAAAAAGAAATGAAAAATATAAGAAATAAAATCGAAGCGAACATACGCTCAGGGCGCAGGCCGAGTCCCGAGAACAAGGTTGTGTTTTTGGTTGCTGGTACCTTTGTTACGGGGGACCATAGAAAATAGGACCTACGGTACACACAAAAGCCATATATTTCCCTATTTTTACTAACAATATTTGGTTCTATTTACTATGGACCCCCGTGAGAGTCGTATAGTATGTCCAGATGATGAATCAACATGGATGGGGACCTCACAAGAAGGCCAAACGGAAGGCAAGAATACAAGGAAAGGGTAGAGAAAAAGCCCCAGTATCATAACAAAAAACGAGCATTCTTGTGTTCAGCTGGCGGGTCAAGGACAATGCAACAGACTCAAAGGGGACAGAGAGACAGACAGGCCAAGGGGAGATACAAAAACGTAAACAAAACCAGGGAAGAAAAAAGGAAACTAAAAGGGGGAAGAGAGTCGTACAAACGTGATTAAATCGAACAAAATTTGGTGACGCATCTGACGCAGAATGACAGGGTGCGAGGGGGGGGGGGGGGGGGGGGGGGGTACTATCGACTTGGGAGGGAAAAGGGCAACGCAACAAAAAAAGTCAGAGATCGTAACTCAGCATCAGACAATCCGCAGGCGTCTAAACGGTAAACAGACGGTGAGTGCGGCATGCCACGTCTCGACAGATGTTTACGAATACACTTTCTTAACGGCCTATATGTTGTTAACTGTTGCTACGCCTCCTTCAACGCCCGCAGCTTCTCTTCCTGCAGAGTACCGGTATGGACATTTTTACACGTCTTGAGTACCAGGTATACTGGTTGAGAGGACTACAGCTGTAGTATTACAGTAGCGCATACAAATCTTGGTCGGGTTGCACGAACAAGCTTCTTGTTCACCAAGAATGATACCACACCCGACGCCCTCCGTACCATGGGACTGCTCGGATATATACATTGTATCTCAATTTTCAGCATCTTCCGTAGCACCAACTTACTATGCACTCTACAGTACAATATGGCCAACCTTTTTTCGTAGGATCATGGCCCATAGGCTCCAACACCGTACTGATCAGATCATGCTGTACGCCAAAGGCTTCAAGGCGCAGTACGTACTACTGCTGCACGTAGCATCCATCAGTTTCCCCCTATCCTGTATACACCGAGCGGTAGTCTAGACACCACGTGTTAGTGTCATATTAATGGTAGCATTCAGAGTGCAAAACTCAGAATAACAACATGCCTGGTACAGTACATACATCAGTACAGTAGTAGCAATGTGTTTAACGACGAGAAGCATTCATATATATCTTTGGTTCATGGTGCGAATACCAGGCATCCCAAGTATATCGCCCTGGCCGGCTGATGCCCGCCGCTGCTCCACGTATGTTCGAAAAATGTTCGAAATTTATCAAGTGCAGGTGGTACTATACTAGTAGGTCAAACATGAACACATAAAAGTGACAGCACTGCCTGTATGCGTGGCAACTACTGAAATACAACTGCTCTGTCCGCTGAATTCTACGACAGGACGCTGCATATAGAACAGAAGATAGATTGAAATCACGCAGCTACTAGAACGACATATTTTTCGAGCTATTTTCATCTAAACTTCATTCACCATTAATACTAAAATGCACATGATGTTGTTTGGTATGTATGTCAGTGTGGAGACAGCGATATCTGCTGTGACTAATGTATAGTGTATCTGGTATGTACTGTATGTACTGGCGGTGTTACACAACTGTTAATACTAAAACATGCGGCACTGACGGCTCACGACCCTCCAACAATGGGTCCTTGGAAGCCCTATTAACACTTGCGTTTTATTGTCCCATATATGAACATACATGTTCTTTACTGGTTGCACATTTATATTTTTGAACGAAAAAAAGCAACGGAGATGTTTTCAATATAACACTTTTCTTTGAACGTTCTGCATTTTTTTTAATAGATATATCATACAGAAAGTATCTTACCTGCAGCGCATGCTCGTGCTTGTTTCTCAAAAGTTGAAAAGTCTGTTCTTGGTTATCGTATGCTGGTTCCTCCTTGCTCTGTGCTCATTTGATGCGGTCGAGCCATTCTTGGCGCTTTCGGAAAAGAGCGCTTCACGTTTTGAAACAGACCAGCGGGCCGACGATAGGACGACTTGACATATTTTTTTGCGCCGACGCCAGCAGCACGAGCCTCCGAGCAGGCCCTCCCCGGGTTCCGTCGATTCAGTTGAGCACGGTGGCTGAGAAGGCAAACAAAATGTCCACTTCGCGTCGACAAAAAAGGCCTCGAAGCGCAGAGGGCCAACGATGAGCCCTCGAAATTCCACTCCTGTGACGGCACGTCGAATACTATGCCGTCTTATACGACACGACGCCATACGATGGGAAATAAGTAAGCAGAACTCACACCTGAGGTGTCAAAATAGCGACGTATTTTTCAACTTATTTTCATAATAATTCATTCACCATGTATGTACTAATAATAATGCCTCTAGAGTAAATTGTTGAATAGCATCTCAACGCGGCGGCAGCGATATCTGCTGCCGTGACTGATTACTGCTGCTTTATCGTGCATCTGGCATTGAATAAAGGCAGTGCTACACTATTAATACTACAAGAGGTACTGCTGCGCCGCATGTATGTGTTGATACCATGTCCTACGTGGGCTTCCGGCCCTCCAACGGTGAATCGTGGGAATCCTTAGTTGCGTTATTTTTTATTTTTTGGGGTACATTTCTTTGCTGGTCGCACATTTCTAGTACTGATGCTATATTAGAAAGCACTGGAGATGTTTATCATGGTTACCTTTCTTTGGCAATCTGCAAACAAGCAATGCGTAGACACAGCACATATTTATGTCATACCTGGTATATATATAGTACGTATGCTTACGTTTATTTATAAAAAGCGGAATACTCTTCTATAGGGTATCGCATGCTGGTTTTTGCTCATTCGATTCAGTCGAGGCGATCCCGGCGCCTTCAGGAAAAAGCGTTTCATGTTTTGATTCAGACCAGCAGGCCGACGATCGGATGGCTTGGCATGCTTCTGCCGCGACGCCATGCTCGCGAGCCCTCGAGAGAAGACCCTCCACGGGTTCCGTTGATGCAGGCAGTCGCGGTGGCAGAAGAAGCAGACGAAAAGGCCCACTTCGTGCAAAGAAATGGGCCTCGAAGCGTGTAACGTCCTCGGAATCCCACTCCTGTGACGACACTTCCATGATATATAAAACACTTCGTATATCGAGGACGGAAACGTGAACAACGACAGCCTCTCACGAAGGCACGCCGAGACGGCGTCGAAACATTCCGCCATAACCAGCCACTGTTGTTAGCGGTGGCCGTGCTGTTGGACAGTGGAGCACGTCAAGGCAGGGCAACAATGTCATGAGTGCTTGACAATCCAGACGGGCGACAGTCGGTATGCTGTTCTGTGAACGATACTCCGAGATCAGGTAAACTTCGATTAATAGTACAGTAGACAACTTAATGTTGAGCCGCCGACGCGTCAAGTCAACGCACTTTCTCCCTGCATGTTTCCACAGCGGAGACTACGGTGAACAACTGCGGCGCATGAGCATGAGGGGGACAAGTGGTACCGAGAGGTATCTAAGGATATATGAGAGATGTGTATTTCCACCATCACCCAGGATCAATACGACATTTCGGCGAGGTGCCGTGTGCGCCTTGTGAATTAAAGCGTGAGGACTGCCTACTACCTAGACGAGTTTTAGACACGTTTCGACCGTTCGTCACAAAAAGTATTGTTTGCGTGATACACGATGGTCGACCCAACCCAACCTGAACCCTAGCCTTAGTGATATTGCCGGCCACCCACCACGACTAGTCTCACACACGTGGATTGAGGTGGCCGGAGATGGTCGAAAGTGACCATGGCGAAAGCGATGTATCTGGCACTAAATCTCTGTACGTCGTGTTGTTCGTAGGGTTAGGGCTAGGGCTGTGGCACCCTGAGCTTGCAAAGTTCCCAGAACGAAGCCAGAGCATCCTGTAATTATATTAGAAATTACTTCAGTAACACAATACGAAGTAGTATCATACGCAATGTCGAGATATTGTGCATTCATCGCAGGCATACTTTCTTCGTAGCTCTTGCCGTCATCCTGGTGACGAACCCTTGCGAAGGAAACACATATCATGAACACCGCAGCGGCAATGGAAAGGGAGGTTACGACCGCAGCAGCAAAAGTGTCGTTAAACGAGAAAACGCGCACTACTACTATAACTACCATACCTGTGGCAAATCGCCCATGCGATTGGTTGGTGGAACTAATGCACTACCTAATGCTTATGGGGCCTCGATTTTTCATTCTTCCAGGCGTTTTGTTTGGCTTTCCTCTCTTCTTCTCCCTTCTCCTCCCTCATGCCCTTATCTTCTTGGTACTGTATTGGCAAAAGCTTTTGACATTTGAGAGTAGGTTCATTCGTTCGTGTTTTTTACACGTAGTAGGTTCATTCACTCGTGTTTCCACTTCTATTATTGCGGGGGACCATAGTAAATAGGACCAGATATCGTTGGTAAAAATAAGAAACATATAGCACTTTATGTGTACCATAGGTCCTATTTACTATGGTCCCCCGTAATATGATTTATTCCATACGACAACATATCGTACATGTTCCAGTCCGACATGCGTCGATCATCCTCCTGTGCCGCACATGTACTTTGTCTCCTATCGCTCTGTTCTGTCTTGTCTAAATATACTGTCGCACCAAGTGTTGATTTTTGGGTTACTTAATTTATCGATTTTCCCTCTTCTTCAACTTTTTTCATTACGTTGTTTGATGATTTCAGGCTTTAATGCTCTGTTTTTGCCGTGCTTACCGTTTTACGATTCGAGTTGCATTGGCTCCTTTACCATCTACGAGGAATACTCTTCGTCTCGTAGCTTTTGACGGCAATACTTGTATCTTGCTACGTAGGAAGAATGGTCGGTCGTGCGGTCCTTGGGTGCGTTGTATACGGTTGGATACGACGAACAATCAATCATGTGTGAACTTCAACCCTTGGTTCTATGAGTAGTCCCCGTCCTGCTTGCGCCGTACTTCAAATATCGAGTTCTAAGAAGGCCCCATCCAGCCTTTCCTGCTACGATGCGCGCCTTGAATTTTATCGCACGACGTCTGATGTACTTCCTTCGCTCGTCGACACTTGCAGAATCGTGCGAATTCACGACATAATACTACACCTGCATAGATGTAGAACGCCACCACAGACAGAACGCGTTTTCTGCTTGATGATAGTATCCTCGAGAAATAACCTGTACTGTTTGAGGGCTTGAGATTGAAAGCGACCACGTGAAGCAAATCAACATGTCATGTTGCGGACAAAGCCCCTCTTGGGAATCCAATAAAAAATCCCTTGTGATCGGCGTTCGTATGAAAGCAGATACGTCCAGCAATTGTGTGTTGCCCGTGCCATGGGGCTTAATATTTGAGTAGAGCACTGGGACACACGAACGGGAACCCTCGCGAGATAGACATCTTCGATGTTTGCCACTGCAGTATCAATCATGAACAGTTTGTTACGCTCAGGGCGCCCCACTTCCTATTTGCTCCACGGCCGTACACAGGCTTGGACCACCTTCTATACGATGGGAGGGGGGTGGGGGGACAGCGGGAGGAAGCCGAAGAGCTGCACGTGGCATGTTTCATGGGTCTCGTTTCTTTCTTGGCGGGGAGGCTTGAGGTGTTGCGAGTCGCGCCGTGGCACACGAAAGTCTTTCAAAATGTGGCCGCTCGTGCGAACATCCAAAGTGCTACGGTGACGTCTACTCCTCTGACAGATGCAGGGCTCGACGGATCGGGCGAGATCATCCAGGTGGGTGGGTGGGGTCAGCCCCCTTGGAACCCTACTGTGTCGCCTGAAACGCACGATGCATTCTTCTGTCGCGGAAAATACGTACCTTGTGCTTGAGTAGAGGAAACAAGCCATGTTCAACCCCCCCCCCCCGTACCATCAATACTGCTGGAACACGACTGCTGAACCTGCTGAACTGATATGTAATATCGAGAATCTTCGCTATAGGATTGTATTGGTGTTATGCCTGTCCACATCCATCGAATCGCGTTTTCGAGCATTATCGGCACGGAAGCTGCAAGTCCATCGCAGTTATGATATCATCGCATATACGGGGAACCATGAGACAAATGGTGGACACACGCGGTAGACACAGAGTTATGGATGCGGAGGACGTACACTCTATGGAAAGCAGCTTTCCATTTGCGAGCTCGGCTAGACGCACGTACGAATCTGGTCGCCGGTCTTGGAGTACGTTTTACAGGTTCAACGTTGTCAGGAGGGTTTGACATCTAAGGATTCGAACAGCTTCAAGGCGTGGGCGTTTGTTGAGACGACCTCGTGGCGTTGCTCGTCGGAAGGTCACCTGGCCAACACGATTTCCTGGAAATTAGCGGCGGTGCAGTACTTTCATCGATTACGCGTAGGCGTGCAGCTATCGGTCACGGCTGCCGTGGTCCAGTGGGAGTTCAGAGGTATTGCACAAGCCCACCTGGCAGCAGAGACGCCTCGCCGCGTCCGTCTACCAGCGTCGTTGGGTATGATTCTCTCTGAAGGAACCCTCATTCCCTCGTGGGGTTCGGAGGGGAAACGTTTTGGGGCTGTGTTTCTGTCTGAGTTACCTCCTGATGGGGCTATTGAACGAATTGTTTGCCGCCGATCCGGGGGTGATGCACCCTGTGCACAGCCTGACAAAAGCCTGACGTGGGGTTTTACGCCAACGGCACAGAGTTTGGAAACGCGCGATGGCAATAGGCCGGCAAGGTAGACAGGTAGAGGTGCAGTGTATGGGCCAAAATGTCGATCTGGAACGTGTTGGTAGTGTGGGTGTGACGACTCGGAACGAGGCTCGTGGGCCGAGATCGTTCTTCTGGGCGGACGGCGGGGCCGTTGCCCTTATCTTGGAGTTGATGTCAGGCTTCCCTGGTTTTCCCGACTATGTGACCCCACGTTCTTCGTATCGATGTGGCAAGACTGTAAGAGTGGTGAGGTACGGTCGTGCTTTTGGAGAAATCGAATCAAGTAGGTCGTGGCGAAGGCATGTCGGACTCCCGATGAGTCCGCCCTGCAATCGTTGCGTATCAGAGGAGCGACCACGTTCGCGTCAGGGGGATAGAATACCGGAACGAGTGATCCAGAAGTAGGGGAGGTGGAGGTTCCGAACAAAACGCACACTCGCAATAAAATAGAACCATCCAGAAGGGTGTCACGTGCGCTGGCGGTGGCAAATGTGCCAAATGAGATGGGGTAGAAAATTATTGAGTTTACGCAAACAGAAGTACCACATTACCTTGGTGTTGGAGGGGTCCAATGGTATCATCCGAGACAACTGAAGGGTGTACTAGCTAGGAGCGCGGCTGTTATCATAGGGGGGGAGAGATACAGTAAAATAGGGTGGTCGAGATACTCGGGGTGTTGCCGGAAGCTGCGTTACAGGTATCTGGCCGAAGGAAGGAATCTCTTTCTCAAACAACTAAGAAAAGAGTGATGACACAGATATTCGAACGACATGCAACAAAACCTGGTTTTCGTTGTTTTTTTTTTCATTTTCGCAGTTGGCAAATTGTCTGACAGTAGTTTGCTGTCCTGTGTATGCTCTGTCTTTCGCACCGAGGTAAGTGGGCATTACATTGCCTAGATTGCTTGCTACCTTTAGCGATGTATGGTGTTTGTCTCGTATTCTGTGACAGAGCTTGGAGCTCTCTAAAGGCATAGAATCAGCGCGGACCCTAGCCTTGCTGGACGTGGACGGGTAGAAATAACGGTTTAATGCTAAGAAAAGTCCACAAAAATCACAATATGTCCCAACTTCGATCACGTCTAAAACAGCAAACTGCAACCACCCCGACAGATCCTAGATACTGGGCTCGATGAGACGTCATGCTATTTTGAACATGGTGATGGGCTGGAGGTGACGCACGGGCACTACTTCGAAAGGTTCGGTATGGTGTACGCTGATAACTCGATCGACTCCACCTCGGCCACAACCACCCTCAAGCCGTTCTATATCTTCGAAGGTGGAGACTTCTACTTCAACATTGACAGGCGCAAGGTATGTGTCGCGATTGTGAAAGTTGCCATCCCGTCTGTCGGCCATTGCGGCAAGCACTGAAATATTAGTGCATTCGACGAACATGCTATGATATATTACGATGGGGAGTTGCTAAGTCGCTCAAAAATAATCGAATTTTGAACAGTGCGCTTAAGTCAGCATGGAATAGGTACCCAAAGGAAAATACATCAGCGGTCCCGCCGCCGCTGCCTACATACAAACACTCTCTAGTTTAGGCTTTGAGGTAGGGGAGATTCATTCACGTCTGGGGTGTATTTGCAGACACTTGTGCCTGCAGTTCGGTGTACGCCACCCAATTCCGTTGTCACGGCGTCCTTCCGGCAATCTCCTATGTCTTCATGACGCGTTAATCATGCCCCACTTTTGCTTGGACCACAAATGCGCTCCACACCTATAGGGTTCGCCCAAGCACGTCTACTTTTTTTGTTTGCTTTATTGTCGACCGATACGTCACAGGTCGTCCAGTACATCAATATGGTTGGGCCCGACACTGGCTCATCGTCCTCAGTATCGATAAATAGTCAAGGAGACAGGGTGTACTGGTTTTCGGCTGATCCTTTCGACCAAGATTACGTTGCCGGACACGGCACCCACACGGCAGGATCGGCGGCGGGGGCAACATTGACTACTCCCGCGCAGCCAGTAAACTGCACCGACACATACGTTTTAAGCTGCGCTGGAGGGTGTATTGATGGCAACTCGAGTAGCTCCGACGATGATCTAGTGTCGTCGTACCACCAGGTTTACAGAACAACTGACATCGACCGGATCTGCCCGATGTTCGGCTGTGATAAGACGCTCACGGAAGTTTGTCTAGGAGACGACGTGAGCGAGACGCTTTCAGCTCATGGAGGCATGGCCCAAGGCGCCAAGCTAGCGATCTTCGATATATATTATGGGCCTTACGTACTAAGCGATTACGCCGGGAACGGATTATGGGAAGCGTGCTTGGACAGTGGCTGCAAGCTGCACTCAAACTCGTTTGGCGGCGATGGCATGTGCACTCTGATGTCCATGGAGGTGGAGTACGATAACTTCATGTATCAGGTAGGCTACCGAAATGATGGTCGGGCTATCGGGCGCCGTCATTGTTGTAGAATGTTTTACATGTCAACGTGGGCACTTCGTTTCACCGAGCAAGCCTTTCGTAAGGTCGGAGAACGAAATAAAAGGTTTGGACCATGCGGCTCCATAGACAAGTAATCAAGCGGTACAATATGTGACACGACCCACTGCAGTCGTTCAACAGAATATAATGGCGTGTTTGGTTCAAACCTGGATTGTGACATGATGTTTTATTGTCAAGGCTGATGACTGTTCTCCGCCGTACATCGACAGAACCCGGAGAACTTGCTGATATTCGCCGCTGGCAACTACGGCAATATCGACGACGGACGCACAGTTTGCACCATAGGAAGCCCAGGCATTGGGAAGAATGTTCTTACGGTCGGATCAACTTCGTCGGGGGAAGCACGATTCACCACCACTGCCGAAAATGGTACGGCCGCGGACGGCACTAACGGATCTGCTGACATCGACACGGTGGCCTTTTTTAGCTCCTACGGCCCTACCCAGGATGGTCGAATCAAGCCAGAAATCGTCGCACCAGGCGATATGGTAAGCGGGTCGACCAGCCCTCTGCGGGAAGCCATGGCTAGAGGGAGACACGTTCTCGTGCGATTAGCAACAGTGGGGGCCTAACTATGGGTGTCTTGCCTGCCCTGTATACAGTAAACAAGCCCGGATAACTTCATATTGATAGTTCCCGTTCGCTGATTGAAATATAATGTATTCGTAGACATATGGTGACGATATCGATTCACGGCCTGCCTCTAACATCGTGCGTGTCGTCTCGTTTCTTTGGCAGATATACTCTGCGACCAGTGATGGTACAGACGAGTATTCCTGCAGGCTGTACGCGTACAGGGGAACGTCCATGTCGTGTCCAATCGCGGCAGGCGCATCGGCAATGGTGAGCAGCAAAATCGTGCAGTGTTGGCAACTTGCATTATCGAGGCGTCAATTCTAGCGTGACGCATCAAACATTCCCTGTGTATGCGAGTACATCCTTGCACCCCTCTCCAGCCGCCTTGAAAGCGATTCCCCGAAGGCATGTGTACTGCATCAGCGATGACTATAAATCATTGCGTGTTGATTCTTGACCCCAGATACGGCAGTACTTTGTTGACTCGAGCTTCTACGCCACCGACGTGTCGGCAAGAGGTTTCTGTGACCAGGGTTTTCTGTGCGAGGGCTTTTCTCCTTCCTCGGCAACCGTAAAGGTGAGACGGTACCATTGACATGTCGAGGGTGATAAATACCGTGAGCGCGATTCTGCTGTTGAATCGTTTACTCTGTACCGTACGCTGATCGAGCAGGATATACTGTGCAGATAACCTCGAAATAACATTTCTGATATTTTGCCCCCTGTTTACTCCGGTGTACCCCTGAGGGACTGCAGAGAGTCAGTTGCAGACAGACATATCGGGGAGGATATGCTTGTGTTTTTACACACCGCAGGATGGATGAATGAAGATTTTTCCGCATGTTGCTGAACCACGGAAACTTTGACTGCTACGTATACTACAACACATTCGGAATCCCGACCCTTTCTGCGCACAATGTTTCCCATGATCTCTACTGTACAGGCGCTATTGATCAACAGCGCAAACTTGATGGGCGGATGTTCGGAGCCAGACGGCTTCCGTGGCTTTGGGCGGGTCCACCTAGAGCAGGGAATGCCGCTAGGCGGGAAGGGGAGTCTGGTCCTTTTCGTGGCCGACGCTGCTGACACCTCCATAGCAGAGCTCACGAAACAAAAATACCGTTTCGACGTAGACAGCGAAAAGGGCTTGGATTTCCGCGTCACGCTATCCTGGATAGATCCCGGTGCCGCTTCGCTTTCTGTGAAACAGCTGGTCCATGATCTAGACCTGGCTGTGAACTCACCCAGCGGAACTAAGTACACAATGTGGAAGTCAGGCAAGGTTGATGACGCAAACGTTAACGAGAGGGTGATTGTAGACGCCTGTGACGTGGAAACCGGGACATGGACAGTGCGGGTGTCGGCCAAGGCGCTCACCACCGACGTTCAGAGCTATTCGCTGGTTGTCAGTGGAGCCATCAGTCCGGTGGCACAAGAGTAGGCGGTTGCTGGAGATTCAAGGTCCGCTTCCTCCGGCGAAACCCCTATTGCCTAATCGACCTACTGCTGTAGTGCTCACCTTTGAATACTACACAGACGCCGATCTCAACAACAGCGTAAGGCCGGTCGGTGCTATCCGCCGGTCGGTGCTATCCGATATTATTGCAACTCCCGCATTTCGCGAGTGATTGCGACCTGAACATGCATTTCAAGGTGCGCTTCTGCCTTCGGCAGCGTGTGTCACCACTCGCGAAGGAGGAGCCGTTCGCTCCCCGGAGTTTGTGTGTTTTGTTTGTTGCCGGTGATTCCGTCATTCGTGGACATGACTGTGTGGCACGGGTGTTGGGGGTTTATATTTATGCAGCATGTATGTTTGCCGCTGGAGGGGTGTATCACTTGTCGTTTTTCGTGTGAATATTTTCCTGACTAAGGGCTGAAGTATACAGTGGTATGTGAGGAGCATGATGTGTGTATTATAGTTGTTGCGTAGCTGCGAGGTCAACTACCACCCCGGTCGATATGCAATGTTAAGCTGGTTTAACGGTACAAGCTGGACGGATAACCCTAAACAACGCGGACCAAGCTGACCTTCCGCAAAATGTGTCAGTAGGTCGTTCCGCTCGTCGTTATAAGCTCACGGTGTTGCTCAACTGGCAAGGGGTGGAAGATCGCAGAGTTGGACGAAGAACTGTTTGCTCGGGCGTTCGGGCGTCATGCGTATGAGCACACTGCGGAACGCACCAGCGTCGACAAACACTAACGTATCAGCGTGGACAAAGACAGTTCGACGCAAGTCGACACGCATTGGAGGTGCTGGACTCCATGCGCGACAGGGCGCAACGGAGAAACCAGGGGGTGCAGTAGCCTTTGTAGGTAAATCGTGGGGGGCGAGAGCATTGTGTTGAGACCCGAGTTTAGCGCGACGCGAGCGTGTGTTTGGAATGAGCGAAGGGTCCAAATGAAAGCACCATGATGTCATAGAGATATGTGCTGCTGGATGTTTCTTTTTTCAATTCTTATGTTGTACTGGTACCTGGTAAGGTATAATGCCGTTATGGTGTCTCCCTGAGGATACAGTACGTTTTCGTTTTACGGATTTCTCGGGAGGTAGAACTTGACGGTCGCCGAGATGTATTCCGATTTGCCCTTGTGGCGCAATCCTCGAGCCTCCGGTCCGCGTGCTACCGTAGAGATGGTGCCGTGCGTACTCTCAACAGTATACCATTACCGACTGGTGTTTACCACAAGATTAAGTAATAGATCAACGTGCGTTTTTGGAGACATGGCAGAGGGCCAACAAGCGAGCACCATGGCCGACCGCAAAGCCCACCTGATGGCACTGCAGCTACAGCACTGCACGTGAGCAGGCGAAAATGGTGGACACATAGTGCACACAGGCATACTATGATATTGGGGTGTAGCGGTCGCACGCCGGTGGAAAATGGCTCCTAGGAAAAGCCCAACGAAGCAGGAGGCAAGAAGGAGGTCCTTTATGGAATGGGTTGTAGTTGTTGGTCTTGTGGGACCTGTACTTTGAAAACGCAAAGAGTGTGGAGGGTCACCTCCGCAGAGATATCGACCTACCCAGTGAGACAAATATTGCAGCAATCATGTACAGTACGTAGTATAAAAGCTGAACGCAGTTATGTGCGTCTATTGCGTCAAATCTGTGTTGCTGCCACAACTAATTATTCAACTCCTTTCCTAAGTACGAATATTTCCAGGCGCTCATGTGCCTAAATAGGTTGCAATCAACGTCCCAGACGTGCTCCGCTTGCGTAGATGATGGGTCTACAAGCGGAAGGCCCTCAACGACTCGTGAGACTTTCGTTTGTCGTCAGTACACGCATTTAGACAAAAAGCTTAGACCTTACGTGTACAGCGTATATCAGTACAGCATGCTACGCAATGACATATCCGTGTTACTGCTGCGTATATACTTATGCTGTACTCCGACATACGACACTTGCACTTAAATTTATCATACCCTACGGCACTGTTTTACAAAGTGACTCTGCGTAGCCTTAATTCCCACAATCCAAAGCCGTGGCTGCCTTGGCCTTACCATCGCATTGTTATCGTATTGCCATCGCGTTGCCATCGCAAATCGTCATAGAAACAGGCCATGACAATGATATGGCGAAGCCATGGCACTTGCTACGACATAAGCCATGGCACGGATATGATTGAATAAAACGGAGCCTATTCAATAACGGTCTACACTTTTTAAAAATAACGGGTCATTGCTATGGGCTACCGTGGCCTCACGAGGTCTTTTGGTATTATGGACATGAGACAATATGGCGATGCTACGGAGGCCCATGAACCTTCATCGTCCTCCAAAAATGTCTCCATGACACGCCGTGAGTCTGCTATGGCGTCCCACGAAGGGCTTGCCATGGACTCCCGTGGCATTGTCACGACAATGTCATGGTGATCCATAGCGACACCATGGTCAACTATGGCAATTCAATGATGACACCATAGACATCTCTTAGCAATGCCATAACAGGCAGGGCTTAGCGTTGGCGTAGAGTAGCCATGGGTTGCCATAGCATTTCAATGCTGAAACCATAGAAAATGTCACGGAAGTGCTTGGCATTGTCATAAAATTGCCATGAGTTTCCATGGACTGCCATAGCAATGCCATGGCAGTCCACGGTAACACCATGGCCGCCCATAGCGACAACGGCATGGCAATGTCATGGCCGCGGTTCGAATGGCCATCGCATGGTCATGCGTTACCGTGGCATTGCCATGATGGCTATTGGAGATAATGTGGGCTGCCATGGTATTGCCGTGGTAATCCATGGCAGCACCATGGCCGCCCGTGAAAATGCAACGCCGACACCATGTACACCCCATGGAAATGTCAAGGCAAAGTCAAGGGGTGCCCACAGTGTCGCCGTAGATTTCCATGGCATCCCTATGACAGCCCATGGTAAAGTCATGGCAGCGTACAGCGACATCATGGATTCCGCAATGACACTGCCATGGGTTACCATTGGCACGGGCGGTCATGGTATTGCCGTGGGCCGTCATGGCAATGCCGGGAATCATGGCGTTACCGTGGGCTGTCACGGCAACGCCATGGCAACCCATGAACATTTTTCGGACTGCCGTGACTATACCATGCGCATTTCATCGCATTGCCGTGGGTTACCGCGACAGTGCCATGGGCTATCGTCGTGGCAATACCATGACAGATCATGGCCATGTCATTGGCGAGGCCGGCCATGGTGTTGTCATGGGCTGTCAGGACAGGGCTGTGGTAACCCATCGTGACACCATGGCTGCCCATATCTATGCCATGTCGACACCACGTATACGCCATGATCATGCTATGGGAGTGCTTGGCAGTGCCGGGGTATTGTCATGGCATTACCTTAGAGTTACCGTGGGGCGTACCACGGAGTTACTATGGACCGTTACATGGCACGATGGAATTTCCATGGCCCGTGATCATGGAGAAATACCATGGTATTGCCCATGGTCTTCCTCATGGCATGCCGTGAAATAACGTGCCGTGAACCCGATGGTATTGCCATGGATGTCCATGGCACTCTCATTGTATTGCCATGAAACACCATGACAGCTCGTGGGAGCCTTTGAAGTGCCATGAAATGCTACGACGTGCCATGGAGTGCCATGACAATGAGATTTCAATGTCATGCGCCGCCATGGTAATGCAAGGGCGCACCATGACAGTGTCATGGCACACTATCGGGAATACCATGACGCGTTATGAAGGAGTCAAATAACGTAAAGCTCCCATTGTTGACATCTTTGGGCAATATCCAGGAATCCCAGGAATCCCACGGGACTTCGTACAGGTATTAGAGATGCACCCTGGTCACTGAGCCAACAGCTAGCGCTGACTGTTAAGGTCAGTGGTTGGGGTGCTTATGTAGTAAAAACACAATCCGGGGGTCACTGGTTGTGAAGCCGCGACGTCAGATTTGCTCAAGGGTTGCAATCCCAGCCCCGGCCTGAACAGGAGATATTATGGCGCTTCTTCTGGCCCTAAAGTGTGTACCATAACTTGCAGGTGTATACTTCCGTAATTTCCATCGACGAAAGAAAAATGGCAATAAGGACGTCGGAGATGTCTGAACCTCGGATTGTGCTTTTAATAACGGGTTCCCGTAGTTTTCCGTGGGATACCACGGGAACCAATGCAAAATCCCACGAGACGTCCGGCAGGAACCTACGGTTTTCCGCGAGATACCGTGTGTGATCCCAATCGCTCCCGCGGGGTCTCGTGGGCGACTACCGTATTGCATGGCATGCCGTGTAGTTCCGCGCGAATTGGTTCGGATTTTCCGACGGAGTCCCAGAGGCGCTTCGGTGGGACGCCCCATGGGTTCCCAAGACGTATTCCACGGGATGTCAATCTCATCATACTACGGAGGTCTACTCGACTCAATGGTTCCTGTTTCTTTGGGTATGTCTTAACTGCTGAAACCGGCTTGCATTCAAGACCCAAGGCCTAGCGCATAACTAATACAACTGTTAAAAAAATGGACTTCCTGTGAAGGTTATTGTGATTCAGTGGGATCGCCACGTATGTTGATTGCAAATTCTCCGGATGTTCTCGTCAACCACAATCGCAACAACCGAGATAATTCTGTGGTGATGCTACTTCCCATCAGTTATCACCGGTAACGATTGGTTTCTACACGAGCAAATTCCGGGCGGAAACTCACAGGAACCCGTGAGATACATCTGTAAGTCCCACGGTCGCCGGTGGGATTCCCCACGTACGCCCACAGGAACATTAGCAATCCGCAGTGATCCACGGGATTATTTTGCAGTTCACACGGTCTCTCGCGTTTACCGCAGCGAATCTCCACGCGTTCCCGAGCCCACGTGAATCCAAGGACTACTCATCGGATCCCCCGAGCAGAGAAGGAGATCCCCAGGGGAACCCGCGGGAATACTCGGTAAGCGACGGACTTAGCACCGAAACCCTCGGAATGTCGCGTGAAATAAAGGGCTCCCCACTAGACCCCCCGTTGACGGGGGAGGGTCCCCAAGGGAATCGGTGGTACCCCCTGGACTCCCCACCGGTGCCACGGGTAGAGGAGGGGATTTCCACGAGAACGCGTGAGAACCCGCGGGCGCCCACGGAAGAAACTAGCGGGAAAACACGGAATTCCGACCGGGATCCCTCGGGTAAGGGAAGGGGTTCCCCTAGAAACCTGCAGGGGCCCGCGCGAACCCGATGGGTAACCCCGGAATTCTGACCGCATCTCGTGAACTTTCGTACGTTCAACTGACCCACGGAAACTTTCTGTAACCCCCGGACTCCCCAAGGGATTTCGGGGGTCGATATTGGACGGCAACTGCTGCAACCCGCGTGTTTCGATAGGAAAAAAGGAGATAAGGCACGTGGGATACATTGCTACCGAGGTGACCCGGTCGCTCGTTCCACGGACCACCACAAACCCCCGGGTACCGAGAGGCAACTCGCGGGATATCAAGGGATCCCACCGGTTCAAGTGAAGATTATCGCGGGAAGGCGCTCACTCTCCTCGGGAACGAAGGGAAGACGGTGGACATTTTTTCCAGAAGCCGCGCTATCCCTTGGTTTCCCCATAAGCTCATCGTTGTTGTTATCACATTAATTCATCACCACAATGCAGTCTAAGGTTATACCACAGGCTTCGACAGCTCTGGAGTGGAACATTACCTCAAGAGCAAACAGAAAACAGAAAATAATACACACACTACACAGTAATGACTGAAAAAAACAGTCTCAGACCGAAAATGAGATCAGGATACATAGGCATGTTCAATATAAATACATATATATATATATATACATCATACGCTCTACGAGTCGAAACAGAATACGAGGAGATATCATATTAACACCACACGAGAGAAACAAGATGGAACGAAATCGACGACGAAATCGAGAGCGAAAGGGGAAGAAAGAGGAGTAGGAAAGCATAAAATAAATACGAGTAAGAGAATACGCAGACTTGTCGGCTCGCAATAAGCGAGGAGGGGTGTAGCACCAAGCTAAAATATATAGTCGATGTGGGGTTGTGACGTAATCCGCGGCATATAAAAGGGTCGTGATATCCCACAGCGAACCGCGTTGGATTCCTTTCATTGTCGTTCACACATGTTCCCACGGAACTTTGATGTAATCACGTTGTATCTCACGGGACCCTGGTTAATCCCACCGGATTGTTCAAGTATCATCGAATATGTTCAAGTCGTGGAGCCCGATTGACGTGGCAAATGTTCCGCGCGGATTTCTTTGGACTGCCAAGGGAATTGTACTGGGAGTTCCAGAGAGATATCGTCTGTTTCGTTTGTATCCTGTGGTATCGAACGGGATGCCATGGGATCCCGCGAGAATCCCGCTGGTTTCGATTTAAAACCCGAGGTATAACGTGGCATACCACGAGGGCCCGTGGTTACACCACGGCCCCCCAGGGGATCCCACGATATACCGTGAGTTGCCATGACAAGTTGCCGAGGAGAATCCCCGTGAAACGACGAGAAACAATACATTAAAGTACATCACACAGCAGTGGCCGGGTTCCAAACAATGAACTCACTTTATTTTTATTGTGGCTTGACTGGGAGAGGTAGTCACTGCAGATACTGATACTGCTGCTGTTGCTGCTGCTGTTGCTGTTGCTGCCGCTGCTGCTGCTGCATTTACGTGGTCTTCGTTGTTTTGGTTCCGACCGCTACCTCCGTTGCCCTGTCTGCTCGTCAAAAGCGACCGGCCCAAGTCCCGCCCGTTGAAACGGGTATTCGCAGGTGCCTCTGGCTAACAAGGCTCTGCTGTCAGGTCTCTGCTCAACTGACTTCATCGCCGTACGGAAGTGTGACGTTGTTCCAGTTCACACTCCGCCGTCAACACGCTCTTATCAATTTTCGGTTATTCCCATCACCTACTGGTACAGAGTTCGGCACACTCAGCGAGGCTAGAATACTGATAACCTTCGTCTTACCTTGTCGACATACTCGCCCGTCCGAGGTAGCGACAGCTTGCGCTGCTGTTGCCACGGCAACAACGCATTCAACTATCACACGGCCCAGATTTTTGAGTGGAAACATCTTTAGCCATAGCTTTATAGATATTCCGAAGCCGAGCGCATACCATGAAACGTTAATGTTTAAGGAGGTCTACACTGCGTCGTACCCCCCGTTTTCATGGAATTAGCCGGAATGATCAGAAGTAGCTGGAGCCCTAGGAAACCCGTCCAGGCAAAGGTGACGTAGCACAGACTGAATCGTCGAGGGATCAAAGTCCGGGTCCTTTCTGGTCATCAGTTCGACGTTCCGGTACTCTTCCGTGAGACCTTGGAGAACGATGTCGTTGAAGTTGTTGTTGTTGTTGTTCTCACACTAACTCTCAAACGAAGGAGTCCGTGATCACACAAAGTAGCTGGAGCCCTAGGAAGATCCGAAAAACCCTAAAAATTCAAAATTCAGCTGCCAAAAATACACCGAGACGAAGAAGGCGCACACAAAATGCAATTAATGTGCAAACTGAACTAACCTGGCCGCGGGTATATCCTCTCAACTACAACATAGAGTTCCCCCCGTTCCCACCACTAACCAATTCGTCGCTGCTGACTAAAGCGGCTGCTGTCTGGAGTGCTGCCTACACCGTACGAAACGCACGGTAGAAGAGCCTGTCCGTGATAGGTTCCTCCATCTCGGTCAGTAGGTTGCGCAGTCTCGTGAGCCCATTGATGTAGTTGTCGAGATCTTGTCCCGGCGTCAAGCTCGTAGTCGCGATTACCTCCTACGCAGCGCGTATCGTCTCGTTAGTGATATTTAAGTATTTCGACTCCAGCTCCTTGACGGCCTTCAATCCGTCGCTGCGAGTTCCCCGTCCGCCCTCGGCGTGTTTTTCACCAGCAGCGCTGGCGGTTGTTCGGTGACCAAGTAGAGGATAGCGAAACGATCCTGGTTGGCTCTGTCAAACGCGGCTTGGCGTTGCTCGACAGACTTTTGCGAGCAAGCGGCCGTTGTCGTCGTCGTGATGTTAGGCCTGGCATGGCCCTCCAGTATGTGAAAGACATCTGGACGAGCGATGCTCAGCGTGAAGCAGGCCTTTTTGTACTAGTAGTTAAACTCATCGAGGTTCGTGCCACTGAATGGGCATATACCCCTCAATGAGCTTATAATGCTGTCGCTCCCGTTAATATCGCTGCTGTTTCAGCAGAGGTGTTGCAATTTCTCGTACGCAACAGCAACAGCGAAATATCTGCACTCGATCAAAGGGACGCCCGTAGTTTCGATTACGTGCAGTCGGAAATGCCCTACCAGTAACAGCAGTGTAGCTGTAGTGCCAGTAGTCTCGAACCAGTCCGTCACGGACACTAGAAAACAATCGATTATGATGTATCGCAATGGGACCCCATTCGACCGAACTCGCTCGAACACGAAAAAGTAATACCCCCGCCACTTACTGCTAATGAGCGCATTAACTGTTTCGAGATTTTTACAGAAGTATACTCGTACTCACAGCCCAGGGTTCACGTAAGTACGCAGCAGACGTAGTATACTCGTGGTTCGCAGCAATAGCTTCACATGGCGATGATTGTGGTAGCTGTGGGCCGGCCTTTGTATCATCAAGCAGTTCCTGATAGCGATGATCGCGGCAGCTCTGTAAAATGTCTTCTTGTTTCCCGTTGTCGTTCTTCGTATATTAGCTGGAGATGGTGATGCTCGCCTCAGCCTTGTGTGGAGAACCTTAGCGTCGCAGCAGCCCGGCCTTAATCGTTGTCGTGTGTCGATGATGCTGACGGCTCGCGGTTCTGCAGTGCTTACGTAACTCGAGGCTCATAACCTCTTGACGGAATCCTCGCATTAGGCGTGTGTGGGCGGGTTCTGAGCTAAATCAGGCAGCCCGCCGCAGAGGTAAGCACTTCAGCCGGCGTCGAATCGATTGGTTTCAAACTTGAGCTCTCATAAGAAGAAATTAAAAAGGGGCGCTCAAAGCCAGTGTTGACTATCGGTCTTGTCCAACAGGACAGGATGATGAAGAGAAGAGAAGAGAAGAGAAGAGAAGAGAAGAGAAGAGAAGAGAAGAGAAGAGAAGAGAAGAGAAACGAAGAGAAGGATAAGTGAATTGACGTGGACGGGAATGCGTGTGCACGGTCGATCGATCACGGAGCTCTCACCGGCATGCGGTGAAAACTAAAACTCGAAAAAAAAAAACTCGGCTGAACTCGAAACGGCATTTCAGGTTTCGGCCGCATGTAAAGCCGAGGTAACTGATCCGACGGAGGTCCACTGCATACTACTGAATCGGCACTGGACTTAAAACGCCATACCGCACTACTTGCACTGCCGTAGCACATTGCACTGCTGCTGTGGCCTACTCGCTACAGGCGAGTATGATACCGATCTACGAATCGGTTTAGACCACTGGCTACTGCTGGGTAGCATGGTGGTTATCCTTAATATAATCTGTAAGCGAGAACATGCATGCCGGTTCGAGTAGGGAGGAAGGGTAGTATATATATATGTTAAGTATACTGTAGTCCAATAAGCTTGATGTACCCGAAAATCATCATGCAATGGATTGGTAATATATTCTGCTGTACAGTACTGCTTGGTCGAGTCTAATCCTCTGGGAGCGGCATTGCCATCACTCAGTCAGGCGGACATGATGAACTTAGCCGTGGCCGGAGATCGAGTTAGAGAAGGAAGGTCGCGACGAAGGCGTCCGTAACAGGGGGGGGTCGGAAATAGTGCACGCGTATAGACACATGTGTTTGCAGTCGAGACCCTTGACTTTTTTTCCCTGTGTGACTGGAGTGTGTTTGGAATGTTTTACACCCCCTTTGTCCCTATACCAAAACACGAACCATTCAAAGGCACGAGAAAAACACAACTAAGTGCGTCAATACTTTCTCCCATATCGTATTGCTGGCAATAAATACATAAAACATTTACAAAACCCTTATCAATAGCATGAAGGCGGACAACCTTACATGCACACACATAGATACAGCAAGGTCGCCCCGACATGTTCAATTCACATGGACGTTGGGTCTCGTGGCTAGATGCCCGAAAAAATTCAACGATTTCCTTTGGGCGGTGAAATATTGTTTTACATTACTGTAGTATTCTGTCTTGATGTCCTGGACCATTTGATGTAAGTATTCGATGTTTGAATGAGGCCTCCTGCGCCGACCCGTGGTCTCGCCCGCTTCGCTGGATGGTGTTTTGTGTTCTTAATCGACCACTGGCCGGAAACGTAGTTGTAGCACCCAAACTTCCTTACCCTTGCTTCAACTCTTTCCCGCACACGCTGCAGAATCTTTTTCGAACTCGGGCGGCAGAGGAAGCCGGCTAGCATCCGCGTAGCTCTGGCCGCGTTTTCATTTGCCACCCCGTACAACACCACTAGAAGTGGCACCGATGTAGTACTTTGCAATTGACTCCGTCTTCCAACCACCAATCTTCATAATCTCGTCCACCACCGTCGCGGCCAGGGGTCTGGTAAGGGAGCCTCCCGCTCGAAAATAGTACATCGTGAAATGATTCGGTAGGCCTGCCTCCCGCAAATGACCTTGCAGGGAGGCGGTCATTCGAGCTGTGGACAGGGGCCAAGAATCCCAGCCACCCTCTGTCGTAACCACGGGGAAACTATGCCCGGCTTAAATACCACCCAATGCGCTGCGCGGCGGAGATGTACGCCGTAACAGCCCGGTACGTGCAAGCCTACGGGCAATCCCTGTCTGCCCACACTACGACCGCCTTGCTAGAGGCCCGCAGAGTCTGACCAGACAGACAATTAGATATCAAACCCCGAGACTCTGGGAACTTCAGAATTTGCGACCCCAGAGTAAACGAGAGGTCGTAGTCCCTATGCATCGAATGGTTCCGCCTGATTGAACGGGACCCCGACCTGCTTTTGTTCCCGGGAAACAAAGTTGAGGTACGAATCTACTAAAGGACTCGCGCAAGGGTTGCCTGCCCGGCGGTCGGGGTCCCATTCTTCCTCTATCCGTGTTCTTTCATGGCCATGATTAACTTAGTGACAGTTCCTTTCCGGAATGACAGCCCCGTACCGTCTTGTGCATGGGGACCCTTCCAGACACGCGTCGTTGCCTGCTCGGCCTACGCCTGGGCAAGACGTCACATTCACCACCTTGGTGCCCTTTCTCTGAGTGTCAAGGTAACAGAGGAAGCCAAAGACATCGTCCTGCGTGGCTGTCGTCCAACCACGGGATCCTGCCGAAGTGACGAGGGCAAATACATCAAACTCGTCGGCTACCCTACATTTCCGCACTTGCGCGGAGCGCGCTTCCATCTCCGCCAATACGTGATGTCGCCGTGCCTGCAACTTCTGAACACTCACGATGACCGGCCACCGCTATGGGTACCACGGGGCCGGCAGAACCCGCACCGGCTGAACGCCGCATTTCCAACAGAAGTTAAACTGCGCAAGGTTTTCTTCTTACCACGCGCAACAAAACGCAAACCGCAACAAGTCCCAGGTCATCGCGAACCCTCCGCGGACTGCAGCACCCTGAAGGGGTCTCCCACTGGCATCGTTCTGTGTACAGTCAAAACAAAAGAATGCACAATGATGCCCGAAGAGCGTTCAGAAGCGTGTGAGTGCGTTACTTTATCACATCTGTATCATCATAAATATGTTGCCGAAATCAGGCAATTACAATCTCCAAATTGCGGAAATCTACCTTGTACGCTATCACCCACCAGCAAGGGTACCACCAACTCTTGATGCCACCGGGGCCACCTTGATAGACCTTACCGCGGCGGTCTGAAACAAAGGGAACCGATATGCCTTCACATCTGGCAAGGGGGCAACCGTAGGAGCCTTGCTTTCCGCCATATGTTGAACAATGTGTCCTGTCATGATAGAGGGCGGAAACCAAAACCCACATACCGGGAGTCTCGTACCGGGCACGATTGCAATATCGTGCGCAGACACGTCTGTCTCTGCGGGACCGGCACAGTCGTACCGGGAGAAAAACGGCAGCGATTCCCCGCTCAAGGGGAATCGCAACACCGACGCGTACATGCCATCAGGTCCACGTTAAACGGGCCTATCTCTGTCCAGAACACCTCGAATGCTGCAGGCGCCATGCAAATAAGGGCTTCTCGTGACGGCCGCGAGATGGCAACCTCGACTTAGTTCTCCGCCGTCGGAATCAACTTCAACGATAACATGAAGCAGATTTCTATCTGCAGCTCGTACAGCTGCAGCAGTGCGTGAGGCTCACGGTTCCTAGGACGCCCGCAGTTAAACGCACCCACTACCGATTGGTTGTCTACGTCGATGAGCACCTCAACAAGTCCGGGTGGCGTGTACAAAACTACCGTAGGAGGTGGTAGAGGCCGTTCATCTCCTTCTGGTTAATATGCTGCGCCAGCCAGTCTGGCGGGGACACCCCCCTCCGCGCGGAAGGTGCCCGCGGCTGATTTTACCACGCCCCCCCATGCGACGGAAGACACATCCGACGATAATTTCGTCAAGGCAGTCCAGAAAGGCCGCGCCCGTTGTCACGGCCCCTCTTGCAAGGTGGGCGTAATGCCCCATCACTGCCTGAACTCGCCTAACAGGTCAGCCCGTGAATCTTGCGTCAGGTTGACGGTGCACCGACCTGGCTTCTCGAGGTCCGCGATCACCACAGACATCACCTGCGTCCACAGCGATGCCGGCTGAATAACCACCGTCGAGTGCATGCACTTGTCCGCGATCTACTGGAGCGTACGGAAATATAGATATCCCCTGTCCACGGCTGCTCGCAGCAGCAGCTGCAACTTTTCCAGCTTCTCCCGCGGCACCGGGAAGGTAGCAGTGTCCGAGTCACACACCATACCGAAGTACTGCTGCAGCCCAGGTGACCGGAAGTCACACTTCTTTGCCGACAGGAATTGATTGCACAGGAACGACACCAGCATAGCCACGGTTGTCGCCTCTGCCGCTGCCTACAATTGCTCACGCACCGTTCGCCCGTGGGAGGCCCAAACGTTGCTGAGCCACGAGCCATCGAGGAAAACCAACGCCGAAAAGGCTTTGGAACGAAATATATTGCCTTCGCCTCACTGAGGGTATGGTAGCACCATGGGCTCAAACTAAAGCCGAACGGCGAAACTCACCAACAGTATTCCATGACGTCATACGAGAAACCAAGGAGTGGCCAGGATGACGAGCGCAGAAGCGCGTGGTGAAAAGCGGAGGAGTCATCCAGCGAGGTCATGAAACACCCCTGCTAGGCGATGCTAGCCCCCCGCGTCACCGTATCCATCGAAAGCGGAATCCTCTTGCGCCGCTTGTTTAACGGCCTCGTGTCGTAACTGAGACGCGGATTAGTCTCTTCGTGCGACAGCGCCATGACCAAGCGGGGCCCTGGCGCCCCCCCCGGTCCTCGGACGTTAGCCCACTTCGCGACACACCCATGATCGACGACGGCCTGCACCTCGGCGTCCACAAAACCGACGAAAGTTGGCGGAATTGGGCTTTTGAACACCGCTCCAGAGAACCGGCCCAGGACATACGGGAGGTCGATTGACGGGCCCCTTAATTCCCTGACGAGACGGTCGTGCAGGCCCACCCCTTCGCGTAAGTACGACACCAGCGTGCCCCGAAGCGGGTGGTCCTGCACGATGATATCGTGCCCGAAGTCCACATGTCGGCGACCAAAGTCCGACACAAACTGATCCTCGTCGGCCCCCGCATCCCATACCGGAGCATCCCACGGCATACGTCACCACGGCTCCTGCATGGGATCACGGGTGACGTCCGCCACAAATACAACAGCCTGGCAACGGCGAGCAGAGCCCCTGAGAGCACCCACTCACGTTCGACGGCGCCCAGAGGCGGCGGGGGCAGAAGAATGGGTCACGCGTGGGCGTGGCGCATATCGAGGCGCTGAGCCAAACGCCGGCCACCACCTACAGCGCAACGTGGCGAAAGGGTGTACGGATATGTGTAAATGACCACTGCACATTATAGTGAATATCGCTGCCGATGAGGGAGCTGCGATACGTCGGGTCCCGAGAAAGGGCCGAAGTGCGTACGCTGGTCGAAGGCCTCGCACTCAACTTTGTATAGCGTGGAAAGAATGAGCGAGAGCTCAGCGTCCAACGCTCAAGTACACAACAGCGTGTGCACCGGCTTAGCAGAGAAACAAGCGGGCCAGACTCAAGTGCCTCGCATGGCGTGTGAACCAGTTAGCAGAGAAACACGTGAGCCAGATTCAAGTGCCTCTCCTGGCCCACACGCAGAGCCGTCCGAGTCCCCCATCTCTGAGGCCCCGTGCAGCAGGGTGCAGTGCTCGGACTGGAAAAGAAGGCCATGGAACCGCAGCAGGTCCAAAATCCGTTGCGCTATCAGGCGAGTAGTCTCCACTTCTCGATACACTGATGCCTGATTGGGGTTGAGGTTTGTCCGGCTCGCGGGCAACGCGAGCGACTCCGGGACCAGAGCCGTCGCGTCAGTCGGAGGCGTTGGTGTTGATGTCGAACGCGCAGACCCAGGCATACTACCTCTCAAAACATTTTCGTAGTAAACTCTTCTAAGGAGATTTAGGTACGAAAACGAGGAGTGATTTTGAGCGACCACTCCACAATATAAATTCAAGAAATTTTTAATGGCACCCATAGTTATTTGGTTTGTGCCAAACCATTTCCTTTGCTGCCATCGCCAATTTTACAACAGGAAATGTAGAACGGGAGGGAGAACAGGTTCGATGCGCGCTAAAGCCGGAAGCGAGCATGCAGTAGCAGTAAATGGGGACAAAAACAGTGCCGGCATCAGTTAGAAGATCAGAATGGAGAGTATGTAAAATTGATGGAAAATCAAATCTATGACGTAGTTCTAGGGTGAACGAAGGCGAGGGGAGGCATGAAACAATAACTGGCCAAAAGGGAATGAGGGAGAAACATAGCGGCGCAGAGAGAGTGGACAAAGACAGGAACAGAAACGGAAATAAATCTCAAAAAAGAGAGATTAGAAATTCTCGTAGCAATAATGGAGAAGAAACGACAAAAAATAGAGTGGATAAGTGGAAAGGAAAAAAAAAAAAACTGAGAATAGGATCACGGAACGTATATGTATTTGCCACGCAAGAGCGCGAAAGGATATGAATTTCCGAACAAGTAAGCGCGACCTAGACAGAGTACGAATTTAACGGTCGTGGGAGAAAGAGGGGGGGGGGGACTAGGATGCAAAGTTGGAGAGTACGCATGGATAGGGAAAAAGAAGAAGGGGCAGAATAACAAGAATAGGGGACGGGGGGAGTAGGGTTCCTAGTCAAAGAACACCTGTGTGGTATAATGAAGATGATCAACTGCACGAAATTCGACGAAATCATGTAGATAAAAATACCAGGAGAGCGTGTGAGAAGTTACTGCCGAGTAAAATGGCAATCCAATCGATGGGCTCAAAATTTAACACAAATAATGGAACCATCGATGATATCGAAACCTCTCAGAATCTGTATCGCAACGAGATCACTTCTTTTTTTCGCTCCCGAAACCTCGTGAGTGAGCTTTACGAGCTGGTCGCGAAATTCTTGAGAGTTTGCCGAGAACCACCCGATCGACACCAGCCCCTCCAGCAGACGCGACTGGCGCTATCGCGTCGGCCCCGGAACGGCGCCTCCCGACCGAACCGCGAGCTTCAAGCAACGTGGCTTTAGGTCTGGTACATTCTAGACCTTCGGTTCTATGCCAACACTGTGTTTTCGCCTCGGAGCATCCGAGGTGGGGGGGCTTGGGAGGCGCTGCGCATCAGCTGGCGCCCGGGCGAGTGCTGCTGGAACGTAGGGATGGACGGCACAAATCGAGACGGCCGAGATCGGTGGGGCCAACGCTGGTGAGAGTGCCTCAGCTGGAGCGAGCTAGGGTGGGGCTGGCGGAGCTGGTGCGGATCGAGTTGAGCAGTAGCAGCGCTGAGCACAGAAGTGCTGAGCAAGGGTGACCGGGAGCTGATCGGGCTCACCACTAAGACGCACCCCCACCAAAGTACGCGTTTGTTTCGAGCTAAAGAACAGGGCTGAATCCCTTTCTCTCTCCCTTTGTTACTGATACAGCAAGTTCTATGTTTGCCAGCCGACAATTCACAGTGTTGTCGAGGGGTTCATTGTTCTGTAGGGTTACGTACGCCCAAACGGCGCAAGGCTCAACATTGTCAGTTTCCGCTATCACCTAACCAGGCAAACGATACACGAGAGCATGCGTGTATTAGGACGTACGGCACCTTTGGCTTGTGTCGACATCTGTGGGTTGCATTTGGTTTTTTAAGATAATATGTGATCAATAGCATGCAGTCATTTATTAACGAACATGCATGTGTGTGTCATCATGAACAACGAGCGAACAGACCAGCACGAGCAACAGGCAAACGGAGCACGAGCAACGAGTATGCCTGCATGCATTCACCAGATAAGTATCTTCAAAGCCTTGCGAAACAAACAAGCAGAGCACCATTAGCAGCGTGAATACATAACAGCGTATTGCACGTATCACCAATAACACAAGGCGGGCAACAACGAAAGCATGTGGATGTACGCATATACTAAAAGTATGCAATAAAGTGTTTTGCAAGATCAAACGTGGGATTATGCAAAGAACACGATGACGTTATTTCACAGTTTTGCAAACACTCCGATCCCCTGCACACGTTTGGCGAACACTCCGATCTCCTGCAATGGACTTCGATCTCCCTGGGTTCACCATGATACAGCAGGGTGCAGCTGTCAGACCCTAAAAAGGACCTGCGCTCGTTAGATCTCCGAAACCGACTCGCCTGTTGTTTGAGAGTTCGAGGAAGTGCAATGCGTGCAGTAATGCAGTGAACAATCAACGAAGCACCACAGACGCGATGGCGGGCACGATGGCCACGGCAGGGCCCAAGGGGCTGGGGGTCGATAGGACAAGTATCGCTGATCACTTGGCTTTGGCTTTATTTGCTTCATTTCGTGGTGTTAGTAAACACCGGGTTGTCCCAGAACCTCGTTACTGGCTCTGTACCCGAGACCGAAGGCGTTCACACACCGGGAATCCTCCCTGCCCCTATAAGACCCGCCCAGACGATTCTAACCAAAGGTTGCCCTCTACCTAACTAATAGACCCGACGCGTGACCCCGGTCAGGACAGTTGTCTCGCGCCGTATTATCCTCCCCATAGCGCTGGTCACGACCGTCGCAGCGCGATGAGCCTCCTAACTTGGCGCCACTCGCTGTAACATTACCGCTTACTCGAGTATACGAGGTTGTGATGTCTGGCACCGCTATACCTGTTGGTCGTACAGCCGGGAAAAGGGGTGTACATTCCGACCGAGACTGGTATCGGAGATGGCTATTTCGGTACGATTTGCGTGCACCACGATGTGGTGTCACAGGGGAGGTTGGCCGCTATAGTGCCGAGATATTACTTGGCACAGACAGGTTGCAAAGAGTTGTCATAGTGTCAGATCCGGCGTAGTGCCGGTTTTCCGCAATAGTGCTGATATCTCCGGGTGACACGTACCGGCACTATCGATCGACCACTACAGTACGTCTGGGCGAGAGTTACGTGCTCACAAAACATTACTTACTTTTTACCAAGGGTGGCAGAATTCTGCCCCCACGTTGAACCGATTACGCCAACAATGTGTACACGCGCGTTTTCGCGGGATTTTCTTAGCGCTATATAATATTCCGCATAGGTATGTGTAGATATACTCTCCTCCACGTTATCCTGGCGTCCTCTCCTCCACGTTTCGCTTTAGGTGGTCGCCGACGGTTGGCTCCAACGCCTGGATCGACGCGACGCACACGTGCGGCCCGTTCTCACGCTTCAGTGTATCGCGAGCAAGTGCATGGGCATGAGGGTGGCTATTCGGCCGACGTTGCTGTGGATGCAAGCTATGTTTGCGGTGCTCGCTGACCTAGAGAAGTCAGGTTTGTGCATTGTCGACCTTAAGCAAGACTCCAGGGCTGACCTTTTGGGGCGATTTCAAGCAGTGGCGGAATTTGGCGGCTACCTCGCAAGAGCGGCCGTTGGCAGCGCGCGCGACACTTTGCGGCAGTCTTGGCGAAAAGGTGGTCGGATGCGTCATCGCACGAGATGTTGTCGTGAACACGACCTCGGGCACCTTCCCTGCGGGAGAGGGTGTTCTCGCCAGACTGGTTGTCGAAGCATATCAACCTGAAGAAGATGTATGGCCTCTACCATCTCCTTCGACAGTTGTGCACGCGACACCCGAACGTGTTGCGGCGAGCGCAAGTGCTCATAGACGTGGACAACCAATCAGTAGAGGGTGCTTTTCACCGTGGCCGTGCTAAGAACCATGAGACTCACGCGTTTCCGGTGCAGTTGTCCAAGTTGCACGTGGAGTACGGCTTTCTGTTATCGTTGAAGTTTGTCCCGCCGGCGGAGAACGAGGTCATGGATGTAATCTCGCTGTCGTCACGAAACGCCATCATCCGCATAGCGCCTGCATCGTTTCAAGCGGTCTGGGACGAGATACGCCCGGTCAAAGTAGACCTCGTGACGTGCACGGTGTCGGTGCTGCGATCTCCATTCACGGGGCGACCGACGTGTTGGCGCACGACGTTTCCATCGTTCCGGGTACCATAGTCCCGGCCTTCGGGTTTTGTTTCCCACCCCCAATATTGGCACGACACATTGTGCAACATTTGGCGGAATGCAAGGCCCGTGCGGGTGTCCTTTTGCCTGATGTTGAAGCTTATTGGTGCCCTTTGGTGCAGCTCGCCAAAATAAGGTCGATCGAGGTGGCTCAAGTAGCTGCGGAAGGACGCTTTTAGTGACGCATTTCGGATGGTGGCCTCAAGAATTGGCGGTACTGATAGCGTGCGAGTTAGACTTTCGTACTATGAGGTAACGATTACCCATGTTTCGGCAACCATCTCGCAATGACGTGCATCCATCGCAAAGTAGCGCGTACATAGTTAGCCGTTTGCGAGCTTTTTCAAACGTTCACCGAAGTTCGCAGTCTCCTTTCCCTTTGGTGTTTTCTTTCAACCAGAATGACGCTTACGAATTTGACGCGTTTGTGTTCCGGCCGGGTCCCGCGGTTGGCAAACAGCTACTCCGGACGATGTCTTTAATTTCCTCTGCTTCCTTGACACTAAAGGAAAATGCCCTAATATGGTGCATGAAACATCTTGCCCAGGCGTGGTCCATGGGGGCGACGATGTGTGCTCGGAGGGGTCTTCGTGCGCTAAACGATACGTGGCCGAGTCTATTTAAAAAGGTTTGGTCTCTACGCTGAGAAGGGCGGTGGAAGAAAACGAGGCAGGAGAAGAATGGGACTCCGTCCGCTGGGTAGGCAATCCGTGCTCGAGTCCGTTGGTAGATTCGTACCTTACTTTCATACCTCATGCTCAACGCAGTTGCGATCCGTGCTCCGGGGAACGACCGCTGGGGCCTCAGCAGCGGCCGCGGTGGTTGCGGTGTCGGGACATCACTGATCGGTGTCAACTTGCACGGCGCAGTGCGCCCATTAGGAACACAAGCAGGTCGGGGTTTAGGTCAATCAGGCCGCGCCGATGTTGGAGAACACACTCATATATGCAAAGCGACATGCGGTCGCGCGCACAGGTGACCAGCGCACACAGTAGCCAGCTCTCTGGCTGAGCGTATTTCTCTGACGCGATATATAGCCTTGTATTCTTTGGCTTTCTATTCTATGCGTGGGAGTCACGATCCTTCGTTTGCAATAGGAATGCAAATCCTAAAGCTCCCAGCGTCTGAAGACTTGGTATTCGACTTTCCGTTAGACGCTTCGGGCCTCGATAGCGAGGCAGTGACAGTGTTAGCAGACCGAGACTGCCCGGAGATTTGCGCCTTTCAGGCAATTATGACATACATATCTGCCGCACAACGGATTGGAGGGGGAATTAGCCGGCGGGCATCTCTTCCCCGTTGCTATGGCAGAAAGGGGCTGGGGCTCTCTCTCTCTCTCTCTCTCTCTCCGCAGCCCGTACGACGGCGAACCTGCAAATCGATCTGCGGATGGCAGAGCTGCCGAACCACTTCACAGTGTACTTCCCTTTCGAGTGGGAGGACGGACGCTAGCGAGCTACCACTGTCTCCAGAGTTCGAAAGGATTTTGTGGCGTGTGCAGGAGAGGACTGAGTCAATGTTAAAGACGTTTGCATGAGACAACTCAGACCCCGGGCCAGTGGTCAAGTACAAATACAATCAAAAGAGTTGCAACGAAGTATGGGCGAGACCACAGGCCGGCGCAGGAGGCCTCATCCAATCCAATACTTACATCAAATGATCCACGGTAGAGAGACAGAGTACAAGAGTAAAATGGCGATCTAGTCGATGGGCTCAAAAGTTGGCACAAATGATGGAACCATAGATGATATCGAAATGTCTCGGAATTTGTGTATCGCAACGAGGTCACTTCTTCTTTTCGCTCCCGAAACCTCGGGAGCAGAGTTGGTCGCAACCTTTCGTGAGACCATGCCACCCACCCGGCAGTAGGATTAGTATTCTTATGCTTGTATACTCAGATCATTTATGGATACTATCCCCGCGCAGAGTACGTGTTACGCCAGTCTACTCAACGCGGGGGGAAATACCAGACGAGGGGCCGGTCATACCGCCACCCCCCCCACCCCCACTAGAAAATAGAAGTATTAATAGTAAGGAAACCAAATTACATGTATGCGCAGCGGACGTAGGAACTACGGACCAATGTCTAATATGGACAGTCAGCAGACGAGAGTTATCAAACATAGGCAAAGCAAGACATTGTACAGATGAAGAACAAATAAGTTAGAAGTAAAAGAAATGGGGGGGGGCGGCCGAAAATGAAGAGCAAATTTCTGAGCTGCTGGCAACATTGACTAAAACTAATAACGACATGGGTAGGGATACTGCTGGAGCTAGGGTGATAGAAGGATGGGAGCAATTGGTCGAGACCACAGCAAGTAAGGTAATAGGGAAGAAGTTGGTAGTGTGCAACAGAGCAGTAAAATGGAGGGGTGACGAAGTAAAAAAGGTGGCTACAAGAGTAAGGGGACAGACACACGCAACATATGAATCGACGAAAACTATGGCAGCGTGGGTCTAACATGTATAGTTACTGTAGGAAGAAAAAGTATAGAGATGGCAGGTAAAAGCGAGAAAGGGATTCGTAAAATACATACCTGGTACCAGGCAAAAAGTTAAACGAAGGAACACTCCGAGGGCGAGATGAGGCAGATGTGGGTAGGGATGAAAGGGATACTGGGCAAAACAGCAAGAGCAGTAGACACGGGAATAGTTACCTTTCGAGCGCAGAACGGTAAAGTCCGTGTCTAGTAGAGCAATAATACCGTGCACAGCACTAGGAGCTACAGCCAACGGAGAGTTCGACGCATATTTCCAGAATTAATTCAACGAGTGAGCAGAGGCGAACGTAGATGCACCAGAAAGAGAAGACAGTCGTTCAAATGGGTTACAGAGATGGTTCACAAGGAAATAAGTAAAGAAGTGTGTCGCAGTTTTTCCTTTTCTCTTTCCTTGTAATTTTTCTCTTTTTATTTGTTTGGTTCGTTTTTTTTGTTTTTTTGCTTCTTTCGTGTTCCCTCTTTCGTTTGCGAAGGGTTAGGGTAGACCCGTCTTAACGAGAAACCTTTCTCATGACAATCGAATAGAAAAAAAATAATTTGATTTGATTTGAATGGAATGGAATGGAATTTCGTGAAAAGTAACCTTTGGGTCCAATCGAGGAATAGCGTAGTAAAAAAAAAACGAATAGCGCACAAGGGTCAACGAACACCAGAGGCCAACCAACGAGGCGAGCAACGGCCCGCGTCCTCCCCAGGGCGCCGCGGTCAGCAGCCCATTGTTTCTGCCAGCACCGCCGAAGAGGCTATCGCTCTTGGGACGTCTTGGGTGGCTGGCGCAGCCCCGAAGCCCCACGCAGGAGGCAGCGCCGGGGATACAGCGATCGAACGTCTGAGCAAATTCGTGACCTGGTCGGTGCTCGTGTGGTTTGCGAGGCAAAGAGGGATGAAAAGCTGGGTTTGCGACGGTCTTGTGAAGTTTGGAGGCGCCGCGGATGGTCTACTCTGTGCTAGGGGCCGTTAGACCTCGCGCTGCGGCTGCTCTGGTGGCCCTGTCTCTAGGGAATGGTGGATCTCACCTGTGAAGCGGTCGACAACACGCCTCAAGTTTGCGTGGCTTTCTTCGGTTGCAGGATCATGCTACGTCGAGCTGGACAAACTCCCCGAATCGAATGATCACGGAGAGCAAAAGAAGTCCCTAAAGACTTGTTGTCGAATTCGTTTTTATTCGTTTCATTCGAATCGAATGTCAAAATGCCTGATTGATGATTCACTTTTCGACCAATCAGATGAAAATCGAATCAAACGAAAAAGTATTGGCGGAGTATCATAAAAAAGTTTCTCGTTAAGATGGGCCCTTGCTCCATACGTAACAATGTAGTATCTCTGTGGCGTAGTTTTGCGACCAAAGAACTTGTATCACTCTAGGATTGAAAAATCGGCACGGACACTGGTTAGGCTGGATGCCGACGGGTAGAAAGACGGCTTAGTATGACACCCCGCGAAACCTGACGCATATCAACCGGCTACAATCTATCAACCATCATGCTCACAGTCAGGTGTACCTGGGACGGAGCACAGTAGATAATGCATATATTCATACTTGAATCCAGATGTTCTACTCGAACACCAACCTGCTGCGGCTACCTGGAAGTTGCTTTGTGCTCTGTACCTTGGTTGGCTTGTTATTATCCGTATACTATATTCAGCGGTCCTTACTTTGATGGACACAGTCGCGCAGAAGCAAAATGGCCAGGTATTGAAGAAACGTTAATTAGTTAGTATGATTACTACTAATACTTTCGTGTAGTTTCTCTTGCAACTAGAGTGGGAATGGTCAGTAGTCGGGTTTGCTCCTCTTCATGTGTTTGGAAACTTAATTATTCAGTAGGAATTGCACAGCAGTATGATATCTAACCAGCATTCCAACCGTGTTCTTCAAACGGTTATTTCTACCCGGTACCTCCGTCCGTATCTGCTCAACCATTATGCTACCCGTCAGGCGTACAGCAGTACGATATCTAACGAGCACTCCAACCGTGTTCTTCACGTTAAACCGTTCTTTCTACCCGGTAACTCCGTCCGTATCTTCGCAACCTTCATGATACCTACTTGATACCTGGTACCTGGTACGCGTATGCATTTACCTCCACCACAACTTAGACTGCTCTAAAGTACTGCTCGTACTCGCTCATATGCAGGCAGTCAACGCAAGCCAACAACAGAGTACTTGTAATAAACAGTGAACAGCAGTGAACAGCGATTCGCATCACGAGCATCGGGGGCAGGCCAACGAAACCTGTTACAATCTGTTGCAACAAGAGGGAAACCTTCCACACCTCAATCCCATCGCCCTCCAGCGTCCGTGTCGCAAGAGCTTAGCAGACGCACCTGGCCCTACTGTTGCTGCTGTTCTTCGGGGTGATAGTTTCAAGCGCTTATCGGATCCACTTGGTCCTCCTGCTTTTGTTGCAGACGTGGATGCTGGGGCTGCTGTTGCCGTTCCGACTGCTGCTCCTCCCTGGTGCCATCGCTCTCCCCTTACACCTTCACCTCCTTATATATCCCCTCACCACCTTACACCATCACCTCACTTATCTCCTTATCACCTTGCAATTTCAACGTATGCTCTAGTGTACTCGATGTGATATGGTGCTTGAAGCTTCACCTTACTTATCACCTCATCACCTTGCGCCTTCAACGTATGTTCTTGTGTACTTGATGCGATAAGGTGTACGGCTTGATTTACTATGTGGAATTATGCTCTTGTGTACTTGATGTGATATGATAGTACACGGTCAGATATACTATATATATGGAAAAACCCCGGTATGGGATATGATATGATATGTTGGTTGGTGGTGGTATTGGTATAATGGTACGGTTTGATATTGTGGTATGTATGGTATGATGGTATGATGGTACGGTGTTGTGGATATATTATATGGTTAAATTTGGCTGGTGATATGATATGTTTCAGTATTTAAGGTCCGTAAGGGTCGAATACGTCGTACGAATATCATATGTAACGATCTTGTATATTGACCATTGGAACGTGTTCGAAATTTTAAGCCATGCGGACAGACAGACAGGCAGACAAGTTTGCAATTACCGCAGCTGAGACTCAGTTTTACAAACTGAGAATATTCCACCCGTATGTGTGCGAAAACGGTGTTTGTGAGAGCGAAGTTGTCATCTGAAGCGAATCCCAGCAAGCGTTTGCCGTGACTGTTGGACTCATTACGTCCGTACAATCACCCTGCTGGCACCGCACCCTTCCAGTCCGCGCGTTTGCGTTTACCAGTACGAACAGACATTCCACCAGTAGAGGTGGACACCGGACGAACAAAAATCAGTTCACTGGCGTTTTCGGAAACCCGGCAGGCGTTTGAAATTAGTTGGTTTTCAAACTAAGAAATACGTTGTTCCAGTCTATATTTTTTTTTGTTGATTTTAAGGCCTATTGATCGTGCTGGGCGAAAGCCGCACTGTTCCTCGGGGAGTATCCCTTCAGCCTCGCAGTAGAACTGATTCGGAGTCTCCAATGATATCTATAAAGCAGCAGCTGTTGGTTGTCTCGTCGTTACTTCCTTGCCTTGAAGAAAGTTCTTTGCGCTTGATAGCGGCCTTATTTTCTTGTACTATTGATAGCACGTACGATCACTTGTTTTCTTGCTTGATAACATAACAGCAGGTACGTAGCTTATCGCGTGGTAGCGATAGAGCTATCGTGTAGTTGCTTCTCGCTTGAGAACGGGTGAGCCAGAGTGCTTACTTATTGCTTCACACCTGATGGCGTGACAGTTGTCTTCTCTCTGTGATGACCTCGACGTGCTTGACGAGCGTCGGTTGATGGTGTACTCGCGAGGCTCAGAACCTGATGGAATGTGATTGATGATGATGTGTCTCGAACACGACACTCGCAGATGAAAGATGACAACCAGTGATAAGGATATACGCTTGGGTTGTTTAAAAGAACCGAAAATAGAGAGTTTTTGTACGAGAAGCTGTCGGAATCGTCCACTTGTTGCACGCGTGGTCTACACCATGGTCGTCGAGGATGAAAGGTAGATGTATTACACCACACCGAAATACACCCCATACAGAAGCACAGTATCTGATTGTCGAAGGCTCCAATACATACCAGGCGGCCTAATACTTTCACGTCAGAGGTCTCGCCACATAAACCACACTGGAGTAAGCCGTACCTTTTTGTCACGCTCTACCCTCTCATATATAACGATCATCAAACCCCGGGTCAGATCTTAGCATCACGACTGCCTCGCAAGGCGAGCCATATCCACATCCCAGAAGATTCAGGCATATCAAATAATGCCAAGACACATAGTACGAAACCCCAGAATATATATGAAACCGCCAGATATCTCCAGACCAGCATCGAGTACAGCGTATCACAAACAGCCCCCCTATTCTGTGTGAGAGATACGACAGGTCTCGAACAGCTATAATCACGTAATCCAGACAACATGGCAAGTCCCAAATTATATAATAAATAATTGACTAAAAGGCAATCCCAAATTCCAACACGAAGAATTGCCAATGTAAGACCGTAATCCCTACTTCCATCATGAATAATTGCCAAGGTAAAACGGCAATCCAAGTTAACTTCAGTATACAGCGAGACAGTAGCTACGGGAATGGAATAAATCCAACAAACGTGGGTATGCTGGTAAAACCTTCAAACAAAACCAATACCACCGCTTTCACACAAATAGCGTACCGCCCGATAACATCGCCCCCACCTGTTGCATACTCCGCAAAAGCAAAACAACGCCTGTCTCTGATATAGAACAACTAAAATCGAACTATAGCAGTCCCCCTGCTAAGCACTCACCTCGGAAGCACACAAAGAAGAGAAGAAACTACTGCCTCTTACTACAAAAGTACTTTAGGTATCAGTGATGGGTTCGCCTGTACGTCGTGTGCAATCAACCAATACCCAAAATATACGACACGATTCGTCAAGACCATCGGCATACTCTACTGACCTAATAATCTTACCCAACGTATTGTTACCTCCCCAACCCATTCTCCATGAGTCCCAAAAGAACTCTTCAAGTCATACGTCAATTCTTCCAGTATCTCCCAGAAACATTACATGCATGTCGAAATTCCTACTCGTATCTCACAAAACCAAATGCCCCAAATCCTCGGAAAAACAAATTAGCGAAATAAATAACCACAGGCTCATCACAAAGTCACGGCCAAAACGAAACGCTTCAGCGTGCAACGGTTTGATGAGAAAATCGGCATGCTGCTCTGCCGACCGTGCGTGTTAATCTCAAACTCCCGGTTAGACACATACCCCAGACATCTACATCCTAGAACAAAGCGATAAACAGACATCAGCGCACAAAATTACTCCACCAGAGACAGACCTCCGGTCAGTGGCCTTGCGTGCATGGTCCGCATCCAATTACTGCTTTGTATGAGGTTGAAACCCCAGTAATTACCTGCGTTCAGCACTGGAAACGTATTTGTAGTACTTGGAAGGCGTATCCTAGGTGGAACACCAGGGGTTTTCCAGAGACCCACGAGCTTGGTCTCAGTCTCCGGGTGCACAAAAGGAATAAAACTGCTCTTATTCTATCTCTAAGCAAGCAACACACATGAGTACCAACGAGTACCGCGTTTTCAGAGTTGTGGGCTGGGTTTAGGTGGTTCTTGCCGTCTTCCGTGTTATTTTCCTTTTCGTTTACGTGTTCACGTTTCGCTTTTCCATGCATTTTCCTCACCTACCCCCCCCCCCCCCGTGCGGGCGGCATGGCGATGGCTTTCATTGACGATTTCTTCCGGCCCCTTAAGGCTAGGTCTTCCCTTCATGTTTTTTACGTACTTTGCCGGCTTCGTTGCCTTGCCGTTCAGAGGTGTGGGAATGGGTTTTGAGGAGCCGCATCTTGGACCTATGTTCTAGTTCGTGGAATCGGGGTTTCCATGAACTAGAACATGAGTCGAAGATGCGGCAACCACTTGCCTCTTGCTGGTAGCGCCCGTTAACTCGAGGACGGGAGCTCTTTTGTTGCCGTCCAAGCCACCTGGTATACCTCGCTCCGCTGAGCGCGTACCCAGCCAGCCCGTGGAGCCAGCTGCGTCTGCTCCGGGCCGGAGCACGTCGGACAAACCTGGACGCAGCGATCTCCAGGCAACCCTAGTGGGCTTTGAAGAGGCGCATCTTCGACTCATGCTCTAGTTCATGGAAACCCCGATTCCACGAACTAGAACATGAGTCGAAGATGCGGCTCCTCAAAACCCGCCCCAACATCTCTAAACGGCAAGACAGCGAAGCCGGCAAAGTACGTAAAAAAAATGAAAGGAAGACCTAGCCTTAAGGGGCCGGAAGAAATCATCAATGAAAGCCATCGCCATGCCGCCCGCACGGAGGGGGTGGGGGCGAGGAAGATGCATGGAAAAGCGAAACGTGAATACGGAAACGAAAAGAAAAACAACACGGAAGACGGCAAGAACCACCTGAACCCAGCCCACAAGTCTGAAAACGCGTCCTGGGCCGCAAATGAGCGGCCGATCACCCAGACCAGCCCCGACACGGGGGGGGGGGTTAGGCAGGACAAAATACGCAAAAACACATCCCCAACCCAACCCAGCCCAAAAACAAACAAACAAACAAACCAGAAACACACCGAACAGAAAAACACCACCTCCCAAAGTCCACGAAAACCACAAAAAGATAAATATCGAGTGCAGTCCAGAAGCGGAAGTCAGCTACCCACGGCGGCACCTCGAGATTCATCTACGCTATGCTGGACCGCCCGTGCAAACGCGCTAGCCAAGTGTATTTGCAGACACCAAGAACCTCGTACAGGTCTCGTCAAAGTCGTGTAGCGCGCCGGAAAAAGAGGAAGCTTGATCGGTCCCAGGTCGTCCAAAAATCGAACCAAATATACTCCATCCGTAGGTCCTATTTAATATGGTCCCCCGTAGTAAGATCAATTTCGTGGGTTCAAGTCTCACCGAGTGCATAGTCGTGAGGACTTTTTCTTACAAAAATTGATTAGCCGAAAGCGCGAAAGCGTGAGTGAGCAAAATTCGATGAAAAATCGACCAACACCGGGAATGCTGAACCCTTTGCGCGATATTATTAAAGGCACGTCGTCCGCCGACTGCAAGAACTCGGAAGAGCTAGAAACATTCCCCTGTACATACATGTGCTTCATCGATCTGCACAAAACATAGTACGACTCCGTCGACCGAGAACTGCTTTGTTGTGGGTGGTGCTCGCACTCTTCGGCGTACCAGAGAAGATACCCGTTGTCCGCCAGTTCCACGAAGGCATGCAGGATCGCGTGCGTACGGACGACGGCAAACACTCAGAATGGTTTGACATCACTCAGGGGCTGCAGAAGGGATGTGTGTTGTCACCGCTTCTGTTCAATATCTTCTTCGCTGCTGTGATACACGTCGTGCCGGTACGCTTCAGTGAAGACCCAGATATTGTGAAGGACTTGGTTCACTTCGAGGAGGGCCTCGGGGAGGACGGGGTGAAGGTTGATCCACTAGCTTCTGTACGGAGGACAGTATGGAGTATGTTGTACGCGGGTGATGCAGACATTGGGTCTGAGTCGACGGAAGGTCTTGCGATTGTGATGACCGGAAATATGACCGTATTCGAAGCAGCAGCAGGCCTCACCGTATCCGAAAAGGAAACGGAGACCATGCTGCTGCGGACACCGAACCAAGCACCCCAGACCTCATCGTTCGTCATCGAAGCAGCAGGACAGAGGTATATACAAAATATACAGTTCTTGTACCTGGGTGGTCTCGTCGTCGCAAGCGCTGAGATTATGCCAGAGATCACACGACGGATCCGACTCGCATGGGCATGCTACAATCGGTTCAAACGGGAGCTGTATGATATGGAGGATGCCCCGTTCACCCTAACAGTGCCTGCGCATGTCAAAGTCCGAGGTGATGCAGACCCTGCTGTACGGGTGCATGACGTGGACGCTTGGCCAGGAACACTTCGCTGAGCTCCGAACGGCACACCACCAACTCCGTCCACGGATCATTGGCTTCCAGCGCCGACAACGCACTGATCACCTCATGCCGTACGCCAAGGCCCTCAAAAAGGCACACTGCGAAAGCGCTGAGACGACCATCCGCAAACAACGCCTCTTCTTTGCGGGGGCCGTACAGCGGACGACCAATGAGCGTCTGGCCCGCCGGGTGATGTTTGGGACGATGGCTGGTGGGAAGAACCCAGAAGCAGACCTACCAGGAACGAACTGGGCCCAATGTCTAGCAGACGATCTCAGGGTTTTTCAAGCCACCGAGGGGTCCACGGAAAGCTCCCCTTTGCTGTTCGGAGTGGAGACGGTGATGGCCGAGGGCGGCTAAGAAGAACGGGAAGTGGTACCGGGGGGTCGTCGAAGCGGCGGACTGTTTCATTGCGAGGTGGCACAGGGACGAGGCGCAGAGAAGCCGGCTGCTCCACGCAGCTGAGGGAGCCAAGAGTAGCGACCAGGAGAGGGGGGGAGGCGTAGGTGGGGGCGGTGGGGGCGGGGGGCAACCGTCTCGATACAGCTGTCGACGAATGCAGAAACGAAAATGATACATCGGGTGGCTAGGAATCGGTTCGACTAGCTCTTGTCTTGAAGTCTAACAGGTTTTGTTTGTTTCTTGTTGAGTTGTACAATTGGGGGGGGCGCGCGATAGCGGCAGTACTGACACTTGGCACCGCTATTGACGAGAGTAGGAAGAAGACGGCAAAGGGTGTGGCTAGGTTCCCGAATCGATTTTCTAGGTCAGACGGGCACCCACGTTACTATCGCCGTCTGAAGTACGATGCTCTCTTTTTTCCCCTCTTCTCTCTTCCTTCCTTCTTGCTTTTTGCTTTGTCTCTACTTTTGTTTTCTTCCCCCCGCCCCGCCGTCCGTATGCTGGTGCATTCTTCTCCTTCGTGTTGCTTCGTCCGCGCGGCAGCTATCTGTCCTTCCTGAGTACGTATGCTATCTATCTAGCATCCTTTCTGATCTCATTGCGTCATTTGTATTCTGTTTCATTGCAAAGTTTTTTTTCAATTGTCTTTTTGTTCTTATTTTCTAGTCTTGCTTGTGTTGTTGTGTTCTCGTACCGGGTACGTTGGCACTTCACTTGCTTGACCCTTGAATTTGAGATTATTTGTTTGTTTTTTTGGTCTTCCTCTGTCCCACAGTCTGGGACCACAGAGTCGGTATCTCTCCAGGATAAGGAATCAGGACGGACAATGCGTGTGCTGATGAAGCTGGGTAGAAAAGACCAAAGAATGCGAAGACAACAAGAACAACAACAGCAACAGCAACGTACCAGGGGGGAAAGCGACGACACCTGTGACCACGGTGAAACCTCTCATGAGTTATCCTGGAAAGTGCAAGTGATGAGTGAAATAATAATGTGTCGGCTTTTTTTTGTTTTAATTTTCTGGTACTCGTACGACTTGAGTTCCTGTGTTCTCGTTGGCTTTTCGCCTGCTTTGCTCATTCATTGGCGTTTTGGACTACTCTTCACGAAAATTGCCTGTGTATTAGTATTCCGTGTCGCCCACGGGAGAGGTGGGTGAAACTGTGACGGCCCCCCTCGTCCATGTCCCTTTGCCCCCCCTCTCCCGTCTCCCATTCTAGGTGACGTACGCGGCTGACCTGCCCCCCCCCCTCTGACAGGCAACCTCAACAGCCAATCCCATTCAGAAGTCGCGTTCCCAGTCTGCCTCATCGCTTCCCTTATACACGCCCCATCTCGCTTCCTACCTCGGCTGCCCACCCGGATACCCTGTCCTTCCACCAGCCCCTTGGGACCAACAGTGGGTCTTCCGTATTCGACCTCACGTATTCCGTGAACGTCCGTGACCCCCATCTGCCCTGTCTTTCTATCCTCCACGGCGGGGCTCCAATCACTGCAGCTTTGATGCTCCTCCTATCCTTCCCGAGTGCCGCGCGAACTCCCCCGGTATCAGTTCCGCTACCTCTCTCTTTCCCTCTGATCTCAAAGTCACTTCCACGTTCTCCAGCTCACTCGTTAAGCAGTACGTCGCTTGCCCTCTCGTCCACATCTCCACCCCTCCCCCGCTCCTGTATGCCATCAGTGAGGCGTTGTCCCCGCCCGAGACTATGTTTCGGAAATCTCGAACAGCTCCACCTACAAGTCCATGGAATGCCTTCCAGCCCCCCCCCGCCCTGCGTCCCCCTTGGCTTCGCCATGACCACTCCCTCGCTTCCTCGTCTCCTTTAGTTTCCCCCCAAGTTGTTGTTTCACCGTGTGCGCCATCCTCCTCCTCTCAGGCCCTAGCTGCACGCCTTTCTCGGGTAGAAGGCTATGTCGCCCTCCCTGCTGCGGTAACCTGATGCTCCTTCTCTCCTTCCCCGTCTAATAATTCCCGATATTCTTATCGACAGCTGGTACGAGAAGGTCAAGCCGGTCCACGCCATCCTCCCTCCTCACCTTCCCTCCACCCACCGTTGCTCTCCCGCCTCGCCCTGATCGCCTCCCCCGTTAAAGGTCTCCTCGCCAGCATCTGGTTGCCCGCTTCCACGTGCACCGTCTTGGTCCCTTTGTTCGGAGTGCTCACGTACTTGGTGTATGGATTCATGTGTAACGGTATTTGGGAGTTCCACACAGGAAATATGCGTGTTTCTGTGTGGAGCGGTCAGCGGATTGCGACGTATTTTGTCCGCCGCTTTCTCACTTCTTCTACTTCTTGTTGTTGTTGTGTACTTCATGTTCTCCACCTTTCTTCCTTGTCTTGTGTGTTCTAAGCGATAAGCTATATACCCTGGCGGGGCTTCTATGAACTGACTTAGGCTTGACCTATCATATCAGTGAGTGCACCGAACACGCTGGCGACTGTTCCAATTGGACGCACATACTGGTTGGGGCTACGCCGGGAGAGCAACTCCCCGCTCGAGGTCGAGCGAGAGATTTTCAGTTTTTCGGATGCAGAGGCCAGAGGGACCTCAACCGAGCAGAGGCACTGGCGACAACGAGGTCGACAGAACCAGGAGAGCTACAGGAGTGGCGATAACAGCGGCAGCAGAGGCAGTCAGCAACGCCGCGGCAGAGGCCGCGGAAATGGCTAGTAGCGCAAGAGCGCGAAATCCTGTTCCGCCAGAGGGCGGAGCAGAAACGAGCGGAAGGAACGAGGCTTCGCCGGAGGGCGGAGCCGCAGGCCGCGATGATGAGATCGCCCGCCTGAAACGAGAGATGGCCGAGATGTCGCTCCGGCTGGAGATCAGAGAGGACGAACGAACGAGGATGGAGAGGCTTCAGCAGGGGGCTGGAGGACGAATGCGCCTACCGGAGCCACATTGGCAGCCAGGCACGTTTCTAGTTGTTGGTTTTGGTAAGCCTTCACCGAAACTTGACGGCAGTAAGGAGGGGAATTATTTTAAATGGTCTAAGCAATTTCTATCATGGGCTGTCACTAACACCTGCGACGATGTTTTGAAGGAAACTAGCGACCCGATAGTCTTGCAGGGCCCAATAGAAGGAGTCAGCAAGACCGCGATTACCGTTTCGGAACGGCAAAGGTAGCCGCTGCTCGCAGGGCATACGAGGGTATCACCAACGCACTGATTAATCCCTCTCTGTTATACAAGATCTATGACATAGGCAGCCCTAGTCTTGCGATGGCCGAGGTACGTCGGCACTACGTCCCAAGCAACGACCTCGACAAGCAGGCATACCAGAGAGAATACATCAATGCCCATATGAAAGAGGGGGAGGACCCCACCCTTTATTTCGAGAGGATGAGCATCATCCGAGAAAAGCTCTCCGAAGTAGGGATCCCAAAAACGGATCGGGAAGCCAACCTCCACCTACTGCAATGCCTGACGTCCGAATACGAGGTGGACAAGAAAATACTGCAATACGCCCAGAACTTGACCCTCAACATGATCGAGGACCGGGTTCGCATAACGTACCGGGAGTTGGAAGTGAGTAAGAGGAAAATGATCGATGGCTCAGCACAGGTCTTGATAGCCACAGGCGGAGGTGGAGCAGGTAGACAGGGGAGTTTCCCCGGTCCCAGCCCTGGCCACTACACGGGCGGCAGAGGTGGCACGGCGAGCGGTGGCGCCACTGGGCACTGGGGGCAGCAACAGCAGCAACAGCAACAACCACACAATCAACATCAGCCACCACGTCAATACCTACAGCAACACCACCATGGTCAAGGCTGGGCAGGCCAGGACTGGGGAGGGGCCCGTTCGGGGAACAAGAACGGGAAGCCGAAGAAAAATCGCCAGAGGCAGGATTCGCACGCCAGTGGCGGCGACGGACATCAACCATGGCCGCCATACGCCGGCCGCGGCGGTGGTGGAAACCAATCGTGGCCGCAGGTACGCGACGCACGTCTCGTCGGGCCCGGAGGACACCCACCAGGTACCGACTGAATGTATGACGCCGCCGGGTACCCTCCTAACCTACGTCGACCGCAAGGCACCGAACCGGGAATCCACGCCGCTGACCCCCGCCCAAGATGTTACAGGTGCGGCCAGATAGGCCATTTTGTTGCGAATTGCCGCGCTATCGTGACGTTGGTAGATGATCCGAACCCACCTCGTGAAGTTTACCAGAGCCACTTCGTGGCGAATACCGCCCAGCCTACAACACCGCTCCTCCCCACCCCAGACCCCATTCCGCAGCAACAGCCGCAGTACCAACAACAGCCACAGTATCAGCCACACCACCAGCAGTCACAGTACCAACAGCAGCAGCTCCAACAGCAGTCACAGTACCACGAGCCACAACAACAGCCACATCTTCAGCAACCACCGCAGTACCAACGTGAGCAACAGCAGTACTACAAACATTCACAGCAGCAGGACCAGCAGGCGCAGCAGGCCCAGCAGGCACAGCAGGCACAGCAGGCGCAGCAGGCGCAGCAGGCACAGCAGTCACAGCAGCCACCGCAGCACTACTTGGCTCCTGAAGAGCCATCACATCTACTCACAGCACAGTCTGCTTTGGTCGGTCAGTACGATGTTTTGGGAAGGGGGATAGAAAGTTGGATTGCGGACAACGGGGCGACAACGCACATGACCCCGAACCCGGACCACTTGTACAACAAGCACCCCCCTCCCCTGAGAACGCCAAAATATTTGTTGGTGACGGTACAGAATTAGCAGTGGAGTACGTAGGCAGCGTGGATTTGATTTTTCACAGCACGGAAGACGTACGAGTAACATTGGAGAGTGTTTCGTTTATCCCTAGCTTGAAGGTAAACCTGCTGTCGCTGCACACTGTCCAGGCTGAACGCCACGCGTCGCCCCCCCCCCCCCCCCCCCCCCCCCCCCCCCCCCCCCCCCCCCCGTACAGGGTACACCAGCTTTGATGGCCTTGTTGCAACCCCCCCCCCCCCCCCCCCCCCCCCCCCCCATGCGCAGGTGCCTATGACAGTACACCCGGTGAGGATGCCCGGAGTATCTGCCATGCCGCTGCCGCCAGGGGTGTGGTTGCGGTAGACCCGTCGGTAGCGATGGATGGCACAACGGTTTTGCAACCCCCCCCCCCCTTCCCCCCGTGCGCCGGTGCCTGTGACGTTACAACCGGTGAGGACGCCGGGAATATCTGCTATGCCGCTGTCACCGGGGGTGATGGTAGCGGTAGACCCGCCGGTAGCGATAGAACCAAGGATAGCGGTGGCAACCCCTCACACACATCCTGCGACAGTGCCGGAACCTAGTGAGCCAGCACCGTCGTCAGCTAATCCTCCGGAAGAATGCCTTCCCCCTCTCCCCCTCGCGTTCCGCCCGGCGATTGCTGCTGCCGTGCTCGTCCCCGGCATTAGACGTTTCAAGGAGGTGGATATTAACGTATTTTACGTTTGCAACGCCCATGCCCAGGAGGGCCTTTTGCGCGAGACGGCCAAGCAGCAAGGCGTCAAGTTCACTGGTACCCTGGTCACTTGCAGTGGATTAGTGCAGGCGAAAGCCAGGCGTGCGTCTATACCTACGACTACATCGTCTCGGAAGGCACTCCCCCTGCAGCGCGTTTTTGTTGACCTTGCCGGCCCCAGGAAAATCGCGTCTGCTGGGGGGGCTCTGTACCTGATCCTGTTCAAGGATGACGCGACACGCATGGGATGGCTGTACCCCCTCAAGAGCAAGAGCGCCGCCGACGTGACCGCGGCGACCCGAAAATTCCTGGCTAACGTAGGCGGTGCCGTCGAGTGTTTCCGGACGGACAACGGCACAGAGTTCGTGAAGGCACTCTTCGCGACCGTATGCGCCAATGAGAAAATCCGACACGAGCACCCCGGGGTTGACGGACCAAAACACAATGGTGTGGTCGAACGTGGACTCGGCCTCATCCTGGAAGGTGGTATGGCCGCTTGCCTTGAGCCCCCCCGGCTGTTCCCCGGGCAGCCCCCAAACCTGGACCGCTACTGGGTAGAAGCAGCCATCTACATGAACGACTGCCTGAACACCACGGCGACGTCGGCGAACGCCCATTTCAAGTCGCCGCACGAGGCATTCTTTGGGACACTGCCGCCGCCCAACACACTCGCCTTCATGCAGCCCGGATTCCACCGCATCCACCGCACCCACAAGTCTGACCCCAAAGCCAAGCGGTGTTTTTACCTCAACAGGGGGAGAAACCATCCGCGCGACTGCGTCAAGGTGGTCACGGCATGCGGGCGTACGAGCAACGCGCGGGACGTCACCTGGGAGGTGGAGCGCAAGCCGATCCGCGAGGCGGCTCTCGGAACCCGCGACCTACCAGGAGGCGATGCTCTCGCCATACCATGCGAACTGGTCCCATGTAATGGAGACGGAGATTGCCGGACTCGAGGGAGCTGGGACTTTCGGGGATGCTTAGCAGCAAAAGGGAGGGAATGTGGCATCGGCCAAATGGGTGTTCACTTGGAAGGCAGATGAGCATGGTAAGGTAGTGAAGGCGAAAGCGCGACTAGTGGCGAGAGGATTTAGCCAACACCCCGGAGTTAACTACTATGAGACTTTTGCCCCCACCCCCGCCGCGTCATGTATCCGTATGATGGCTGCGATAGCCTGCGAGTTGCAGTTAGATTCATGCCATTTCGATGTACAACAAGCGTTTGTCCAGGCCGAACTACAAGAACTCGTTTTGATGCGGATGCCACAGGGCTGTGGCGATCTGAGCGGCAAAGTAATGCGCTTGAATCGTAGCCTATACGGCTTGAAACAGGCGTCGAGATCCTGGCATAGACACTTGGTCACCCGCCTGAAGAAGTTAATTTCGAACAGAGCCTCGCAGATCCGTGTGTTTTTCGATTAATCGAGGCGGGGTCTGTTTCCATCATTGCTGTGGTTCACGTCGACGACATTTTTGCGGTAGGCCGTAAGGAGAGATGTGACCGTTTTTGCGAGGACCTGAACCGCGTAGTCCCCATCAACAACCTTGGCGAGCTGCGATGGTATGCCGGTTGCCACTATTCCCGAGACAAGGTCGCGGATTTACTGACAATTTCGCAAACATCTTTCGCGGAGAAGACGGTCAAGCAATTTAGCGTGACCGCTGGTAGGAACACCCCACTTTCGCCTGATCTTTATCTGGAAGTGTTTGACGAGGAGGAGCCCACTGGTGACTGGCCGTATCGTCAAGTAGTAGGCAGTTTGCTGTGGTTTTCTAACCAGACGAGATCTGATATCTTAAATGCCGTAAGGGCGGTCGCGAGGTGTATGCATGCCCCCAAACGCAAGCACTGGTTGGCTGCGAGAGGGAGTTTGGAGTATCTGAAGGTGACAAGTAGCTACGGGATTAGTTTCCAGAGGGGCAGCGGATTAGAGTTGGTGGTTGATGCAGACGCAGCCTATGCCCCCCGAGACACTAGGAGGAAGTCTGTCTCGGGCGCAGCCGTGATGTGTGGGGCTGCTGCCATTCTAGGACGCAGAAGACTTCCACACTCTCCCCGAGTGAAGCAGAGTACGTTGCGATGGCAAAGGGTTTCAAGGAGGCTCTTTTTCTACGGTCAGTGTGGCGTTTCCTGTTGCCTGATTTTGGAGATCCGTGCATCCAGGTTTTTGAGGACAACAAGGGTGCGATCCAAATAGCGGTCAACCCTGTGACGAACTCTAACTCGAAGCACATAGATGTCCGCCACCACTTCCTGCGAGAACTTGTCGAAAAGGGAGAGTTTGCAATCACGCATGTGAGGTCGGAATACGAACATGCCGATTTCTTGACGAAACCCCTTCCGAAAGACGCTTTCGGTTTCCACAGGAACTTCATCATGAACATGAGTTAATTTATTTGTTTGTTTTGTTTTGTTTTGTTTTGGAGTCGATTTTTATGTCTGACGAGGCCTATTTTTGTATCTTTCTGAGACTTGAGGGAATTCGAGGAAATTATCACAAATTTCATGAGATTTGAGAAGATAGTTTATGGATTTTATTGAGCTTGGAGGTCATGATCTTTTACTGCTGAGATCTGAAGAGTTAATTTTTTTGGGTGATTTAACACTCTGATATTTACTTTTGTCACTATTCTTCAATTGTTTTGGGGTTTGAAGCTCTGACTTCAAGCGGTCCTATGATTTGTGATTCATTTTTTTTGTGGGGACGAGGGAGTGAATCCGACATGTCACTATGTACCATTCTGGTTTGAGTTGAGGAGTCGATCGTGATTCATGAGTGATGTTTTTTATCCCGTTCCGTTGGGGCTGGAAGACTGCTGTACGTAGCAGGAAAGCTGAAATATTTGGAACTACTATATAACAATATTATACTGAATATTTATCTACGTACGTAATGCGGAATTGAAATCTGTATTATACGAAGTCGACCGCACTAAACTGGGGCGATATTTCAGGGACGAAAGTCTAGGTTCTCGTTGCCATTTGACTGAATGTAGCGTGTCCCCTGTAGCGAGGCCACATCGGATTGGTGTTTGATTGAGATGGAGAGTCTAACCCCAAAAGGGACTGCAGTACTATATAAATGATGCAAGGAGTTGGTTTTTCATTTTTCTGAGACATTGAGGAGTTGCTTTGTGGGTTTTTGTGAGCTTGGGGGCATATATTGTTTTAGCCGAGATTTGAAGAGTTGGTTTTTGTTTTTCTCGGATTTATTATTTTTCGGGTTTTGAGCAGCTGTTGTTGGTACTATTTTCTGAGATATGAAGATCAAGTTGTCTATCTTAGTGAGATTTGAGACTTTGATATTTACATTTGTGAGATTCTGGTTTGAGGCGTTGGTGGTCTTGACATACACTTATCTTTGAGTACAATACCTTGGATTTGGATTTTGGGGGATCGTGGATTATCACCATGGCATGGTACTTTATCATGAGCGATGTTTGGTTATCCCATTCACCAAGTAGAGAGCAGAGGGGCTGTTCGGAGTGCTCACTCACGTGCTCGGTGTATGGATTCATGTGTAACGGTATTTGAGAGTTCCACACAGGAAATATGCGTGTTTCTGTGTGGAGCGGTCAGCGGGTTGCGATGTATTTTGTCCGCCGCTGTCTCACTTTTTCTACTTCTTCTTCTTCTTGTGTACTTCATGTTCTCCACCTTTCTTCCTTGTCTTGTGTGTTCTAAGCGATAATATATATACCCCGGAGGGGCTTCTATGAACTGACTCAGGCTTGACCTATCATATCAGTGAGTGCACCGAACACCTTTTTTGGTCGCCCTGCTCTCAAAGTGCTGCAGCGATAGCGACAGTGCCACCCATAGCTCAGGTGAACGTTCACCACCACCCACTTCTCCGTCACGGTTACCGCCATTATTCCTCCCCTCGAAGCCGTGAACCATACACTCCTTCCGCCCATCTACAAGCTCCCACTCCTTCATCTCCATCCAACCACTCCCCCTAGCCTCGTATGACCTCCCACCACACACCTCCTCCGACGTTTCGCCTGATTCCTCCGGGTCGACTTCGCACTCGCCGGAGTGCGTAGCGTCATGCAAATTTCCTCTCCATTCATTCCACTCCCATGTCCTGGGTCTGCCACTCCTCTCCTTAGCCCCCCACTTTGTTAGTTTCCCCCTGCATCGCCGACGTACCTTCCCCCCTCTCCACCCCGACTCTCCTCTCTTCGCTGGTCGATCCTTAGGGATCACTCTCACTGCGCAGGCTGTTGTCACCATCCCCAGCTCCGGGCATTGATCGACACAAGTTCCCATACCCCCCCTTTATACGATTCTCCTGATCTGTCAGCTTTGTTGTGTTTCCTATACCACTCCCCCCTTTCCAGGCACACCCCTCCCATACCACCTCGGACGAATCGTCCGAAACCCGGTCATCTTGCGGGTCTGCTTCACGATATTACGAAAACGGCGCCCACTTCTCTCCTTCCCCCACGAGGCCCTGCTTCGGGCCCATCTTCACACTCCACGTCTTAAATGGATTCCTTCGTCAGCCCCAGCGTCGGTCTCCCTCCAACCCCTTCCCCCTCCACCCCCTCTCCCTTTTCTCTTGCCCATTCAGATGCAGCTTGCTCAGCTGCACACGCCGCAGACTCTAATTCCAGACCTAAAAAAGGGTGTTGAATACTCTCACCATCTTGCTGTTTGTGTTGTAATTCAGATTGCGAGCGATTGCGATCGATGTCGCCACTTGCTGCACATCCATACTCCCCTACGGACTTACCGTCGACCTTCTCGGCCACCACTGCTGCTGTTGCTCCTGCTGTACCGTTGCTGCTGCGTATGCCTGCCCCGTATATACGTGTAGCTGAGCTGCTGCTGTGACCCCCAAACCAGGTATCTCCCTATACTGGAACCACCCCACCCCGCCCCTTACCTCGTTTTCTGTAACTTTCTTTCCCGATCCGTTAAACTCCAGACTGTGACGACATTTTTTTTTCAGTTATTTTTCTGTTTCAGTCGTCTTCTCTCTCTTTGTTACTTTCTTTTCAAATACCACTTTTTTTACTCTCCAGCTTATTAACTAACGTACCCTCAGCGATCGTTTGGGCAAGCCGTGGTCACAGACAGGTGTCGTCCTATTCTGCCCTCTCCCGGCACGTGGGTACATCCGTATCGCGCATAGCATTCAACATTCCCACTGCTCTTCAATTTTCGTGGAATGTTGCTAACTCACGCTCTCGCGCTTTCGGCTAATCAATCATAAGCCATATTTGCCCACATACTTGTAAGTAACTACATCAGTAATTACTACTTTAATAATTTATATTAATAGTATCTCTCTATTATAGGCAGGATTCAGGACGGGCACTTTGATGGGTGCTGTTTGGTTGGGTAGAAATCGTGAAAACAAACCCTCTGCTGTTGCATACGTAGTATGCACATCGTACGGCAGCCTCGGGAAAATTCAAATTTGTATTTAAAAAAAAATATTTTAGGGTTTTTGCCAAAATCAGGTATACATAGCCACTTTCGTGCCAAAAACAGTTACATACTGAATTCTGTTCGTAGAGTCCAAGCCTGGATGCCCTGACCACCATGTGGTCTGATGAGTTGTTTTATAGTCGTTGTATTAGAGGACAGATGAGGGGAGAGAGAGCGGAGCCTAGCTCGTAGCTCGGAGCAGAGAACGGAGCAGAGAACGGAGTGATCAAACTCTCCTCGTGAACACACGGCATAATTCATAATTAACGCCTGCGAAGATATACGCAACCCTCTACAACTTGTAACCGTCGCTGCTGGAACGATCCAAACGAACACCGTCCCTGGCTCTTCACAGCAGTGACGAGGCCGAAAAGACATTCAAGACTTGCTAGGACCTAAGAACAGCCAACGACAGTCCCGCAGGAGGAAACCCGGCCACCGGGTCAAAACCCCCCGTATAACACATATACTCCAAACCATTGCAATTGAAACAACGGCCGCATTCCAAACGATGACCATGGCCAGAAAATAAAATGTCAAGCGGTGCCCTACTCCCCCCATGCCCCTCAAAGTAGCGCAGGGTTGGCGACCTGACAAATTACTCCTCGCATCACTCAAACATGGTACTCATCGAATAATGCTCATACCCCTCACTCACCCTCCAAAGGCAGATTCATCAAGAACCTACGATGAGACTTAACAGGGGTCGCAGCAAGGGATTTCGTAAAAATATCCGCGTGCTGCTCTTCCGAAGCGACGAACTGAATGTCGATCTTCTTAGCACGAAGTAGCTCTCTGACAAAATGAAAGCGCACGTCGATATGCTTACTCCGAGCAGAACTAAGAGGGTTTTCAGCCAACGCTATGGCCCCCTGGTTATCCTCGAAAACCCTGACACATGATCCGCTTAGCTCTGGACAGATAAACGACAACACTGCGCCCGTAAACAAAGCTTCCTTCACCCCTTCACCCAGGGCGACATACTCTGCTTCTGCTGTCGACAACGTAACACACCTCTGCGTGCTACTTGCCCAACTGACGGCCGCACCCCCTAGGGTAATTACCGTCCCCGATACCGAGCGCCTATCGTTCGACTTATCCGCATAATCAGCATCGCTATACGCAGTCAAATCCAAACCCGAGCCCCGTACAAAAGTCAATCCCATAAACCTGGTCCCGTGCAGGTAAGCCATAATCTTCAAAACTGCCTTCCAGTGCCTCTCCGTTGGGTTATGGGAGTGGCGCGCCACAGCACGCACAGTGTTCGAGATGTCCGGCCTCCTCATGGTCGACAGCCACATCAAGCTGCCCACAGCCTCCCTGTACGGCCAGTCTCCTCCAAGTTCGCCCTCCTCTCTTGGACCTAGTTCCACACCGGGGGTCGCGGGGATATCAGAGGATGAGTTAACACCAAAACGATTCAGCATGCTCTCAATGAACGCCTTCTGCGTAATCTCCAATGTCCCCAGTTCCCAGTCGCGTTTGAAAGCACAACCAGTGTACCAAGTCAGTTCGCCAAGGTTATTCGTGGGAAATTTCATAGCTAGCGCGGCATGGAAATCTCTACATGTCTCATCCGATCCTGCGATCACGATGTCATCTACATGAACGGCCATGATCAGTTCTACCTTGCCGTCCACAACCATGCGAAACACACACGGGTCAGACCTACACTGCTCCATTCCGTACTCTACCACGGTCTCTACCAATAATCCGGCCCACTGCCGTCCGCTCTGCTTTAGACCATGCAGTGATCTGTTTAGGCGGACGATCTTTCCTGACATGTCACCACACCCACCGGGCAGTTTCATGTATATCTCGGCGTCGAGTTTCGCGCGAACAAAAGCTTGTGCGACGTCTAGATGAAAAATCTTTAAACCATGTTCATTTGCAACAGCCGCCAGAATTTTAACTGACGCTGACGAGGGAGTCGATGCAAACGTTTTAAAATAATCTACATCCTGCACCTGGCTAAAACCCTTAGCCACAAGTCTGGCCTTTGTCTTTACTATCAAGCCATCCTTATCCGTCTTGTAGGTAAACACCCACTTAGCACCTACAGGTTTCCGCCCTTTTGGCGGTGTCGCGGCTTGGTACGTACCGGTCGTTTTGTGACCGTCCAACTTAATTTTCATGGCCTCATGCCACGCCGATTTGTATTGAGATTGCTCTACATCTGCTACGGACTGTGCGGGCGGTTCTACGTCTTCCGGGAAACCACTCGGTATGCACACGCTCAACTCCCCTTTGTTCTCCACAGCAGGTCCTCCGACCATCAAAGCCACTGCGTCCTCCGTCGTCCAGGGCGTACGATCCAGCATACTCCCAGGCTTCGTCCACGACTCGTACGCTGCCGCAAGTAGCGCGTCTGCGATCCTTTCATCCATCCTTACCTGGTGCACAGCAGGTTCACCCTCCAGGCGTTGGCTTTGACCCCGGGTCCGCCCCCGTACAGTCGGGAGGAGCCGGCCCCATCTGCTGAACTCGTGTGCTGGCCTCCCCGACAGGACCGCGGGGGGATCCTCACCGTCCCCTTGCCCGGTGTCGGAGGCTGATGCTGCGCCCGAGTCGCTTCCGGCCCTCCCTGCCGGGACCGAGGAGGCGTCCACGGCGCCTTCTTGAGACGAATCCATCGTCTCGGCTGTTTCGGCCCTCCCTATCGGGACCGAGGAGGCGTCCACGGCGCCCCCTTTAGACGAACCCATCGTCTCGAGTGTTTCGCCGCCGGCCTCGCCGGCGGCAGGTGCCTGCTGTGCGCGCTCCTGCATAAACGCGTCCAGGTCAAACCCCCACGTCACGTCGAGGTCGTTCAAGTGAGCCAGACCGTCGTCCAGCTCATCCACCACCCCCCCACCCACCTCGATCCGACGTGCTCACGTCGTCTGCCTCTGATCCCCCTTTTTCGTAGGCAGGGAGTCATTCGCCTGGGCAGGTACAGGTGGTGCAGGCGACACGCGTTGCCAGGTGACAGTGCGCGTTATTAGCACAGTGCGGTTCTTTGTCAGCACTCGTACTGAATCTCCGGGGTAGTTTGTTGCAGGGCCGAGGTAAAAGCACTCTTGCGCTTTCGCCTGTGACTTGTTTTCCCTCTTCACCTTGCAATAGCCAGGCTTTAGGAAGGGCAGTAGTACTACCGGGGGGGGGCTACCATGCCACATCTCATGCGGCGACTTGCTCTGCGGGTTAGCTGTTGTTGCTGTGCGGTTCAAGGCGTCACACGCCCAGTGGGAGGCTTCCGCCCACAACGACGTCGTGGCCGGGAGTTTCGCGCCAGGAAAAAGCTCTTGAGTCTGGATTCGGCCCGCCATTGCGGCCGTCTCTATCAAACCTAGCGAGCGCTCTGCTACTCCATTGAATTGGGGACTGTCGGCCGTCGTGAATTCCTGCTTGATCCCTCGTGATCTACACAGGTCGCCAAACTTTCCCCCGCGGAATTCACCACCCCCATCAGATCGGACGATTACCACCGTTGAAGGGACACCGTCTGCACGAGAATCCGCAAGGAACAGCTCGAACATTTCCGCGGCGTCCGACTTGTGGCGCATAAAGTACACCCACGAATATCGTGAAAAATCGTCGCGCACGATGAGAGTATACCGCTTGCGGCCGAGAGACTCTACCACCTTTGGTCCACTCCAATCCACAAAAACCCTCCCGAGCTTCTTATCTGCCCGTGTGTGTGGATTGCTTGATACCTTTGCGGAGGCCCTTTGCCATGGAGCACCCTTTGCACTCCAGCAGCTTTCCCTCAAGGACAATCCCTTGCTGCTCCGCGGTCTTGCGAAGTAGTACCTCGTGGGAGTGTCCAGCAGCGCAGTGGAAATCGTTGATGTTTATTGCAGACTTGTTGGGCAGTTGTCCCGGGGCGAGTACAGCACAGGCATTTTCCCCACAACTGCGGTCGACCCGGCAGCCGTATAGGCTGTAGAGAGTCCACTCAACGAGAACACGATCGAACACTCCGACTTGAGCCTGATTACAACCCCCGTGGGGCGCCCTTCGAAAGTATGGCCGTTTTTGACCAGAGTGGGCAGGGAAAATAAGTGGTAGCAGAGATCCGGCACGTGCGCAACGTTCGTAAGCAGCACTTGCACGGGACCGTTTCCGGACCGAAAGACAACACTCACGTCACCGTAACCTTCGATCGCTCGGGTGGATCCGTCAGCGATTCGGAGAGTCAAGTTGCATTCTCTATAATTGATCATGCAGTCAGCGGAGGGCGTCATGTGAGTAGACGCACCACTATCACATATCCAAGCCTCGTCTCCTACCTGCCAAGCAGACTCCCCTTCACCCGAACCATCGCTCCACTTGCCTGTCTCTTCGGCCTTGAAAGCTGAGGCCTGGACCGTACCTTTTTCCGGGTCGTCGTCCCTTGCCCCATCCTTACTCGTCACCGCCATGACAGCTTCTTCTTTCGATGAGGGGCAGACATCAGCAGCGTGCCCCAGCCCGTTGCATCGACTGCATCGATCCGTGGACATGGGACAGGCATCGGCAGAGTGCCCGCGTCCCTGGCATCGACTGCATAGCTTCGCCGTACACTCGCTCCTCCAATGGCCCTTCTTGCCACACCTATGGCACTTGCCCACTGGAGTACTTCCGCTGGCGGCTTTGGCGTCGTTACCATTGCCACCAGCAGCCGCGGCCGAGCCACCACCGTCCTCGTTGGAGCCTCTACCGCCTCGTCCGTGACCCCGTCGTCCACCTTTTTCTTTGCCATTTCCTCCACCTTTCCGGCGACCACCGCCACCGCCGCCGCCGCCGGCGTACATAGCATGGCCTGCGTGGCCAGCGTTGGACCCCTTCTTCCTGTTTCCAGAAAGTCGGTGATGCCGTTCTCGAACAGCCTTGATGATGTCGTCACGGCCGATGCTGTCACGTGATGCCAGGTTCCGAGCCTCCACTTCGTATTCGGCAGGCAGAGCGTCAATAGATGGTGTACAGCATGTGGTCGTCTACTGACATTCCTGCTGTTCGCATTTCCGCGGCAAGATCTTCGATCCTGCCCATCTCTTCGAGCGGGTTGCTCCCCGGCGCCATCTTAAAACTGTTAAGGCGTCGGGAGAGGTCTGATTTGGCCCCCGTCGTCTGAGGGCCGTACCACGCTAGGAGAGCGTCCCGCGCTTGCCTCGGCGAGGTACACCGGTGCAAAAGGCTTTTATCGCTCTTGCTCTTGAGGACCGTCGACAGGAAATTCCATGCCAGTGTATGCCTGTGCACACTTTCGCGGCTAAACCCCCTAGCGACAAGCATCGAGTTTTCGGCGTCTAATTCCCCTACGGGAATGTACTGTGGTGGATCCGACACGAAAGCAGACAAGAAACCAACTCCTTTGGCGTAATACCGAGCATCTCTTGTCCAGGGGTTGAACTCAGATTTTAGCCCACTAAACGATGGCACAGGAGTGTGTTTGAAGGCCAAATGGCGCGATAGAGGCAGATCTAATCCACCACCCAACTCACCGCCGGGGTATGCACCCCATCCTCCTGTCCTCCCGTGCTGGTCTGGCTCACCCCTCGGTGGGCCAACCTCGACAGGCAACGCAGTTCCTCCGCGTCCAGTTGCTCCCAAATCTGGCGAGGCACCCTCACGCAAATTGTCTCTTTTTCTGCTGCAATCTCGCTTACAGCAGTGGGTACTGCCCCTTGTGGGCTCTCCCCTACAGCAGCTCTACTCACAGCGCTGCCGGACTCCGATCGGCCGTTGTTCCTCATGAACTCGGCCATCATGTCCCTCATGGCGTTCAGTATCGACGCCTCTCTGTTCTCCATCGCCAGTTCGACCTCGCGTCGCAGCGTTTCAACGTCGATTGGAGAGTCGCGCTCTTCTTGAGCCGATCCCTTCGAGGGCATCGTTGGCTTCTGGTACCAGACCTCAAACGTTCAAGACACTAGTGTGTTCGTAGAGTCCAAGCCTGGATGCCCTGACCACCACGTGGTCTGATGAGTTGCTTTATAGTCGTTGTATTAGAGGACAGATGAGGGGAGAGAGAGCGGAGCCTAGCTCGTAGCTCGGAGCAGAGAACGGAGCAGAGAACGGAGTGCTCAAACTCTCCTCGTGAACACACGGCATAATTCATAATAACGCCTGCGAAGATATACGCAACCCTCTACAACTTGTAACCGTCGCTGCTGGAACGATCCAAACGAACAAATTCAAGTACAAAACACACACCAGGAGCCCTGCTATTGGCCAAGCTGACATTGTAACTGATTTTGGCACGAAAAGGCCAAGGTACACCTTATTTTTTTTTTCTAATCTGTCTAGCTTTCAACTGATTTAGGCCAACTTTAAACCAATCAGAGAGGCCATACGTACACTGTGTTTTCTCTCCGTATGCGTCTGCCCTCCCTCGGTTGAAATTCTTCTGTATTGACGTATTAACTCTGTAGTCGCACGTCGTACGTGGTACGTAAAGGTACGTATATACATGCATACATGCGTACGCTGGTTTCACTTTTTGTCCTTTGGGGTGTGCGATGTGCTTCAGTTCGTTGTTGTGTGTATGTACTCTGTTGTCTTCTATGTTCACAGCAGTCTTTACAGCACCATGGACACTCGGTGTTTCGTCTGCGCCACCCCGCGTCGAGGTGGTCTCAGGTTTGGTACGGCAAGATAATTTCGTGCTTATTTTTAGCAGGCGGTTCCGCGAGGACGGTCTGGAAGCTTTAAAGCTGTCAACGGGGGGGTGTGCCAGAGTAAATACTCTAGGCGCTCCCGCCGTGGCGAAACAAACGAAGCATATTAATAGCGACTCTTTGCAGGTCCAAGTGGAGCCCGTGGTACCTACACCCTGAAGAAAACAAACAATTCAGATTTTGGAGGTCATGTGACACGCTTAATGCTTTAGGCGCATTCTTTTTTGACCGGATTGCCATGGACATCACACCGCTCGTGGCGCGCGTTTTTTACTTGGTTTTAACATGTACCTGATTTTGGCTCAAACGGATCAGGTATAATTGATTTTGGCATTTGCCCCAAAAAAAACTCCTTTTGTTTTACTTTGTTATGCGGAGTATCTCTACGTTCACGAGAGATGCATGTTTTGTTCACAACCGACGAATTTAATCATTTATAGTCATGGGCTATACCGACGGAAACTAATAGCTGAAGTTGCCCAGAGGCAGAGAGAAGAGAAGAACGGCCACACTCGTCCCGCGCCCCCGCCTAGCTTCTCGTGATAGGTGCACAAGCAGAGCACGGCACTGCTCGCTGCCGATTGATAGGCCTAGAGGCTAGGTCTACTGTTGTGGTTTCTAGCAGCAACTGCGGAGGTCGGCGGGCTACAGCATGCAGCGGGAGGGGCGGCCAGCCGTGATTCCCACGTGTTGTGGTCGTCGTACATGCACGAAGTTATTATAGCTGGCACGGGTAGAAGCACGAAGTTATTATAGCTGGCACGGGTAGAAGGCAGCTCACGTCCTTTCCCAACCCGCGAATACGCTATACGAAAGGCTATACTGAGGTATACCTAGGAAAGAAAGACATACCCGGACCTAGAGTACTGGGCATTAATATGGGAACACCGTTGACGCCGGAGCGGAGGGCATATGTGGTGTACGAGTATAGGCCAGGTTGGTTCCTTTGCCTTTCTCGCAGACCCCGTACCCAGGAAGACACATTCTCGCATACACCGGTATACATCGCGAGCCACAACGGACTGTTGTACGTACCACAATGCTGTGTCATACACGTTGCGAGACACATATGTACTGCTGTATGCTCCAACTATGCTCCAACTATATACAGGATCGATGGCCAAGGAATTGTGGCCGGCGCCACTAACGATACGTACAATACAAATCGCGAGACACACTTGTACTGCTGTATGCCCCAACTACAGGGTCGATGGCTAAGGAATTGTGGCCGGGGCCACTAACGATACATACCATACACATAGCGACACACGTGGACTGCTGTAGGCACTGCTGTAAGCTCCAACGACGCGGTGCCGGCGCACCTAGAAGCGATATATCATACTATGCATAACGATATATACCATACTCGCATGTGCCAGTGCACTTCTAATACAAGGCGGTCGATGGCGGGGGGGACTTGGGGCCGGTGTCACTGAGAATACAACTCGCGAGACACAGGGCGTCACGATGTGCGGGAACTCACCACGAACAGACCATACTAGTACGTTCTACTGGTCATATCAACAACGCTGTGCCGGTGCACTAAGCGCTATCGACGTTATCGTACGCGTCAAGACGCGCAGGACCTTACTACGAGTAGACCATACTAGTAGTGAGACACTATGTGCCACTGTCCGTATCAACAACGGTGGGCAAAAAAAAAAAAAAAAAAAAAAAAAAAATTGGTCGGTGGTGAAGGAACAAGTGCCGGTGCAGGTCTCGTGGCCGGCGCCACCGCGTCGGCCGGTGACCCGTCCCTCACCACCGATACATACCATGTTCCACTGTTCATATTAATAGCGCTGTGCCGGTGCACTAGAAAGCGGTCGGTGGTGAAGGACTAAGTGCCGGTGCAGGTCTCGTGGCCGGCGCCACCGCGTCGGCCGGTGACCCGTCCCTCACCACCGATACATACCATGTTCCACTGTTCATATTAATAGCGCTGTGCCGGTGCACTAGAAAGCGGTCGGTGGTGAAGGACTAAGTGCCGGTGCAGGTCTCGTGGCCGGCGCCACCGCGTCGGCCGGTGACCCGTCCCTCACCACCGATACATACCATGTCTCACTGTTCATATTAATAGCGCTGTGCCGGTGCACTAGAAAGCGGTCGGTGGTGAAGGACTAAGTGCCGGTGCAGGTCTCGTGGCCGGCGCCACCGCGTCGGCCGGTGACCCGTCCCTCACCCCCGATACATACCATGTTCCACTGTTCATATTAATAGCGCTGTGCCGGTGCACGAGAAAGCGGTCGGTGGTGAAGGACTAAGTGCCGGTGCAGGTCTCGTGGCCGGCGCCACCGCGTCGGCCGGTGACCCGTCCCCCTCACCACCGATACATACCATGTTCCACTGTTCATATTAATAGCGCTGTGCCGGTGCACTAGAAAGCGGTCGGTGGTGAAGGACTAAGTGCCGGTGCAGGTCTCGGGGCCGGCGCCACCGCGTCGGCCGGTGACCCGTCCCTCACCACCGATACATACCATGTTCCACTGCCCATATTAATAGCGCTGTGCCGGTGCACTAGAAAGCGGTCGGTGGTGAAGGACTAAGTGCCGGTGCAGGTCTCGGGGCCGGCGCCACCGCGTCGGCCGGTGACCCGTCCCTCACCACAGATATATATACTATGTCCAAAAATCAACAACGTTGTAAAAAAAGGAAAGCGGCGGTGGTGAAGGACTAAGTGCCGGTGCAGGTCTCGTGGCCGCGCGCCACCGCGTCGGCCGGTGACCCGTCCCTCACCACCGATGCATACCACACACGTTGAGACAACGTAACGCTGTATGTGCTACGACGCATGTAGCAGTACCGCGGTGCCGGCGCACCGGAAGGCGGTCGATAGTGGCGGAGTAAGCGCCGGTCCACATCCCGGGACCGGAGCACCGGCTTACAAGTCGAGTTCGAGGGGAACGCATGCCGGCGCATGCTTCACCCCCCCCCCACCACCCCCCCCCCCCCGCCGCCTCTATCCAAGTCATTCCCTCAAGGGAACGGCTGGGGGACGAGATGCGCGATGCGGAGTACCAAGTTGCTCACCCGTTGACAGGAAGATGCCGGTGCATGTCAACAACCGCGGCGAACGCCGACGCGTACGAACGGAGTGCCAGCGCACATGAGCACGGGGACAAGTAAGCCCCACCCTCGTCCAGGCCGGTGCATGGATAGTGCTCACCGTCGCCTCTATCTAAAAATTCGTTCCCGTCCCCCCCCCCCCCCCCCCCCCCCCCCCCCCCCCCCCCCCCCAATAGCGCGCTGTGCCGGTGCACTAGAAAGCGGTCGGTGGTGAAGGACTAAGTGCCGGTGCAGGTCTCGTGGCCGGCGCCACCGCGTCGGCCGGTGACCCGTCCCTCACCACCGATACATACCATGTCCCACTGTTCATATTAATAGCGCTGTGCCGGTGCACTAGAAAGCGGTCGGTGGTGAAGGACTAAGTGCCGGTGCAGGTCTCGTGGCCGGCGCCACCGCGTCGGCCGGTGACCCGTCCCTCACCCCCGATACATACCATGTTCCACTGTTCATATTAATAGCGCTGTGCCGGTGCACTAGAAAGCGGTCGGTGGTGAAGGACTAAGTGCCGGTGCAGGTCTCGTGGCCGGCGCCACCGCGTCGGCCGGTGACCCGTCCCTCACCACCGATACATACCATGTTCCACTGTTCATATTAATAGCGCTGTGCCGGTGCACTAGAAAGCGGTCGGTGGTGAAGGACTAAGTGCCGGTGCAGGTCTCGGGGCCGGCGCCACCGCGTCGGCCGGTGACCCGTCCCTCACCACCGATACATACCATGTTCCACTGCCCATATTAATAGCGCTGGTTCGGTGCACTAGAAAGCGGTCGGTGGTGAAGGACTAAGTGCCGGAGCAGGTCTCGGGGCCGGCGCCACCGCGTCGGCCGGTGACCCGTCCCTCACCACAGATATATATACTATGTCCAAAATCAACAACGTTGTAAAAAAAGGAAAGCGGCGGTGGTGAAGGACTAAGTGCCGGTGCAGGTCTCGTGGCCGGCGCCACCGCGTCGGCCGGTGACCCGTCCCTCACCACCGATGCATACCACACACGTTGAGACAACGTAACGCTGTATGTGCTACGACGCATGTAGCAGTACCGCGGTGCCGGCGCACCGGAAGGCGGTCGATAGTGGCGGAGTAAGCGCCGGTCCACATCCCGGGACCGGAGCACCGGCTTACAAGTCGAGTTCGAGGGGAACGCATGCCGGCGCATGCTTCACCCCCCCCACCCCCCCCCCCCCCCCCCCCGCCGCCTCTATCCAAGTCATTCCCTCAAGGGAACGGCTGGGGGACGAGATGCGCGATGCGGAGTACCAAGTTGCTCACCCCGTTGACAGGAAGATGCCGGTGCATGTCAACAACCGCGGCGAACGCCGGCGCGTACGAACGGAGTGCCAGCGCACATGAGCACGGGGACAAGTAAGCCCCACCCTCGTCCAGGCCGGTGCATGGATAGTGCTCACCGTCGCCTCTATCTAAAATTCGTTCCCGTCCCCCGCCCCCCCCCCCCCCCCCCCCCCCCCCCCCCCCCCCCCCCCCCCCCGCGTTGTCCGTCGTCGCCGCACCTGTGCCCTGCCTTGCGTCTGCGCCGTACTGTCGCGCTCAATTTGTTTGTCTTCGCAGGGGCCCGTTAAGAACGACCGCGGAGAGAGGAACCGGGAGAACGCCCGGTAGCGACGGTGACGATGAGGCTCCCGTGTCGATAGCAGACTTTGCCACTTTCAAGCAGGAGGTGGCGAACGAAGTCGCCCAGCTCCAGGCGGCCATCCAGCGATCGGACGAGGCCATTGAGGCCTCGCGTCGCTCCGCCCACGGGGGAAGGGGAGGCGACGCCAGCGGGCCCGGACAGCAGCCCGGTAGCTCCGCTGCCAGGGCCGCCCCACGGGACCATTCCCCCAGCACCGCCCTACTCGGACCGCCGACCGGACAGCTCTTCGGGAGCCCCGCTGCCGGGGTCCTCCCCCCAGACTCCAGCATCGCCGACCAACCCGTCGACGGAGCCGCGGGCGGCCGCGCGGGGGCCTGCGCGGGTCCCTCAACGCCGCACAAAGCAGGCTCGCCGTAGGCCCGGGGCGAGCGAGGGACTACGGCGGTACTCCGGGCGGCGCCGGAGCCGCCGGAGCTCCTCTCGGACAAGCAGGCCCGGGGGGCTACGGCGGGATTCTGGGCGGCGCCGGAGCTGCCGGCCCTCCTCTCGGACAAGGAGGCCAGTTCGCCGTAGGACCGGGAGGGCGGGGCTACGGGAGCGTCTCCAGCGGTATCGAGGCCACCGCGGGCCCAGCTGGAAGGGCGACCTACGGTGGTGCTCTGGCCGGTACCGGAGCCGCCAGCGTCCACCTCGGCCAGGCGGGCGGGCTCGTAGTGGGTCCGGTGGGGGGGGGCTCGGCTACGGGGCATATGCGGGCGGCACCGGAGGCGCCGGCGCATTCTCCGGACAAGTGGGCGGGCTCGCCCTGGGCGGGACAGGAGCCAACGGCGCTCCATCGGCTGCACTCGGCCATGTGGCCAACGACGGGCCGGGCGGGCTTGCGGTCGGGGCGGATATGTACGGGGACGGCAGCGCCGGCAACCCGTTTACCGCTCGGGGCAGACAGGTAGAGAAAATAATGACCAACCGCGCGGTGGCCTCGTGGGGCAACCCCGCGACCCGACTTTGGCAGATACTATGCGGCGGCCGCCCGGCATCGATGCAGCGGGCGGCCGTGCAGGGTACGTGGGGGCCTCGGTCAACATATCGGCCGGCGTCCATGGCATGCTGGAAGAGCTGGACGACCTCAACTTTCTGGCCTTCACACCGCGCGGCGGGGCCGGCATCACCCTCCCACTGGCGCAACACCTGAGCATTTTGGGGCACGCGATCGTCACCATCGCGTCCCGCGGACTCCCACAAGGGGGTGCGGATCTCCAGGTGGCGCGCGCCCGCTTGGAGGCGCTCGCCCGAGCCTTCAGCGCGGGGGCGACGATCCTCAACGATCACGTGATGGAGCACTTTGCGGTCGCCGACCGCCCGGCAAACCGGGCCAGGCGGGCGGCTCTGGTGACAAAGGACCTCGAGACCTTCGCGCTCGACCTGCGTTGCATCTCCGACTCCTGCGGCCACGCGTGGGCCTACCCCCCGCCGCTGGAGTCCTTCCCCGCCATCCCGGGGCCCCGTTGGCCCCGCCTTTCCGGATACGTGGCCCTCGGCGGTCTGATCAACGCCGAAGTCCAGCAACCTCGCCGCACTTCCGCCATGATGGCCGGGGTCGGGGCCGGTGAATGCCGGCAATGGGGGAAGACCGGCAAGTGTCGCTTCGGTGACGCCTGCGTGTTCACCCACGTCGGCCCCGCCCGCAAGACGAGCAGCGGCAACAAGCGCAAGGCGGCTACCCCGGCGGGGGATCGGCCGACAGCGGCGTCGCAGCCAGCGGCACGGCATCCGGGGAACCCCCGGCCAAGAGGGCCAAAGGAAAAGGAAAAGGGGGGGCGGGGGGCGGCGGCGCGAGTAACGGAAGCAGCGGCGGCGGCAGCGGCGGCAGTAGCAGCGGCAGCGGTAGCGGCGGTGGTTCCGGCAGCGGCGGCAGCGGCGGCAGCGGCAGCGGCGGCGGCAGCGGTAGCGGCAGTGGCAACGGGGCGTCGAGCGGGGGGGGCTTTCACTCGCTCGGCGGCGGCCAGGGCTGACGAATAGGGGGACGGGCCTCGCCCCCCAGCAGGGGCGAGGCCGATCGTAGGGCGTACGGAAGCAGCAGCGCGAGATGCACAGCTTGCACGTCCGGGGCCGGCGTCCGTTGGGGGACCAGGTCTTGGGGCCAACGGGCGTCGCGCTATGCTCAGGAGTGCTGGCAGCCAGCTCATCCGCCAGTCGGTTGCGCCGTCGTCTCACCGAGCTTACACGTCAGGTTTCCGGTCTTGGACCGCTTTTCGGGGGTTGATAAGGGAGGCTCCGTATTTCGACACGTCAGCCTCCAATTCCGATAAGATTCAGGCGTTACTTGAGTTCGTAGCGTGGTGCGCGTCGGAGGGCAATCAAGCCGGCACTATAGCCAGTAAATTATCAGCTGTGTTGCACTTTCACCGCGTGAATGTGCAGATGGAGTTGCCCACGTCGTCGCCGCTTGTCAAACGCGCTTTAAAAGGGGTGTCACGGTCGCACGTTGTCGCCGGTACCCCGAAAAGAATTCGGCGCCCTATATCGTGGGTCACGTTGTTGGAAGGACAGGGCCTGGCCCTGTCGTGGGGCCCGGGCGGCCGAGTGCTCTGGCTGTCGCTAGCGTTGGGCTATTTTTTCATGGCGAGGTCTGACGAAATTTTCGCCTCCTCGTCCGGGGTAGTACACCCCGTGCATTGCTTGACGAGGGGGGACATAGCGTTGTTCGCGGGGGGACGGCGGTTGAACTCGGCGCAGTGGCACCAGGCTACCAGCATCGAGGTTGTATTTCGAGGCCATAAAGGCGACCAGGCTCAGCAAGGATCGGTTATCGTGCGCACACGGGACGACGCCTTCGGGGCGCGTTCCGGGGTAGGAGCAGGCGGCGGTGCCGTCGCTCTTATGATGGAGTTGCTGTCGGGATATCCGACGTTGCCGGAAAGCGCCCCCCTGTCGTCGTATCGGTACGGTAATGAGGTCAGAGTGTGGGGGTACACGGAGGCCCTCGGGGCACTCCGCGAAGTGGTTGCCGAAGCAGGAGACGATCCCAGCGAAGTCGGCCTCCACTCATTGCGTATCGGCGCAACCACTACTCTAGCGGCGGGGGGGGAAGTACCGCAGAGGGTGATTCAGAGAGAAGGTAGATGGAAGTCCCCAGAGTCTTCCAAGACGTACACCCGCAATAACCCATAGGACGCGGGTATCGTATCTCGTAAACTAGCAGAGACGGATAACATAGGGCAGAGGCAGCCAGGCCAGGGTACTGTCTGGGGCCAAACACCGTAGTATCGACGCGACCGCGGTATGGGGGGTATGTCAATGGTTTTCTACCATTGGGGGTCTCGGTCGCCCGAGACTGCGTTTGTTAGAGCCCCGGCCAGTCGGCTGGGGGGGGGGGGAACGCCTGGGTACTGGCAGTACGATAAGGCAACGAGAGTCAGCGGCCGGTGCCGCGGCTCTCGTACCACGCCAGGAGACTCCCCCCCCCCCGACGTCGGAGAGAATAATAATAACATGACAATTCGAAGGATATACAACAAAGCGGAGTATCTCTACGTTCACGAGAGATGCATGTTTTGTTCACAACCGACGAATTTAATCATTTATAGTCATGGGCTCTACCGACGGAAACTAATAGCTGAAGTTGCCCAGAGGCAGAGAGAAGAGAAGAACGGCCACACTCGTCCCGCGCCCCCGCCTAGCTTCTCGTGATAGGTGCACAAGCAGAGCACGGCACTGCTCGCTGCCGATTGATAGGCCTAGAGGCTAGGTCTACTGTTGTGGTTTCTCCCGCCCACCCGCCCCTTTCTTCTTTCGAAGGTGGGTGGAACGGAGCGGCCACAAGGTGTTGGCCACACCGTACTATACTTGTATTATTGTCTGCGATTAACTGGTAGCGATTCGGGGCTCTCACCAGGAGAGCGGGGTATGTCAATGGTTTTCTACCATTGGGGGTCTCGGTCGCCCGAGACTGCGTTTGTTAGAGCCCCGGCCAGTCGGCTGGGGGGGGGGGGGAAAACGCCTGGGTACTGGCAGTACGATAAGGCAACGAGAGTCAGCGGCCGGTGCCGCGGCTCTCGTACCACGCCAGGAGACTCCCCCCCCCCGACGTCGGAGAGAATAATAATAACATGACAATTCGAAGGATATACAACAAAATTTATTATTTTGAGCTTTGATCCTCCGTCATTGTCTTACTTTTCATATTTTCCTTCTTCTTGTCATCACAGCAGTCACTGCTGCTGCTGTAGTCGTCGTCGTTGTTATTGTTGTTGTTCTCACATTCATCATCGCCACAATGCACCTCGTGGTCGAAGGACAGGCTCCAATAACTCTTCTTCTGGTGGAGCGGAAGAATACCTCGGGAAAAAATACAAAATAAGCATAGAATAATACTACCATGCATGGTACATGGTAACTGAAGCACATACATGTACACCCCAGACGAAAATAAAGAGTGAGGTTCGCGCGCGTACGTACATAGGTACATGCGATGCGCAGTACAATTCGCCACAGAAACCGAGAATACCCACTACTATTATTATCCCCCCTCTCCCCTGTTGCGGCGTTATATTCCCCTCTCCCCTGTTGCGGCGTTCTGGTTTGTAGCAATCGTCCCCTCATCATACATGGCAGGCGCTGTCGCCTGTTTTTCTGATGAGCGCCTCGCCCCTTCGTTCAGAAGACATCTGGCGAGGCAAACCACAACTAATACAAGAGCTTACACCATCCTCAAGCACCTCGTGTGAGTGACCAGAGCAGAGCCGAAGGCATCAACCTGCTAGCAGTAGTCGGTCCCTAGGTCCATACTGCCTTACACTTAACACTGGCGTCGCCGACTAGACGCTTTTGGTATCTGTTCGAGGTCTGATTTTTTCCCCGCGGACAATCTGGCTTTTCGCTCTTGTAGTCTGTTTTTTTCGGCTTCTTGCTGTTGATTGGGCCATGTACATTATTGTCATTTTTCGCGACATGCCGTGGCATGCCGTGGCACGACCTGCGGCAAAACTTCCACGGCATACCACGGAATCTTCCACGGCATACCACGGAATCTTCCACGGACTCCCACGGCATACCATGGGACCCTAACCCTAACCCTAACCCTAACCCCAACCCTAATGCCGTGGAAGGTTTTGCCGCAGGTCGTGCCACGGCATGCCGCGCGAAAAAAAGACAATAATGTACATCCCTGAATTTTTGCCGTGCCACAGCCCCTTTGTCACTGCTTGCAACAGGTAGACCCTCGTTCATTTCGCCCATGCTTGTCGCTGATTGGACTTTGCAGCCCGCTGCCAGACCGGACACAGCGACAAGCGCGCTGGCCCCAGAACTGCACGCCGGGCAGCCGGTTCCGTTCTGGGCGCAGCAGGCTAGTCGGCCGAGCCTCTCTCGGGTGTATGATGTCCGTCACGCCAAAAATCCGAGTAATTAGTTTCGTGATCGGCTCGCCCCCCCCCCTTCTTTCCATGCCCTGCATACAGCGCCTTTTATTTTTAGTGTGAACACGGATAGTTTCGATGCGCGTTTATATGTTAGTGAGGTGGGATCCGAGGACATTCGGTCCTCGTGCTCACATCTCCCTCTGCTCATGGCACCCGAGCCCGGCACAGTTGTTCCCCATGTACCCACGCTTGGCCTCGCACCCGCTCACAGACAAGACGCGCTGCCGCGCTTTTGCAGTCACACAACACGCATCCCTCAGGCGACTGCTTGCCGCCTGACTCGTCTCACATCGACCGTTCCGTTCGTTGTGAGGCCGATGCGAGTCTCCCTGAACCTTCGTCCGCGCGAGATGTACGACGTGCCCGACGCGCAGCTCGTGCATCAGCACCAGCTCCGCCTACTAACAGCTTTTTTTTTTTTTGTTGTGCCAGAAGAACAACTTGATTTCACTATGCCCTCGTATGGCGATCTTTCGGTAACGCCTATTAGCAGTAATAATAGTGGAGTTGTTGATCCTGCTCTAGACGTTCTAGACGTTCAGCCCTAGACGTTCAGCCAGCAACCGTTGTGCCGCCGTATAGCAGTGATCATCTTCATGCCTCAGCAGACAGCGACATTTTTGATACAACAGCAGGACTTTCAGCTTTTATTCCTGGCCCTCCGTGTAGTCATTTTCATATTGCACCAAGTATCGGTTTGTTTGGTACCGTTTCCCCTGCACGACACGTCCATCAAACCGCAGACGTGCCGTCGTACAGCAGTGATTTATTTCATGTTTCCCCTGCACGACACGTCCATCAAACAGCAGACGTGCTCCCAGCTTTAACCCCTGACCCACCGTCCAGCCTTTTTCGTGTTGCACCGGGTATCGAATTTTTTAGTGCAGTTGTCCCTGCATCACACGTCCATCAAACCGAAGACGTGCCGTCGTACAGCAGTGATATTATTCATGCTTCCCCTGCACGACACGTCCATCAAACCGCAAACGTGCCGTCGTACAGCAGTGATTTTTTTTCGTGCCACGGCGAATCGCGATAATTTTGATACGGCAGCAGGACTGTCACCTTTTCCTCCTGACCCACCGTTCAGCCATTTTCGTGTTGCACCGGATATCGATTTTTTTAGTGCAGTTCCCCCTGCATTACACGTCAAGCAAATCGCAGACGTGCCGCCCAACAGCAGTGATTATTTTCATATCACAGCAGACAGCGACATTTTTGGTACGGCAGCGGGACTCTCAGCTTTTATTCCTGACCCGCCGTGCAGTCATTCTCATGTTGAACAGAGTACCGATTTTTTTGTTGCACTGAGTACCGATTTTTTTGCTGCCGATTTTTTTATTACTACCGGCGGTCGAAGGGAGCGTAGAAACCGGTCGGGCTCCTTGTTTGTGCCAAGCGCCGGGTCCGGGTCTTACGTGCCGATCGGAGCGGATAGCGAGAACGTTCGATTCGAGGTAGCAACTACGTACGAGTCTGTAGACCCTCGTTTTTCGCCTCCTGAGCTTTTGCCAGTGCCCAGCGAACACGGCCTCTTGATATCCCTCGCTGACGTACGCGCGCATTTTATCCCCCTGCGTTCTATCCGTGACGTTTGGGATCTGCCATACGTACCCCTGCTCGGCTGGGAGCACGAAAATCTGGGGAATTCCAGTGTGCCGACCATATTATTTTCACCACACAAGTGGCTTCGTCATCCATTGCGACCATAGATTTATCAAGGGACATGGGTTATATTTCGGCGCGCGGCGATTTTCCTACGGTTGATTGGTTGGTTTCACCTACACGTATTCCCCTTTTTCACGCCGCGGGGCCGGCCCCCCCGACTGTCGTTCGCGTATTCCCTGCTCACCGGGTATTCACGACCACAGTACTGGCGTGCCATTTTTCCAGCGACGGTATATCTATTGATTGTGCTCAGAAACACGGCGGAGACGTTACATCTAATATTAGGGAGTTCCATATATTGATATAGGATTATAGGAGAGGGATATTTAGTCGGATATTCGGGGGGATAAACGGGAGGTTTATTCCCGCGTCATGTTGGATAATAACCTGCATACGATGCATGAGCTGTCACTCGACAGCTCGGATATAATATAAGAGTTCCCGTGTTGCTGTCTGGAGTCAACCACGCGTTCCCGTGCCAGCTGCGCCTATACCTTTAGAGATCAATCAACAATATCCGTTTTCGGTCTGCCACCCCCTGTTTACGACTTGAATATGCCTCGCTCGCAGGCGCGTGGTAATTCTCTTCGACAACAGATTCCGTCACTTCTCGTATTATTCGAGAGAGACGTCGACCCACCAAACCACGGTTTGCGATTTTAATCTGCCTCGGTCGAAAGAGCTGTGCGATTCTTTTCGGCTACGAACCACGGTTTCCGAAAGGAATCTGCCTCGCTCGGAAGAGCTTGGAAATTCTCTTCTGCGCCGGAATCCGTCACTCCTAGAGAGACGTCGACTCCTCAACCACGGTTTGCGACTGGAGTCTGCTTCGCTCGAAAGAGCTTTGCGATTATGTTCGGCTACGAACCACGGTTTCCGAAAGGAATCTGCCTCGCTCGGAAGAGCTTGGAAATTCTCTTCTGCGCCGGAACCCGTCACTCCTCGAGAGAGACGTCGATTCCCCAACCACGGATTGCGACTGGAATCTGCCTCGCTCGGGAGAGCTTGGACATTTTCTTCTGCGCCGGAATCCGTCACTCCTAGAGAGAGAGGTCGACTCCCCAACCACGGTTTGCGACTGGAATCTGCCTCGCTCGGAAGAGCTTTGTGATTCGTTTCGGCTACGAACGACGGTTTCCGAATTGAATCTGCCTCGCTCGGGAGAGCTTGGAAATTCTCTTCTGCGCCGGAATCCGTCACTCCTCGAGAGAGACGTCGATTCCCCAACCACGGATTGCGACTGAAATCTGACTCGCTCGGAAGAGTCGGGTGATTCTCCTTTGCGGCAATCCCCGGTTTGCGCTTGGATTATACCCCCCCTAGGGCCTGGTATGTCCATTTTGCCGTCAACCATTGTTGGCGAATCGCAAATACCTTCGCCAGTAGGGCACGGTACCTCCTTTCTGCGGCCACCCTTTTTCGGGGATTTGAATATACCCCCCCTAGTTGGGCTTGGTACAAGCAATGTCTGCCTGGTCGGTGAAAACCCGACGTGCTCCGTCCTGGCATTGTAGGGATGCGAGGGTCTATGGTCATACGACTACGGCCATGCATGAGATCGAGTACATCTCTCCTATCGAGTACACCCCCCTAGTTGGGCATGGTATTTCCTTTCTGCTGCGGAATCCGCCCCTCCCCGTTTTTTTTTCGAGAGAGACGTCGGTTCCCTCCTATCCACGGATTTTTCACTGGGTGATTTTTCCGTGGATGATATTCCACTGGGTGATTTTCCGCAGCGTAATTTTTCCGCGGATGCTTTTCCGCTGGGTTATCTTCCACTGGGTGTTTTCTCTGTCAATGACTTTCTCGTGGATGATTTTCCACTGGGCGATTTCACACGGGGCGATTTTGTTGGGATTATTTTCCAATGAGTGATTCCCCAGTTAGGGATAAGACACCTCTTCACCCACCGATTTGTTTTTCTTTTGCACGGAACCTTCGACCTCACTACGAGCACCTTTCACGATTTTTTCGGCAGGTGAAACGGAATCTCCTGAAAGGAGCAAGCGGCCCGGAGGCCTTCAAGCTGCTACTACTCCGCCTCATCAGCTCCCACTTCGATCATGGCGACCGCAGTGCCACCATGGCCAAGCTCCATTCGTTTGGGGTAGCCACCAAGACGCCTTTCGCGGACTATTCCCGGGCGTTTCGCTTGCTGATAGCGTCCATTACGGACAGTGACCAGGTGTTGGCCTCAGGCGTTGAGGTTGCTAGAGGTTGTTCGTAACAGCGTTAGCGAGCAGTACCCGAGCCTTATGCCGGTTTTGTGCCCTGGAGATTCAGCGACTGCGTCGAAGCCTTTTGGGTCTATCGACGACATGTGGTTGGCGTTTAGTAGACTTTCTACTAATAAAACTCCCGCCATCAAAGGCGAAAAGCATTTTACGCTTCCACCCCTCGCGGGTCTTTCTTGGCACTCGCAAGCAAGCGGTCGCACCCAGGGCCGATCGGCCGCGCCGCAGCCTTTTAAAAGCTCATCGGGGTCATCCCGCAACCCAATCGTGATGAAAGTCGCAGCGTCAGCTCGTTCCCCTGATCCATTTTTGTCATCCGCGGCCGAATGCCCTGCTAATTCGACTGCTTGGGACGAGGTATTTCAAGTATCCGAATCTTTCTCAACAAATGACATTCCAATATGGATGTCCTTTACCACTCCCGAAGAAAGACGCCAAGTCTTCAGGGAGATCAAGGGCCATTGTCTCAACTGCCATGGCACGGATCATTCATTTAAGACCTGCGCTGCCCCCTTCACCAACTCTAGCCACTGTCTTAACCCCGAGCTAGGCCGACTTGGTGATAACATTGAAACCTACCGCCGTTTGGCAGCGCCGCATGCGGTCATACCGCCGTCCTACCCACGTTGGCGGCGAAAACACACGCTCGTCGCCTTCGTCGCTTCGCAACAAAAACTCGTCTCGTCGCTACGGCAACAACCGCCGTAACGACCACGGGCACCCCAACTCTGATCAGTCTCGTTACGGTGGCGCACAACAAGGTAATGTTGGGAGCTCCCAAAGCGGTGGCCAGTCGACCACTTCGCTGACGGTTTTCCAACCCCAACACGGCGTTCCCCCGAGGCCTTTCTCTGGCCCTCAGACCCCGGGTATGCGCTATGGATCTGCTGGTGACTTTAACCCCAATGGACGTCAACCAGGGACCTTCCGCTCTAATTGACTGCCCAACGGCGGCGCGTTTGACCTTCCCATCCCACCGATAGCACTCACGGGAAGCACGTCTGACCCAGACACTGACCATCGCCCCCCCGGCGACAGCGTTGCCCCTTCACCGCTGGCACCAGGTATGCGCACCACCCCTGGTCTCTGCGAAGACGGCCGCCTCCCAGCTGCCGTAGGCTCTTCCCCCCCGGCACCAGGCATGCTTGCCGCTCCTGGTTCTGGTGAAGACGACGGTATGATTGCCGCCGTAGCCTCCCCACCGCGAGCACCAGGAGTGTTCGGCACTCCTGGTCCCCGCGTGAACGACACTAGTCGTCATTTTTCGCGTGCGTCTTCCCCGACTTCATCTTTTGAGGCAACCACCATGTCCAGGAGTGACTCCGAGGATGTGAGGGTACCCTTGAGGTGTGGGTACGGGAACCCAGGCCCCTCGAGAACAACACGGGCGCTCCGCTCGAGGTCCTCACGCGAGACCAGTCGGAATCTCCTTCTGCGCACTATTATCGAAGACGATCGGAGTGTAGTCAGCTTTGATTTTCATCCTGACCAGAGCTAACGGAAGATTCTTCTTTGAGCCACGGCGTTTCGCCGGTGGTTACTCAGCTGGTGGAGAACACGTGTCCCCGACAAGACGACACATGTCCCCCACAGGGCGTAAACGCAGGTACGCCCTCGGCGCCAAAATGCGCCCCTTCTTACCCAGACGAGATACGACGAGGTGATCTGAGACAACAGACCCCGCGTGCCGCCCGGGCCGTGCTGACAACACCATTTGCTGTGGACGCACTTCAAATGCCTCCCGCCTACATGGCGGATGTCTCGCCCACCCGGTCAAGGTGGACCGGTAGGGAGCCCCCTGCCCCTCCCCGAAATGTCTCGGGGACGGCAGACACGACCTGTCCAGGCGAATGCGCCTCCCACCCCGGCCTCGATAACGAGGCCCTGGCAAGGCAAAAAGCAGGATGGGACACGTCCCCCAAAGAGAGAGAGACCCTCAACTGTTTTTCAGGGGATGTGTCTGACACCTCCCCCGCTCCTTCTCGCGCGACGGTGAATACCGCCGCTTCGATCCTACCCAAGAGTACTGCACGCGTGGCATCGTGTTTTTCTGGCAGCCCCCCTCATGCTTCTCGCAATGGACGCCTTCCCGTTTTTTTTCTGTCGAAGGCATCTCTTATCCCTGCGGCGAACAGTTCTTCGCCGCCGAAAAGAGCCGCCTCTTCGGAGACCGTCAGACCCTACAACACATCATGCGCGTGTCTGACCCTCGCCTGCACAAGCAATACGGACGCGAAGCCCGTGTGGGAACGCGAGCGAGAAAGTATCGTGCTTGTCGGCTCTTACGCCAAGTTCGCTCAAAACCCAGCCATGCGAACCCACCTCTTGGACACAGGCGAAAACCTTCTCGCGGAAGCTAGCCCTTACGACCTCATATGGGGCATCGGATACAGGGCTGACGCTATTCCTGCACGCCAGTCGCCCCTGCGGCGCGGCTTAAATTTGCTGGGCAAGACCCTGCAAACCGTGCGACGTCTCTTCCGCGACCACGCGCCGCTACCGACGCGCCCCCAACAATGGTATCCTCAGGACGCCTCGCCCTCGAGTAGAGACCGCATTTTCGAAGTCGACCCTTCGACGCGGCAGCAACTGTGCCCAAGGGACACACCTGCAGCCGCCTCCCCGTCGGGATACCCCGACTCCCCCACAACCGTGCCATCAGACCACGGCGGCGACGTTCTCGGAGCAATGTCCGCCGCCCGATCCGGTCAGCACCCCCCCTTGCTCGCTGAACAAGGGCCTTGTCTTGTTGTTGGTGTCGTAACCATGGACGACTCTTCCTTTACCACCAAAATCAAGATCCACAGTGGCCTAGCTGCTCTGCAGCTTGGATGTGTCGCCCTTTTGGATACGGGCTCGCCGCAGACTTTCCTCAACACCCGCGCGCTCGATAGCATGAAGCGCGTGGGTGCTGCCTCCGCCACTTGCGAACGACACACCCCTCCCAAGTCATGGGGCGGCTTTGGTAAGTCTCCGCCTCTTGAGACCACGGCTACAGTACGCTTAAGCGTACAATTCTTCCACGGCGATACACCAACTGCATCACTCGCCGTATGGGCATACGTCGTTCCATCTGAAGCGATGCAACACGACGTGTTACTTGGACGTGACAGCTGGATGCAGTTCCAGGACCCCTCTTACCGCACATTGGCTCCCTGCTCGATGATTAATCGGGTTCCCGGCGAGCTTACGCTGTCCCTCCCAGGGCTACAGGGCGCAACAGCGCTTGTGCCCGACCCTTCGGCTCCGGCTGAAAGCTTCCACCTACTGTATGCGGGCGACACAAGCATCACTTTGTCCCGCGACCATCGTCTTGTCGATGTGGGTTTGGTTCGCAGTAATGGTGCCCCTGCCCTCGCCGGTTGTTATCTAGTCGACATGCTGCACGCGGCCGCCGATTTTTCTGCGAACGCACAAATTGTAGAAAATGGCCGCCAGCTCATCCCATTGGCCGGCATCGCGGATCTAGACCCAGGTGCCTTGCTTGGCACCTCCTCTAGACCGCTATTACGCGTTCCCCGGGATACTGTCCTGTTCGACGCTCCGGCTCCTTCTTTGCACCCACGCGACTCTGGCTTCACAGTTCCAGGGCCAGCCCCCCCCCATTCCATGGGCACGGACCAGCCCTCACAACCAGAGTGCCCGGATCCCTTCGTGCACCATCTACGCGATGAGACAGCCCCGACACGCGACGAACTCGCGACCCCTTCGGCTCCTCCCGTCGACCAGCTCCGTTCACCTGCCTTGCTTGAACGGCTGAGCTCAGACCAACGCACGAGCTTCCTACAAGTATGGAACCGCTTGCCGTTGCACATGCGCGAAATCGCATTTGACTTGCGCGGCCTCGGTTGGACGCCTACCGTCATCACCCATTTGGACGATGTTCTTGCTGAGTTTTCCGACGTGTTCTCGAAGTCTCCAACCGATTTTGGCTCCTGCTCTCTGCTCCCCTTCAAGACAACTGTTTCCCCGAACAGCTCTCCTGTGACGTCTCGGCCTTACGGCATCAATCCCCCGACCGCAAAGCAAGTGGACGCGGTTCTGGATAAATTCCTCACCGCCGGCCTAATCCAACGCTCCACATCTCCCTGGGCGAGCCCAGTGGTTGTCATCCCGAAGAAATCCGGTGGCGTCCGCATCACGGTGAACTACAAGAAGCTGAACAAACTCAGCACCCTTGGCCAGCTCCCCATCCCGCGCGTTGACGAGGTTCTCGACAAGCTTGGCACCGGTCGAATCTTCTCACTCTTCGACCTCGTCTCTTCTTTCCATCAGATAACGGTGCATAAGGACACGATCCCTCTCACTGCTTTCTGTACACCCACGCGCCGTTTCGAGTGGCTGGTTACGCCCCAAGGAAGCAGCGCTGCTCCAGGGTGGTTCGTCAACGTCATCAACGAGGTCAGGGCTTGGACCGCGTTGCCGCCTACCTCGACGATGTCATCGTTTTCGACGCCGACCCCTCCCTCCACGTCGCTAACATGAAGGAATTGTACTTACGATTACGACAGCACAACCTCAAGCTGTCCCCCTCGAAGGCTACCATCGGCGCCACGGATGCAGATTTCCTCGGTCACACCATCTCTCCAGCCGGCGTTATGCCAAACGCGCAGAAAGTGGAAGCACTGACGAAAATGCCCATGCCGAAAGACCTAAAACAGCTACGCTCCCTTTTGGGCGACCTTTCCTACTACAGGAAATTCCTGCGCGATATGGCCAAGCGCATGCGGCCCATCACTTCCCTTCTGAAACAAGGCGTCAAGTTCGTCTTTACCCCAGAAATGGAAGTCATCGTGCCGAAGCTCCTGGCCGAGTTGACCACGCCCCCGGTCCTCGTCTATCTCAACTGGGACGTCGTCACGGATAACTCCCGCCCTTTCCTCCTCTACTGCGATGCTAGTGTGGACGGCTTCGGTGCCACCCTCGAACAAGAACAGGACGACCACACCATTCGTCCCATCGTGTTCACCAGCCGCGCTACCATCGAGTCTGAACGCCACTGGACTCCGCTCGATCTGGAAGCAGGCAGCAACATCTGGGCTATCAAGCGCCTTCGCGGCTACCTTTGGGGCACAAAATTTCGGATTGTTTCGGACCACAAGGCGCTCGAAAGCCTCGACAAGATCGCGAAACATAACCCGCGGGTACAGCGATGGCTGAAATTCCTCACCGCCTACAACTACACTCTGGAATACCGCAAAGGCAGTGCCAACGGGAACGCCGACTTCCTGTCCCGCCTGCCCCTACCTGCGACGGAGCGCGACCGCGACGCCCCCAGCAGTCGCACTCCGTCCGACGAAGAACGCGTTTTTCTCATCCGCTCTCACGGCATATTCCAGGGTGGACCCTCCGCCGTGCGTGTTGGTTTGGGTGGGCTGGCGCCCTCCGACCCAAGCTTAGGCTTGGGTGGGCTCCCGCTCTCCCCACACGATTTCCGCGATTTTCGCCAACACGGGCCCCGAATGAGGATTGACGACCTAAATGCTCCAACTGGAGGATTCGTTGCCCGCGCCCCCTCTTACGTCACTTCTGGAGGTCCCAGCTGGGCCCTTCTGACGAACACAGGTACCAGCGATTATCTCGCCGGTTCTGTCTTCGCAGTCCCTGTTGCACCTCTGCCCGCTTCAACAGAAGGCACGGACCCCGGCCGAAGCGCCATTTCCTCCGAGCCTTCCCCATCACCCACCGATGGCGACACACCGCAGCCTAGCCCTACAGCGGTCCCCGTCTCATCCACGGTCGCCGACGACAAAGCAGCGTGGGACACCCTCTCTCCTGCTCGGCCTGTCCAGCACGACTCAGCCGAGCACCCAACGGATTCAGGTCCTCAGGAACCCTCTGTTGTGTCTCATCCAGCCTCGCGTGTAGCCCGGACCAACCGTGATCAAGTCTCGGTTGTGCCCGTGGCTCCGCCTCTGCTGCCTTCATCTTCTCAGACGGCTCTGCCGTCCCTTCCCCCGTCGGGGCTCATTTCGTCTCGGACCCGCCGTCGCCAAGCAGCCGCTGCTGGCAAGCCTGCGACCACCGTGGACTATGGTTTCACTCGCTCGCATTCTACTCGGCCCACCGTCCCACGACCAGCCCCCACGGCGCGCAAGCCGCACCCGCCTCGGACTACGCCCCCTTCAGAGGATTCTCCCCGGCCCGTCATCGACCCTGTCCCACAAGAGCTGATTCGATCCACCACCGATGCGGTCACACCTGCCCCGCCCTTGCTTGGCACCCTCCCTCCGGAAGCTCTCGAGCGTGCCAGCGCCACAGCCGCCCTTCCCGAGATACCCTCACCGGCAGAGGCCGAGTTCATCGACTCTGTCGAGCAATACACACATTCCGATTGGGCGCGTGAGCAACGCGCTGAGCCGGTTTGTGATGCCGTCATTCGGTATCTTCTCCTAGGCAGCCCCTCGGTCTTCGCCGACGATTTTCTTCTACACTTGGCGCCTCACAAACGCCCCCCGTTGTCCAAAGTGCGCTCCTTAGCCGAAAAAGGACGACTTTACACAGACGACGACGGTGTTCTCCTGCTCGTGCAGAAGTTGACGCCCCCCGCTCTGGCTTGTCCCGACAAGCCTGGCGGACGTGCCGCCCGTCTTTCGGACGACGAGCCCACGAGAATCTACGTCCCGCTGCTTATGCGTCCGTGGAGTATGCAAGCCTGCCATGCTAGCGCCTCCTGCCACCTTGGTGTCGCTCGAACGCTCTCAATGCTCGAACGTTTCTATTGGTGGATTGGCATGAGCATCTGCACGCGGTGGTGGATCCGTCGTTGCCTCAAATGCCAGGCGCGCAAGACTTCAAGACAAACGGTACGTTGGCCCATCCTCTCCCTTCCGTTGCCATCCGGCCCTGCTGTCGCGGTAAGCGTTGACTACTTCGGTCCCTTCCCGTCACACCTCGGGGCAACTGCTACATTCTACTCTTCACGGATAGATTCAGCCGGCGCGCAGATATGTACGCCGTCTCGGCTGCGGAGCTCACGGCTGAAGGCACGGCCGATATCTTAGTGAATAAGTACATACCTAGTTGGGGATGTCCGGTCAGCCTTCTCTCCGACAATGGACTGCATTCCCATGCCGTGTACAAACGTCTGGGAATGCTCAAAATCGCCACAAGCGCCTACCATCCCAACGTCAACGGCGGCGTCGAGCGCGTCAACCACGCCATGGCCCAAAGGCTAGCGATGGTCTGCAACGAACGACAGGACGACCCGGACATCCATTTGCCGCACGTCGAATTTGCTTACAACAATTCCGTCAGTGCCGCCACCGCGTTGGCCCCCAATGAGGTGCACATGAACCGCCTCCCCCGCCTTCCCCTCACCATCTTTGAACAACACTACGCCCGAGGCCACCAAAGCCTCGCCCGCGACCAACTGGAGTACTGCGACCTCGCCGCCGACCGCCAACGGCGTGCATATGCGCTGGTGCGTGAACAACACGCTATCACGGTCTCTCGCGTTGAGCGCCGTAACTCAGCTCTCTCAGACGCCCTCGAACAACGCCCTATCTAAACCATCGGCAACTGGGTATGGATCTACAACACCGCTGCCACCATTCGCCAAGGGGCGAAATCTGGCACCGACGCCAGGGTTCTCAAGGCCAAACTCTCGCTCAACTGGACAGGTCCATTCAAGATATTAGCTGTCGGCCCCGCGACTTCTGACTCGACGCCGGACGGCCGCCCTTTGGCCGCCAAGTTGCTATATTTGGACCTTCCTAAAGACATGCCGGGCGCCGACGCCCACTGCCGCGTCGGTAGCCCGCTGCAAACCTTGCACCAACCCACATGACACAACCGACCTCCCCCGATATCTCCCCACTGGACTAACGCCATACGTCCTCAATAACCATGCCACTAAGTCCCCCCCCTTCCACGTCACCGCCGACGATGTTGCCGTGCCCATTGAGCGTTTGGAAGTCGACAAGATTTCCAGCCACCGGTCAGTACGAGGCCGGGGCGGAGTCATCGCCGTTCTCTACGAAACACGCTGCAAATGCCTCCTCTGGCCGTCTTGGGAACGTGAATCGGACCTCCTTCACTCTCGACAACACATCCTCAACTACTGGGCCGGCGCTCCCCTACAACTTTGACAGGCAACCTTGGCGTACCGCCGTATGCGCGTGGGTGCCGCTCAACGCGAGCTCGCCCGCGACAAGGGCGCCCGTTTTCTGCCTCCTGGATACGGCTACGTCGACCAGCAAACGTGGACTCGCCGGTTCAGCGGCACCACCTTGCCTATCGGCGCTCACTTTTGGTACAAGGGTCAAGATCATCTTTGGTGGTTTGGAAAAATTTCTGCCCACACTTCAACTCCTGGACAGTACGTCGTTCGCTTCTTGGACGACCCCGGACCGGTCAAGCTCGCGCTATCTTCTGCTCGGTATACTACGGCTGATAGAGCCGTTCGTGGCTCGTGGTGTCTACAAGTGCACCAAGGAAGCTCCGTCATGAATGGTATTGTGCGTAACGTTGACGAGTGCCGCGGAGCCGAGTTAGCAGGCTCTGCCGACTTGAATACGTCCCCGTAGTCACTTTTAGTTTTTTTCGCATGCGTGTCTTCCGTAGTCGCCGGGGCCGGGTTTGGTATCGTGTCACTGTGTGGTTTCTTTGTTTTGCTGTGCTGTAGGTGTACTGTCTGTTTGACTTCCTGCGAACTCTCTAGCCATTTCCCTGCTTTCATTGCAGCTGCCTGCCGAGTTCGTGCACCGATTGGGCTAACGGTTGGATCCACTTCAGCCTCCTTGCCGTTCGGTCATGCGTCTCTTGCGTTCCGTATCTACGATTGTTTTCGCCCCCTCCTCGAGAGCGGCGGAAACGTTCGTTCGCGTTTCGATTCCTTCAGTCGTACCAGTTATTTTCTTTTTGTTGTTTTTCTTGTATCTCTTGGCCCCTCTTTGGTCCCCACGCCATATTCGTGAGCCTTTTTATACGCATCGTACAGGTTACCCTAGGTTTAAGTCTGACCCCATTTGCCGTTCATGCGTTCCCCCTCCGCCTTCTTAACATCCACAACCAGGCCGAGGTGATAGATTTCGTTCTTCTTCGCGACCGTTTGCATTCCGCCCTCTCCCGCGCGATATTGCAGAGTGTTATCAGGTTTAGATTGGGTAGTAGACGATTGGTTATCCTTTCACGGATAATCTAACGGACCCAGACCGTTAACAATAGGCCGTAACGATGTCTGCTCATTGTGTGTTTCGTGTTCTAGCGCGCTCAGTGTAGGCGAAATCTCGCACGCGTCCTGTTCTGCCCTCTTTTATGGGATCGGGTCTTGACTGTCTTGGGTTCTACCATAGCGTGATTTCCTGTTTTCCGACACTCTGCCCACTATTCGAGTGAGCCCCTTGGCGCCAGCACTTGTTTCTCTTGCGTTACCCCCGCGTTCGTTTTACTTCTCGAAGCACCCCGTGCCTTCGCAGTGGGTCCTGTAACGATCCTTTTTATCTGTTCTTTGTGTTCGTGTTTCGCTCTCAGGCTAGCTTATGCCGCTCTTGGCTACGCGAGTTATACCGCTTCCTTGAGTTTAAGTCCTCGATTTAGCTTCCGGGTAGTTCTAGCTTAATTTGCCAGCTTCCGCGTACCCGTACTTTCGGACTTGTTGTCGGATTCGCAATGTCACGTGTAATTGGCTACCGCCTTGCAGGTTAGAAGTGTGGGAGTAGTGGGTTGTGAAGTGTCGTATCTTCGATCCATTCTCCGATTTCTCCGGATTGTTTTAGTTATTTCCTGAGTTTTCCATGAATCTGCATATACGACCCTTCAGGGTGGGCTAGTGTTATGGTATCTCCTCTCCCCTGTTGCGGCGTCCCCTCATCATACATGGCAGGCGTTGTCGCCTGCTTCTCTGATGAGCGCCTCGCCCCTTCGTTCAGAAGACATCTGGCGAGGCAAACCGCAACTAATACAAGAGCTTACACCATCCTCAAGCACCTCGTGTGAGTGACCAGAGCAGAGCCAAAGGCATCAACCTGCCAGCAGTAGTCGGTCCCTAGGTCCATACTGCCTTACACTTACTACTATTAATAGAAAAATACAGACAGGATGAAAAAACAACTCGACGTCGAAAAATCGAAATCGAACTAAGAAATCAAAGAGGGAAGAGAAAGACAAAAAAAACAGGCAAGAAAGGAAGATCGAACGGAGGAAATCTGGGGTCTGTGGGGAGATATTGAATCGTTGGCATGCGTGAACAGAGGGGATGCGCCAGAGGTTCATATGAATAGAAGTTCTGATGACGGGTGCAGGTGGTTGGACTAGTAAGACAGGCTTGGAACGGTTGACACAGCAGTGAGTGAGGAATAAACGATTTTCGCAGATTGCAGGCTCGCAAACTACTCGGTGTAGAACAGAGAAAATAAGAACCGAAAACAAATACACTTTTACTGCGCTACAACAAACACCAGGGAAGCGGAAAAGAACATATGAATAGATAATGTGGACAAAAACCTGCGGCGTGGGTGGACGACGAGCCTACTTCGTTGCTTGTTTCGTATTGTCTGACGCATCATCTCGAGGGGCGGGGCATACATAGTTGACGAATGCAGGACGGAGACGGTAAACAGGGTAGTAGTAGGTAGTAAGGTACCAGACCGACGATATTAGTACGTGAAACCTGTTTATCCTACTCGGACCCACAAACTGAGGCGGCTGCCTGTTTTTTTTGTGCTGCGGTTTGCCTGGTGTTGTTGTTGTTTTCTGCACATATACCGTTCTTTCTACCCGTCGACATCCAGTACAACCAGTGTCCGTGCCGATTCTTCAATCTTTGAAAAGATACAAATTCTGTGGTCACAAAGCTATGTTACGGCAAGATCCCCGGCGTGAGCTGTCAACGCTCACCTGACTCGCCTCCTCAGTTCGTACGTTGGACCCTTCGGCAGTCCCAGTGGCTCCAGGGCTTCGCTCAGGCGAGAGCGAAGCAAACGATGACCAAAACACTCGATTGCGAGCGATGCAGATACTCGATTATGCCCGTTGTCACGCGTAATGATGCGTATATGCGAGCGAACAGTCGGTTTAGCCTTTAATCCTTTAATCCTTTAGTTTTTAGTCCTGTAATCCACTTTTTATGTTTTGCACGTATTCTCTTCCTTGCCTGGGTAGCGTCTAAAGACACTCGATGTTGGCCACAACGCGGCATGCGTTGTATACCTTGGTCAGGCTTTTGACATTCAGCAGACTGAGACTGTCTGCTAAATGAAACGCAAGTCCCACACCCACAGAGTGATCCGCCACTACTCTGCGCCCGACGACTCCTGGCTGCATGCCTCGACCCGTCGTACTTTAGATTGCTCCCACGTCCTTCCGCCGCAACATCCCCCCAAGTCTGGTGCTATCTTCCAGATCTTAAGAAAGCGCGGCCCCGGATGACGGAGCTCCTCTCCTTTCTCCCCCCCTGCCCATTCCATCCCCGCCAGACCCACCGTTTGGACCAACGGTTTAGGCTTTCCTCCACTGTAGCCCCGGCGACTCCACTCCTCCATTATCTTCTTCACATTTCCAGCCAGACCCACCGCTTGAACAAACGGTTTAGGCTGAAGTTGTCGCCAGCTGCTCCCTTCGGTTTGAACATGACGCTTGAACTTCTACCTGGACACCCCACTCACCGTTATTAATGGCTGACGTCGTACACTTCGTCGATGAACGTTGGCCGCCTTCGAACGTCTGGAAACTCCCTGCGGACCTTGGTACCTAGCCGGTATGCCTTGCTCGCTACTCTCGAAGCTGTTTCTCGCTCTTTCCTTATTGACATCTCCGGCGGGCGAGAACGGCAGTCTGAACTCTGGTGCAGTCCATACAAAGCGTGAAATCTATACAGCTGCCTGGAAGTGAAACCTGTACTCACCTCATCCGGATCCCATCGGGGACTACTCCCATACTTACGTGTTTCCACCTGGAATACGTGCAGCTGCAGCTGAGTAATACTCTCGAAGATTCCCGTCAATCCAGTTAAAACGTACTTGCATACTCACGAGTTTGCGACTTCCCCGGAGAGCTTGCGATCGGTCATCGTGCACAACGGTTTCCGCCAAAGTGTATTTCTCGGCAAGTCTTCTATCCGATCCCCCGACCAGGTGCGCGAGCGATATCGACGGCATTGCCAGGTCGGAGAATTCATGAAATGTCTTGATGCCCACTGCCAAGACCATCGTCCTCGGTTTGGCAATGCACCCGTCCGCGTAAAAATTGTCAAACGCGATGACAGGCATCACAATAATCAATGACAGGCATGACAAACGTTTAGCCTCGGTCTGATACCCATCAGTGACAGGCCTGACTAATGTTCGGAGTGCTCACGTACTTGGTGTATGGATTCATGTGTAACGGTATTTGGGAGTTCCACACAGGAAATATGCGTGTTTCTGTGTGGAACGGTCAGCGGGTTGGGACGTATCTTATCCGCCGCTTTCTCCCTTCTTCTTCTTGTGTGTGGACTTCATGTTCTCACCCTTTCTTCTTTTTCTTGTGTATTCTAAGCGATAATATATATATACCCTGGAGGGGCTTCTACGAACTGACTCAGGCTTGGCGTATCATATCAGTGAGTGCATCGAACACGCTAGCGTCTGTTCCAATTGGACGCACTTGCTGGTTGGGGCTACGCCGGGAGAGCAACTCCCCGTTCGAGGACGAGCGAGAGATTATTAGTTTTTCGGATGCAGAGGCCAGGGGGTCCTCAACCGAGCAGAGGCACTGGCGACAACGAGGTCGACAGAGCCAGGAGAGCTACAGGAGTGGCGATAACAGCGGCAGCAGAGGCAGTCAGCAACGCCGCGGCAGAGGCCGCGGGAATGGCTAGTAGCGCAGGAGCGCGAAATCCTGTTCCGCCAGAGGGCGGAACTGCTCCGCCAGAGGGCGGAACAGAAACGAGTAGAAGGAACGAGGCTTCGCGGGAGGACGGAGCCGCAGGCCGCGATGATGAGATCGCCCGCCTGAAACGAGAGATGGCCGAGATGTCGCTCCGGCTGGAGATCAGAGAGGAGGAACGAACGAGGATGGAGAGACTACAGCAGGGGGCTGGAGGAGGAATGCGCCCACCGGAGCCACATGGTCAGCCAGGCACGTTTCTAGTTGGTTTTGGTAAGCCTTCACCGAACCTTGACGGTAGTAAGGAGGGAAATTATTTTAAATGGTCGAAGCAATTTCTATCATGGGCTGTTACTAACACCTGCGACGATGTTTTGAAGGAAACTAGCGACCCGATAGTCTTGCAGGGCCCAATTAGAAGGAGTCAACAAGACCTCGATTACCGTTTCGGAACGGCAAGGGTAGCCGCTGCTCGCAGGGCATACGAGGGTATCACCAACGCACTGAGTAATTCGTCTCTGTTATACAAGATCTATGACATAGGCAGCCCTAGTCTTGCGATGGCCGAGGTACGTCGGCACTACGTCCCAAGCGACGACCTCGACAAGCAGGCATACCAGAGAGAATACATCAATGCTCATATGAAAGAGGGGGAGGACCCCACCCTTTATTTCGAGAGGATGAGCATCATCCGAGAAAAGCTCTCCGAAGTAGGGATCCCAAAAACGGATCAGGAAGCCAACCTCCACCTACTGCAATGCCTGACGTCCGAATACGAGGTGGACAAGAAAATCCTGCAATACGCCCAGAACTTGACCCTCAACATGATCGAGGACCGGGTTCGCATAACGTACCGGGAGTTGGAAGCGAGTAAGAGGAAAATGATCGATGGCTCAGCACAGGTCTTGATAGCCACAGGCGGAGGTGGAGCAGGTGGACAGGGGAGTTTCCCCGGTCCCAGCCCTGGCCACTACACGGGCGGCAGAGGTGGCACGGCGAGTGGTGGCGCCACTGGGCACTGGGGGCAGCAACAGCAGCAGCAGCAGCAGCAGCAGCAACAGCAGCAACAGCAGCAACCACACAATCAACATCGGCCACCGCGTCAACACCAACAGCAACAACAGCATGGTCAAGGCTGGGCAGGCCAGGACTGGGGAGGGGCACGTTCGGGGAACAAGAACGGGAAGCCGAAAAAAATTCGGCAGAGGCAGGATTCGCACGCCAGCGGCGGCGGCGGACATCAACCATGGCCGCCATACGCCGGCCGCGGCGGAGGCGGGAACCAGTCGTGGCCGCAGGTACGCGACGCACGTTTCCTCGGGCCCGGAGGACACCCACCAGGTACCGACCGAATGTACGACGCCGTCCGGTACCCCCCTAACCTACATCGGCCACAAGGCACCGAGCCGGGAATCCACGCCGCTGACCCCCGCCCAAGATGTTACAGGTGCGGCCGGATAGGCCATTTTTTTGCAAACTGCCGCGCTATCGTGACGTTGGTAGATGACCCGAATCCACCTCGTGAAGTTTACCAGAGCCACTTCGCGGCGAATACCGCGAATACCGCCCAGTCTACAACACCGCTCCTCCCCACCCCAGACCCCATTCCGCAGCAGCAGCCGCAGTACCAACAGCAGCCACAGCAACAGACCCACCAGCAATCACAGTACCAAGCACAGTATCAACAGCAGCAGCTCCAACAGCAGTCACAGTACCACGAGCCTCAACAGCAGCCACATCTTCAGCAACCACCGCAGTACCAACGTGAGCAACAGCAGTACTACCAACGTGAGCAGCAGCAGTACTACCAACATTCACAGCAACAGGCTCAACAGGCGCAGCAGGCCCAGCAGGCGCAACAGGCGCAGCAGGCACAGCAGGCACAGCAGGCGCAGCAGGCGCAGCAGGCGCAGCAGGCGCAGCAGGCGCAGCAGGCGCAGCAGGCGCAGCAGGCGCAGCAGGCGCAGCAGGCGCAGCAGGCAGCAGGCAGCAGGCACAGCAGGCGCAGCAGGCACAGCAGGCGCAGCAGGCGCAGCAGGCGCAGCAAGCACAGCAGGCGCAGCAGCCACCGCAGCACTACTTGGCTCCTGAAGAGCCATCACATATACTCACAGCACAGTCTGCTTTGGTCGGTCAGTACGATGGTTTGGGAAGGGGGATAGAGAGTTGGATTGCGGACAACGGGGCGACAACGCACATGACCCCGAACCCGGACCACTTGTATAACAAGCGCCCCCCCTCCCCTGAGAACACCAAAATATTTATCGGTGACGGAACAGAATTAGCAGTGGAGTACGTAGGCAGCGTGGATTTAATTTTTCACAGCACGGAAGACGTACGCGTAACCTTAGGGAGTGTTTCATTTATCCCTAGCCTAAAGGTAAACTTGCTGTCGCTGCACACTGTCCAGGCCAAAGAGGCGATCACGCTAGATGCTGCTGGTGCCCACCTAATGGGTGGCCGCTTATTTTTCCCCAAAGACAGAGCCGGGTCAAGGCTGAACGCCACGCGTCGCCCCCCCCCCCCCCCCCCCCCCGTACAGGGTACACCAGCTTTGATGGCCTTGTTGCACCCCCCCCCCCCCCCCCTCCCCCCCCCATGCCCCGGTGCCTGTGACGTTACAACCGGTGAGGACGCCGGGAATATCTGCTGTGCCGCCGCCGCCGCCGGGGGTGACGTCACCGTCATCCCCACCGGGGGCCGAGAACCATCACGTCGAGGACGACGAGGGCCCCCGGGATAACTTGCTCTTCCAACTGGGGCGGACGCGCGCTAGGACACGGGCGATGACGAAGGCGCCGTTTCAAGTGGGGATGCCACCGGTGATGACGCCGGCGCCGCCGGAGATGCCGCCGACGCCGGGGGTGATGTCACCGTCATCCCCACCGGGGGCCGAGAACCCTCAGATCGAGGACGACGAGGGTCCCCCGGACAACGAGCTTCTCCAACCGGGGCGGACGCGCGCAAGGACGAGGGCGTACCACCAGGCGTCTACTGGTACATCGCAGCCAGCTGACCACGCACTTTTCAACCAGCGCCCGCCCAACCAACCCGCCCCTGCTCTGCCAACATGTGACGCGGGACAACTCTCGGAACCCGCGACCTACCAGGAGGCGATGCTCTCGCAATACCATGCGAACTGGTCCCATGCAATGGAGACGGAGATTGCCGGACTCGAGGGAGCTGGGACTTTCGGGGATGCTTAGCAGCAAAAGGGAGGGAAAGTGGTATCGGCAAAATGGGTGTTCACTTGGAAGGCAGATGAGCATGGTAAGGTAGTGAAGGCGAAAGCGCGACTAGTGGCGAGAGGATTTAGCCAACGCCCCGGAGTTGATTACTACGAGACTTTTGCCCCCACCCCCCGCCGCGTCATGTATCCGTATGATGGCTGCGATAGCCTGCGAGTTACAGTTAGATTTATGCCATTTCGATGTACAACAAGCGTTTGTCCAGGCCGAACTACAGGAACTCGTTTTGATGCGAATGCCACAGGGCTGTGGTGATCTGAGCGGCAAAGTAATGCGCTTGAATCGTAGCCTATACGGCTTGAAACAGGCTTCGAGATCCTGGCATAGACACTTGGTCACCCGCCTGAAGAGTCTTAGTTTTGAACAGAGCCTCGCAGATCCGTGTGTTTTTCGATTAATCGAGGCGGGGTCTGTTTCCATCATTGCTGTGGTTCACGTCGACGACATTTTTGCGGTAGGCCGTAAGGAGAGATGTAACCGTTTCTGCGAGGATCTGAACCGCGTAGTCCCCATTAATAACCTTGGTGAGCTGCGATGGTATGCCGGTTGCCACTATTCCAGAGACAAGGTCGCGGGTCTACTGACAATTTCGCAAAAATCTTTCGCGGAGAAGACGGTCAAGCAATTTGGCGTGACCACTGGTAGGAACACCCCACTTTCCCCTGATCTTTTCCTGGAGGTGTTTGACGAGGAGGAGCCCACTGGTGACTGGCCGTATCGTGAACTAGTAGGCAGTTTGCTGTGGCTTTCTAACCAGACGAGACCTGATATCTCAAATGCCGTAAGGGCGGTCGCGAGGTATATGCATGCCCCCAAACTCAAACACTGGTTGGCTGCGAGAGGGATTTTGGAGTATCTGAAGGTGACGAGTAGCTACGGTATTACTTTCCAGAGGGGCAGTGGATTAGAGTTGGTGGTTTATGCAGACGCAGCCTATGCCCCCCGAGACACTAGGAGGAAGTCTGTCTCGGGTGCAGCCGTGATGTGTGGGGGTGCGGCGATTCAATGGGTTTCTAGGACGCAGAAGACTTCCACACTCTCCACGAGTGAAGCAGAGTACGTTGCGATGGCAGAGGGTTGCAAGGAGGCTCTTTTTCTAAGGTCAGTGTGGCGTTTCCTGTTGCCTAATTTTGGGGATCCGTGCATCCAGGTTTTTGAGGACAACAAGGGTGCGATCCAAATAGCGGTCAACCCTGTGACGAACTCTAACTCGAAGCACATAGATGTCCGCCACCACTTCCTGCGAGAACTTGTCGGAAAGGGAGTTTGAAATCACGCATGTGAGGTCGGAATACGAACATGCGGACTTCTTGACGAAACCCCTTCCGAAAGACGCTTTCCGTTTCCACAGGAACTTCATCATGAACATGAGTTAATTTGTTTGTTTGTTTTGTTTTGTTTTGTTTTGTTTTTGAGTCAATTTTTTATGTCTGACGAGGCCGATTTTTGTATCTTTCTGTGATTTGAGGGAATTCGAGGAAGTTATCACAAATCTCATGAGATTTGAGAAGATAGTTTATGGATTTTATTGAGCTTGGAGGTCATGATATTTTATTGCTGAGATCTGAAGAGTTAATTTTTTGGGCGATTTGACTTCATGCGGTCCTATGATTTGTGATTTAATTTTTTGGGGGGGGGACGAGGGAGTGAATCCGACATGCCACTATGTACCATTCTGGTTTGAGTTGAGGAGTCGATCGTGATTCATGAGTGGTGCTTTTTATCCCGTTCCGTTGGGGCTGGAAGACTGCTGTACGTAGCAGGAAAGCTGAAATATTTGGAACTACTGTATAACATTATTATACTGAATAAGTATCTACGTACGTAACGCGAAATTGAAATCTGTAGTATACTACGGCGACCGCACTAAACTGGGGCGTTATTTCAGAGACGAAATTCTGGGTTTTTGTTGCCATTTGACTGGATTTAGTGTGTCCCCTGTAGAGAGGCTATATCGGATTGGTGTTTGATTCAGATGGAAAGGGAGGACTGCAGTACTATACAAATGATGCAAGGATTCGATTGCTTGTTTTCTGAGATTTTGAGGAGTTGCTTTGTGGGCTTTTCTGGGCTTGGCGGGCTTGATCTTTCTGTACAGTCGAGATTTGAGGAGTTGATTTCTGTTTTTTCTCCGATTTATTATTTTTCGGGTTTTGAGCAGCTGTTCTTGTGGTACTATTGTCTGAGATATGAAGATCAAGTTTGTTTCTTTGTGAGATTTGAGACTTTGATATTTGTATTTGTGATATTCTGATTGGAGGCATTGGTGGTCTTGACATATATTTATCTTTTGAGTACAATACCTTGGATTTGGATTTTGGGTGATCGTGGTCTACCATCATGGCATGGTACTTTATCATGAGCGATGTGTGGTGATCCCATTCACCAAGCAGCCAAGTAGAGAGCAGAGGGGCTGTTCGGAGTGCTCACGTACTTGGTGTATGGATTCATGTGTAACGGTATTTGGGAGTTCCACACAGGAAATATGCGTGTTTCTGTGTGGAACGGTCAGCGGGTTGGGACATATCTTATCCGCCGCTTTCTCCCTTCTTCTTCTTCTTGTGTGTGGTCTTCATGTTCTCACCCTTTCTTCTTTGTCTTGTGTATTCTAAGCGATAATATATATATACCCTGGAGGGGCTTCTACGAACTGACTCAGGCTTGGCCTATCATATCAGTGAGTGCACCGAACAACTAACGTCAACAGAACGCATGGTGGGTGAAGATCTGGGGTGAAACGCCGAATCCATCACTCGGAGAGTACTTTTTCGTTTCACTGAAGAGGCGAAGACTTGCAGAGTCCCGATAATGCTTTCTGTAGCCACTCTCGCATAGCTCGACAGATCCCTGCCCTCGGGTGTGGTTGACGAGACTGTAGCACCCCGACACTCTTAGCGACTAGCACGGGGGGTTCACGGCTGTAAACTTCCCCCTGCATCGCCCCGGACCAACAATAGCGATTCCCAGACGCACATCGCTCAGTGTGAGGTTTAACCGCGAGTGCCTCCTTCGACGGCACAGGACACGTGAGCAAAAAATGTGCTCGCTTCTTCCACCAAGGACAACACATGCTCGAAACTATTACCTGCTTGCAGCCCCTGCTGAAGGTCTGATATGTACATCTCAGGGACCTTCCACGATTGTAGGGTGCTAGTGAGTGATACTGTCACTTGCGTGGTCACCCATTTGCTACTCCTGCGCTTATATAAGAGCACATACTTTACGTCCTTGGCTAACGTGGGCTACGTACGCTTGCCCTGGGTCAGAAAAGTTGGGCATGCCACGCCCGGATCAACAAAACGTGTTGCGAACCAAGGCGAACAACTTCGGTATCATTGCGTTCGATGTAGCTAGCTTTGAGTCCTCGTTATTAAGAGTCTTCCGGCGTATACCTTCGTGGTATTGCAAGTACCATCCATCTTCACATTTGCCTCTTCACCTGACCCACAGGCCCCACTAAGAATATTCGCGTTTCCGTGGTAGCACTCCACCATGGAAGAACCTCTTCCATGATTTCCCTCTGACAGACGCGAATTCTGCACTGTATCGATTACTTGGGTTGATAGGGCAGAGGGTGGACTTACGGGCCCCTCGTACCGTCTCGTCGCCCTTGGAGATAATCCACAGCTACGGCAGTAGTGACTCGGCAACACCAAGAACGTCACAAGTTTCCGTAATTCCATTCGTCTTAACAGCCATCGACGTTGATTGATGAGGCATGTTATGGGGGTCACAAGGCGGTCGATTATCTGGTTTCGAGCGCGTTTACAGGTTGTATGCATGCATAACAGGTGGCACCTGATGTGTACACAAAGCGTTTTCCTCTAATTCCTGTATCACTATCTGTTGCCGATGCAATCCCTTCGTCTGCAACAAGCTCCGCAAGGATAAATCCCTCCGATGCTAGTCCCTCCGGACCTCAGTACCTTTGACAACAAGGTGCATCGTCTGGAAAAGACTCCTGGAACCTATCACCTCAAAGAGAACGCTCCAGCCTTGACAGGGTATTCGGGAGCAGATGACGAGCTCAGGGTGACTACTACAGGTCCGTGGCGCATTCGATGAATCGCAGACCTCTTGTGCGCCGCATACCGGAAAGTCTCTGACTTTTGAACAGCCGAGTCGACGACGGGCAACTCCCTTCCCCAGACGTACCCAGACGAACCGTCTAAATTAGTTCACCGACCACAACACCGCACTCACCTCCTGTGGCGCGGACGACCGCCCAGCATTGCCTGATTGACTCAAGGCGACAGTACACTCGATGACACGCTCGGAGTTCGTGTGTACCTGGCGAGACCCTTTCTTTGTTCTCAATCACTTGCATGTGTGGGACGTTTCTGTCTGGCCGGGACAGGTTCGTTCGTTTTGCTAGTGGCCGGTATTGATGCACTTGCGCACCGGTACCATGCCACGCTAACCAAGGGGCTCACCTTTCCCAGTACGCTGGCCTCAGCAAGTTGGGCATAGTGTTGATCTTGGAGTGTTATGGACTTATCCCTGAATTGACCACTCCCACTCGTACCAATAGCTGTCGAGACGCGCCGGTCCATTCTTAGCGTTGGGCGCCGTTTACCAGCCAGTTACCGTTATCTCTGACTTCGTTGGGCGTGACTCTGTTACCTCCTTGGTAGTACCCGTGGTGGCTCTGGGGCCGGTTACCTTTAACTCCGGTTTCGTTGGGCTTGACTCTACTCACCTTCTTTGCCATATCCGTGAAAATTCCGGATCCAGTAGCCTTTCTGTCTCATTGATGACCCTCCTAGTTTGCCTCAAGAGTGGCACACAGTTAGAAAGCCTTCTGCTTTCGCGACATTGATCACACTCCCGTATTTCTCAAGGATTGTGGCACTCAATTAACTCATAGAGCCGCCTTCCATGGTTTTTACCTGCTCTTCGAGCATTCGATCTTGGAGGACGGTCGCCAGGAGAATAGGAACTCCACTCTCGGCTGCTTCGCGTTTCCGAGCGATCCCTATATGCTTTTGGAGTCGATTGTTTTATTAATTCCAACGTCTTCACCTTGCGGTCGATTGTCCGCTCCCTGAATCACCCATTTACCTTGGTGTTGATTAACCTATTAACCTCTTCCTGTTACGGGAACTCCACGACCGCTCACATAAATCCTTACCTTGGATATCCTTCAAGTAGATCCGCGTTTTCATCGTAGGTAGGAGCGATTCAAGCCCGGGTTGGGTTGACCCCCCAAAGTACTGTAGTCCCCTTATCTAAGACATCCTCTGCCAAGGGTTGGGTTGACAGCAGTAATCCCGTTACGTTGGATGTGCTCTCCCCCTCCCCACCCTTGCGTTTCACTCGGCTGAGCGCACTCAAGACATCGAACAATAACTTCATCCACTCTGTCCTGTGTCTATCACTGTGACACATCCACTGGATAAACGAAAACTATTTTCGGTGAAACGCTAAACTGATGCTTTGGCCGATTCCTGGTGTCGTGGATACGCTTCGGATTCTGTGTCAGGCATACATTCTGCATCCTACACTCAGTACCGTCTCGATTAGCGTATTCAACCATTTCGTTCCGGCGACATATTACCGTTGTTATACCCGGTAACGCGGTTTATTTCCTGGCTCGAAGCGCGTACCAGACGGTCTGCATAGGTGTTTAAAGACGTTGTTCCAAATAAATATGCGCAGGTGTACATGTAGGGGGTTCAACTTTAACATGTAGATAGACATAGATATATCCCCTTTATGTTTCGTTTTTCCTTCCGTCGTTCATCCTCCTGAAAACTGCAGCAATCAGGATACGGTGGTACGTGAGAGCGTGCTTGGAACAATGAAAAACTCATCTGACACACCAAATCATACACACCACCGCACTAGTGCGTATTGATGGTATTAACTCTTGGATATTCGTGCATGAAACAAAGATAGGTTCTGCGAAAACATCAATCACGTACAGATACAATTGTTTGGTGCACACCTGAACGATAGTGCAGCATTTCTTTCTACCGTTACTTTGCGTGTATGGATACTCCCAGTACTACACACTGTACTGAAAGAGGACTTGCAGTTCCTTATTTCATCGTGGACAACATCCATACTGCTGTAGTGACAAGCTACGCGCAGCGGCGGCCCAAACTTTCACGTCGCCTAGGCCAAACTGGCAGAGCAGTTTGCCGCAATGACGGCATAGCACCTCACGTCGTCTGAGCACAAGTGACATAGTCTTTGCCACAACGACGGCACATAACTGCTGTGAATGTATCCAAGTGGTAAGTGGTACGGTGCTGTAGTATCCGATACCATGAGTAGCACACCCTATGCCCTGACGACGGCACATAACCTCACGTCGTCTGAGCATAAGTGACATAAACTTCTCCATAACGACGGCACACAACCTCACGTCGTCTGAGCGAAAGTGAATGCATCAGATTGTAAGTGGTACGGTGCTATCGTGTCCTTTACCCGTTATGTAACCACAGTGAGTGCATTCAAGTTGTAAGTAGTACGATGCTATGATACCCATTACTGAATAAGTAACGGAGTAAACACAAACCAAAACCCCCACACACCCGCCAAAAATCACGTCTCAGGGGAGAGCTCACCATCATCTGCCCCTATAATGACAAGTGCTCACCTTCACTGTCAACATGCTATGCCCTCAGTGCTTACCTTCACTGAACTCAACCCACGGGGGCTCGCACCTCGCCACAAAACTAGACCCCATGACACTCGACAGCACACAAACCTACCGAACTCCTGGAGTCCCCACAGCATCCAATCCTGAGGGAGGGGCTCACCTTCACCTCCCCTCTCAGCGATGGCACAATGACAAGTGCTTACCTCCACTTGCAAGGTGTTACGCTCATCAGTGCTCACCTTCACTGAGGTCAATCCGCGGGGGCGCTCACGTCGCCATCCTGCCCGCCAGTAGTGACAAGTTCTCACTCCCCAGCATGTTACCATCCCAAGAGTACCAGGCATCCTGTCATACAACCCGAACAACAGCCGTTATGCGGATGTCTCAGGCATGCTATCATACCAAGAAGGCCAAGAGTACTATCCGTCATGCAACCCGAACAACAGCCGAAATGCACATCCCACGCTTCCTATTGTGCCAAGAATACCCGACGTACTAGCATACAACCCCTCCGGTTGATACGTGCAATTCCGGCTGTGAATAACATGAGCACGTGCAAAGATGACAACTCACTCCTAAGCAACAGGTGCAGAATACCGGTTTATTGCCACGGTTGTGCTGATCTTACGCCGCTGCTGTGGTTTTATCGTTGTCAGTTCGTGCCAGGTCTGTGTACTGTGTGTGTGGCTTTAGTTCACCCCTGCTCCACAGCAGAAACCACGGACTAACAGAAGTTGTCAGATCATACCATGAGTCACAGCCAGTGTGTGGATCACTGCTGTGTCTATACCTAGTGAGGACGTTTGCGTGGGTGCATACCGAGCGTAGTCCGTTCTGTATCGCTCCCTTATTTTCCATGCACCAAGGTTGGTTGTTCTTGACGGGCACGCAAAATAACAACAATAGTGTACCACCACGAACTACAGCAATGCACGTAGAGGACTATACTCGCTTGATAATCAAACGTATTGTGGCCGAATCGTGAACTACTAACACAACCTTTGGTGCACCTAACTTAGCGAAGCACTCTTCCTGCGACCCAGTTGTATTTCTGATGGGCTATTATGTTTTCTTAGGTTTTCGAGGTTCCTGCGTACAGTACTCAATTTTGTGCCAGGTCCATCGTTATCGCTACCCTTGCCGCATTGAACATTTACCCCTACGTATGCGATAATTTATACCAGGTACCTCATACTCACCCACACAAAGCAATCTATCAACCCCCCCCCCTGTGTGTGTGTGCTTATGACACCGCATTGTCATAAATAGGTACGTTGGAAGGCTGGCCCAGTTCGTAGTGGTAGTAAGTAATTTATCATGATATCTTTGTACCGTCCGTCCAGCAGGGCAACATGTCCGCTCATACCTGGCACCCGTTTAGGTGTTTACTGCAGGTTTTAGTGTGGCGCTCGAAGCAGGTTTTCTTATTCGTAGGTGAATACTGCTGTACTCCATACATACCGATACTTGATAGCTATATGCCGCTATTTATAAATAATCATAGGCATAAACTGCTGTAGGTCATGCTGCTACAGCAGTCCCAAGGTGCAAGTTTGATGACTATATAGTACAGCTAGGGAGTTTACCTTATTCAGGCCCCATTGTCCCGGCGCCGAAGATGTAAGGCCGTTTCCTATGCGGTTCGATTTCGAGCTTCAGATTTGTATTTTTCGATCTCAGAATCGAATGACCCTACTTATGCAGTCCGATTATGCAAAATCCGACCGGAATTTTTTCGATTTAAAAATCTGATGACCCAGGCAAAATCCGACGACCTGGGTCATCAGATTTTCAAATCGAAAAATGGCATGCTATCTAAATTCAAGATATTATCCACGACAGCAAACAGCAGCGGAACGATCGATGAGTTGGATGGTGATACAGCTGTATAGCGACGTTGCTTCGCGCCCGACGCGCGGACGGCGCGTCCCTCCGTGGCCAGACTATAGCCGGCTGGCGCGGGCTCGGGCCTAGAGACCAAGAGAAGCGCACTCGGCACGCGCCTCTCCGTGGATACGTACTCGTAGACTACACCGCAGCTGTACAGCAGCAGCAGCAGCAGCAGCAGCAGCAGCAGCAGCAGCAGCAGTCAAGTCACAAAATCAAACACACAATACCAAGACAGGTTTACTCTAGCGCACTCGCCACATCTCTTCGCCACCAGACTAGAGGCAGTCAGCGTGGGCTCGGACGCTTGGGTCCTACGCGCAGGGCAGCGCACCCAGCGCGTCTCTTCGCGGCGCCAAATCACAAAAACAGCAGTTGGTCTCGGCGTTTGCTCGAATCTCTACACGCACAATAAATCTGATTTTTCCGCATAGGAAGGCCCTTTCGATTTGTCAAGCTCATATCTGAAAATGCCATCGGGTCAAAATCTGAAGCTCAAAAATCGAACCGCATAGGAAACGGCCTAAGGTTGATTCAAGGTTATGCGATCCGAATAGAGGTGAAATATGGTTGTCAAGACCGAACAGGTCAACGTATTAAAACGACTCTATTTCGTACGCGTTTGGAACTACATACCCGGTATAATATAAACCACGTGTCGTGCCCCCCGAGGAGATGTGGCAGATGACACAAGAACCAGAAAAATAGACAGCAGTATCACAACACGCGCTATACTAAACAGAGTAAGACCAAGGAAATAGTAGGCAAACCGAAGCACAACAGCCGCAGCAGTTTGTGGTACGAGTTGCAACGACAGGTTTATATATACTATTAATCGATCTGATACCAACAGCAGTGGCTATCCTGTCTGCCCTCTCTTCCCTGTTTTCGTCAACCGTGCTCCCCCCCCGGAACTGATGTGGGCTAGGCAGCGCAAAACGAACAAAACAGGCTCGCCGTCCATATGCTGCCCGTGGGCGTGTACTATTAACATTATATATTCTTGAGGTCGCCAGACTTGCGGTTTTCACTCGCTCTTTGACCTATCAAGATTGTTCAGCATACACATTGAAAACACGCCCCGATAATTCGCCATCCCAGCATGGGCTATGCTGTCACCACACTTTGTATCTCGCTTACTTCATGTCCCTATTAATAGTCCTATCTCGGTGGCACAGCGGTAGTACATTGCCGTACGTTTCTGTACGAGGAAACCTGGTGGGATATGCCCGAGGGTATAATACTACCAAGCAGTACGATCATATTATTCTCAGAATATGTCCAAATAGTAAAATCATACCAGTACCTGGTAGGTATTCACCCCGACGAAAACATACATTTTCTTTTAGAATATTATTACAATCATGAATATTTACATTGGCTATTACTCACGGGATCTTCCACACCTTTTCGTTCACTATTTAATGAGAACGACGACTCCTTTTATCGCAGGTGATCATATCACTGCAGGTGGCCAGTTTGCGATTTTTTCCATAATCAGACATCAACCTCCTACTCCTTATTAGTGCTGATACTAGAACTACTAATATAAATTGCAGCCGTGCCTGGAGATACGAGTGTTCGTGGCACTGCACGATGCCTTGGATACTACTGTGACCGGTACCAGTTTAATGCTCCCTTGACAATGCAGAGAGCCAGCGCAGACACTTTTTGCTTGCCTTGCCAGGACTTTACATGAGTTTGGTTTCACCGCCCTACTGTTGACAGGACAAACGTACCTATGCAGTCCATCGCAGGTAGTACAGCTACCAACTGTTTGTCTGGCTTCGTCCGTTCCTCTCAACCACATTTCCTGTCCGTATATGCAACCTCTTGTGCAGCAGCCTCTTACAACACCGTCTTCGTATGACCGATCCGCGATGAGCTTAATTTCCAAGTTCATTTCGTTTTGTCCACGTAGTGGGTATTCATTTTTATACGACATAGTAGTGTACCAGCTGTAGGTCGTCACTAGATGTGGTGAGTAATACGGCTCAAGTCAAGCAGTATAATAAAAGCTACTTGCCGGCTCGTTAGTGCTCACCGTCACCCTGAGCACTACCCCCGAGAAGCGCTCACTCCGCGACTCGTCTACTGCCACAATGGCTGTCGGGCGCTCACCTTCGCCTTCCAGCTGCGTACGACGACTTACAAAAGTTCATCAGATTCCACCAGTTCGCCAGGCCCAAGCTTTACCGAACCAATCGCATTATCATATTCCATCAAGTCCGCAAAACAAACATTACAGAACAGCATCAGATTCCATCAGTTCGCCGAACCCCCCAATTTGTTTTTGCGGACACCAGCCCTCGAGCAGCTGGTGCTCCTGTGACTTGCTCTCTCCGACCTGTATGGTGCTCGTAAACCTATCACCACTTCCTGATCCTGCATGGGTCGATCTCCCTGGGTTTACCATGTTACGGCAAGCTCCCCGGCGTGAGTTATCAACGCTCACCTGACTCTCCTGAGTTCACCATGCTACGGCAAGCTCCCCGGCGTGAGCTGTCAACGCTCATCTGATTCGCCTCCTCAATTCGTACGTTGGACCCTTCGGCAGTCCCAGTGGCTCCAGGGCTTCGCTCAGGCGAGAGCGAAGCAAACGATGACCAAAACACTCGATTGCGAGCGAGCGATGCAGATACTCGATTATGCCCGTTGTCACGCGTAATGATGCGTATATGCGAGCGAACAGTCGGTTTAGCCTTTAATCCTTTAATCCTTTAGTTTTTAGTCCTGTAATCCACTTTTTAGGTTTTGCACGTATTCTCTTCGTGGCCTGGGTAGCGTCTAAAGATACTTGATGTTGGCCACAAGGCGGCATGCGTTGTACACCTTGGTCAGGCTTTTGACATTCAGTAGACTGAGACTGTCTGCTAAATGAAACGCAAGTCCCACACCCACAGAGTGATCGCCACTACTCTGTGCCCGACGACTCCTGGCTGCATGCCTCCACCCGTCGTACTTTATATTGCTCCCACGTCCTTCCGCCGCAACAGCTACGCCACAGACAGAGAAACTACTTGTTTCCATGTCATTATACTGGATAGAACAGGCACGACATACACATTTCATGAAATAGAGAAACGGAAGGAAACAAAAAAAACAAAAACAAAGACAAATCGGCAGAGAAAAAGAAATAAAAAAGGAAAATAGAAGGAACAAACTGTCGTGCCCCCCCCGCAGAGGATGTGGCAGACACTTGAAAAAAAGGACCTGGAAAAAAAAGTAAGGACAAAAACAACACGAAACTACTAGAAAACAGAGTAATACTAAGAACCAAGGCAAAAAATAACAGGCAAAGGAAAGCGCAAAGCACCATCCAGGTAGCGGCAGCAGTTTGTGGTACGAGTAGCATAGCCAGGTCCTCCCGGCTAGTCCGCCTCGTACCTTGCTACCCTGACTGCCGTCTGCGTCCTGCGTTCGTCAACTATGCCCACAGCCCCTCGGCGTCACACACTACGAAACACGCAAAGCAGGTTCGTCATCCGCCTAGGCCACACGACTCCTTCAATAAGGCTTATCAATCGAAGAAAGGAAGAGAAAGACAAAAAATGAAAATCACAGAGGATCAGCGCAAGAACGAAAAAAAAACAAGTAGAGAAGAAAAGGGAAGACCGCGTTCGAGCCAGCTGCACCAGTTGGTGGCACGAGTAATATAGTGATGTTCTACTTCCTAGTCAGCCTGGTACCTTGCTACTCTGTCTACCATCTCTTTCCTACTTTCGTTCAACGCAGTTTCCTTTCTACTCCTCCTGTTCCCCCCCCCCCCCCAAATCCCTTGCTCGGGTTTTCTGCCACTTCCTCCTGTTGCCCCCTTCCCCCCCCCCTTTTCCCTGGACATCACCCACGGCGGATGCGCAGCGCTGCCTACTCAGCTCAGCCTCAGCCTCGCGCCTCCTCACCATGAATCGTTCGGCTGCTTCAAGAATCCCCCGGGACCACTTCCCGGCCTTTTTTGCTGCATGCAGTGGGCCACAGCGCGATCTCAACTCCAAACACCAAGGGGGCAAGTTCCTTTGACCCTTCGGTGGCTCGGAACTCCCCAGGTAAGGTCTTCGACTATGCATCTATGCGAAGTCTTAAACTGTCCGCCAGGTCTCGGGTTCTCCCCACCAGCCATCGTCCCGAACATTACCCGACTGGGTAATCGCTCCTTGCTTTTAGCCTTGCCACGCTCCCCGCAAAGAAGAGCCACCGTTTGCGAATGGTCGTTTCGATGCTCTCGCAACGTGTCATCTTGAGGGCCTTCGCGTACGAGAGGGTGGCATGGTCAGTACGAAGTCGGCGCTGGAAGCCGATGGCTCGCAACAGGACTGGGTGGTGAGCCGTTCGAAGCTTGGCAAAGTGTTCCGCTCTGAGGGTCCACGTCACACACACCCGTACATCAGGGTCTCAATCACCTCGGCCTTCAGCACTCGGACTTTCAGGCTAAGAGAGGCGGTCGGCCTGTCATACAACTCCGGGCCCAACCGTTTGAGGCATGCTCGCATGAGACGGATCCGTCGGTCGATTTCGAGCGAGAGGTCAGCGTTTTCGAGGATAATGCCGCCTGGGTATAAGAACTGGGCCGTCTGCTTATACCTCTGGCCTGCTTATACCTCTGGCCTGCTGCTTCGATGACGAGCGGTGGTGCGAGAGTTGTCTGGTCTGGTGTTTGTAGAAGCATTGTCTCTGTCTTCCTTTCTGACACCGTGAGGCCTGCTGCCTCGAAGACAGCCGCGATGACAGTCATCATTTTCGCGAGCCCTTCAGCCGACTTCGAGACAATTTATTCCTGCGTCATCGGCGTACAACATGCCCCATACAGCCCTTCGCACGCACGCCAACGGCTCCTGCTCCTCCGTTCGACCTACTCCAGCATCATTGAGTTGGACCAAATCCCTTACGATGGCTTCGCCTTGGCTGAAGCGTACTACCATGGTATTAATATTTATAGTACGACGTGTCACCCAGCAGCGAGTAATACTGTGAACCAGTGACGGTGATATCACACAGCCTTGCCGCAGCCCTGCGTGACATCAAACCATTCCGAGTGCTCGCCGTCATCAGCACGCACGCGAGCCCGCATGCCATCATCGTGGAAATTACGTCTTGGTTGGTACGATAAGGCGTGTGAGTACCTCCCATAACAGCTCTCGATCGACAGAGTCGTACGCTTCTGCAGAACGATAAAGTACACGTACAGGGGATTTCCCTCTGTCGTCCGAGCTCTTGCAACCGGCGCACGACGAACGACATATCAATTGTTATTGATCGTGCGGGGAGGAAGCCGCACTGTTCCTCCGGGAGTAAGTCCTCGGTCTCGCAGCAGTAGTTGTTACTAAGGCGCGACGCGCGATTTTCAACTAAGGGTCTGACTATTTTATACCTATTAACAGGGACATTGTTTCTTCAACTCGCTCAATTACAATATTTCATAGTGTCTGCCGCACAATGCTGCGGCGGGGCAAGACAGTTTATTTTCTTTTATTGTCATTATTTCCCGATTTGTTTTTTCGTTTTCTTTCTGTTTCATTATTAGTGAACTTTTTTTCATGATATATGCTGTATGTCGTGCCTATCGTATCCAGTTGTTGTTGTTTTTGTCGTTCTCGCATTACCACTCATCGCAACAACACAACAATGCAGTCCGTGGTCGGTCGCAGGACGGGCTCCAATAACTTGGGGTGGAAGCATACCTCGGGAGAAAATAAAAATACAGTTCTGAGTTAGGGATGCATTCGTTTTAGTTAGTACGTAAAAAAAAACAAAGGATGTCGCATGGTCGTGTTATCGGGGGAAAACAATCTTTAGGAAATTAACCAATCCGTGATTGGGAAAAAAAACGTTTGCAACCAAAAAATCCGTTCTATGATGCTGCCTCTCAAAAATAAAATAAAAGCAATGCCGGCATCAATGTTGTGGCGTTGAGCTGTAGTTGGAAAAAACTCAGCCTTGCTTTTTGCACGACACGTGTTGCAGGACAGCGTACAACCAAGCCCAGAGGATGGAGTTGCAGCGTAGACACGGACGCGCGAGCGTGAACGAATGGCACGTTCCTGGGGAGGCCTTGGGATTGGCGACCGGCAGCATGAGAAAGCTGCCCCCCCCTGTGAAACACATCTTGTACAGATCAAGTCGCAGCATGCGGTCCTGTTTTACTCCTGTTAACAAGTAAACAAGAAGAACATACCTCGTACCTACACACAGAGCATCGACACTCGGCTGCGTGTTGCTATACTGCACTTCGCCGAGGCCGGGAGTTCGACGGCGCTGCCTGCACCTTCGTGGCAGCGCTCCCCACTTCTAGCTCACGGGCAAGTTGTTGTTGTGCGTGCAGCTAGGCTTGAGCCTTGCGGCCAAGGCTGCATTCACCACGCGCCTGAAATCTGCATGCTGCTGGTGTATGTACTCGTACGTCGTACCACTCTGTCCGGAAATGTAAACATCAGCTTATTTTCACATTTATGATTAAACCATTCCTATATTTCCGGACAGGGTGGTACGCTAGAGTATTTTTACTCCGTCGTTTTATCACGTGATACAACAATAGTGATGCGTTCGCATCTGAACGCTAGGGGTAACTCGCTTCCTGCTGCATCAAGGCCCGATCACAGATGGTCTTCGCTGCTGCGATGACACCAGGTATGATGGCGATCGCTCGGCGTGCGGCCGCTTTCATGTCTGGCACCGTTTGCCCGATACCATGAAGACTGGACGTCCTTTGTTTTTATCTCGGGATATGTTTTGTCCAATTTCCCATCAACAATTGACTCTTCAAAAGAGGGTCAACTCGTGCAACAGATTACATGTCGGCTACATGTCGGATTCAGGTGCAGATTGCATTACTGTGTGCGCAAAGTCATTCCGCATCGATTGACTGGTTTAGATTTCGAGTATAGTCAAATAGACAGAAAGATACGAATACAACCTAAAAAAATCGAGTTTTCCCACGTATTTCCACAAAAACTTAGCAGAGCAAAAATCTGCAGATCAAAACACAACCAGTCAGTGGATCATTCTCCATCGATGGGAGGTGTCTGTCGAACTTTATCATCCAATTCGTTTCCCTGGTCGAGTAATCAGGTGCTCAGTGCTACACGTGAATGTAGTCTAAAACCAAGTAAATAGGGTGGTGTCAGACTATTTTAAAAAAATGTTCTTTCGACTTTTTTTGAACGGATTCTCGAATAGACTGGACATTTTTTTACGTCTAAAACGAATCCATTACGAAAATGCTGACCTCTCGCTCGAAATCGACCGACGGATCCGTCTCATGCGACCATGCCTCAAACGGTTCGGCCCGGAGCTGTATGATAGGACGACCGCCCCCCATAGCCTGAAAGTCCGAATGCTGAAGGCCGAGGTGATTGAGACCCTGCTCTACGGGTGTGTGACGTGGACCCTCGGAGCGGAACACTTTGCCAAGCTTCGAACGGCTCACCACCAAGTCCTGTTGCGAGTCATTGGCTTCCAGCGCCGACTTCGTACTGACCATGCCACCCTCTCGTACGCGAAGGCCCTCAAGATGACACGTTGCGAGAGCATCGAAACGACCATCCGCAAACGGCGTCTCTTCTTCGCGGGGGGGGTGGCACGGCAAAGCAAGGATCGATTACCCAGCCGGGTGATGTTCGGGACGATTGCTGGTGGGGAGAACCCGAGACCTGGCGGACAGGGTAAGACTTGTCATAGATGCGTAGTCGAAGACCTTAGGGAGTTCCGCGCCACCGAAGGGTCAACGGAACTTGCTCCCTTGGTGTTAAGACCGCGCTGTGGCCCACTGCATGCAGCAAAAAAGGCCGGGAAGTGGTCCCGGGGGATTCTTGAAGCAGCCGAACGATTCATGGTGAGGTGGCACGAGGCTGAGGCTGAGCTGAGCAGGCAGCGCCGCGCATCTGCCGTGGGTGGTGTCCAAGGGAATGGGGGGAGGAGGGGCAACAAGAGGAGTAGCAGAAAACCCGACCAAGGGAATGCGGAGAGGGAGGGGAAGAGGAGTAGAAGGGAAACTGCAGTGGACGAAAGTAGGAAGGAGATGGCAGATAGGGTAGCCAGGTACCGGACAGACTAAGAAGTAGAACATGCCTATACTACTCGTACCACCAACTGGTGCAGCTGGTTCGAACGTTGTCTTCCTTTGTCTTCCTGTTGCTTTTGTTTATTTATATTTCATTATATTGTCTTCTTTGCGGTGACCCTACCGGCGTCCCCGGTGGCTTGGTAGGTGGTCCGCGAGCCTATCAAGATCAATTTCGTGAGTTCGAGTCTCACCGAGTGCATGCTCATAGGGACTTTTTCTTGCATAAAATTGATTAGCGGAAAGCGCGAGAGCGTGAGTTAGCTACATTCGATGCAAATCGACGACGAGCAGTGGGAATGCTGAACCCTATGCGCGATAAAAACTAAAGGCACGTACCGGGGGGGAAGGGACGACACCTGTGACCACGGCTTGTCCAGAAGATCGTCGAGGGTAAAACCTCCTACGAGTGGGCTGGAAAGTAAAAGTGATGATAAAAAAAAAAAAAAAAAATGTGATTTTCATTTCTCTTCCTTTCTCCGATTGATAAGCCTTATTGAAGGAGTCGTGTGGCGTGGGTGGATGACCAGCCTGCTTTGCTTGTTTCGTACTGTCTGACGCCGAGGGGCCGGGTACAGTTGACGAACGCTGGACGATGGTGGCAGACAGGGTAGCAAGGTACCAGGCGGGCCAGCAGGGAGACCCTGGCTGTGCTACTCGTACCATAAACTGCTGCCGCTACCTGGAGCATTCCTTGTGCTTTGTTGGGTTTGCCTGTTATTTTTCCCTTGGTTCTTAGTCTTACTCTGTTGACGACTATTACGGAGGTCCATAGTTAATAGGACCTATCGTGTACATAAAAATCTATATATTTACGTTTTTTACTAACAAAATTTGGTCCCATTAACTATGGACCCCCGTAATAGTGGTGTTTTCTTATTTATTTATTTTTTCCAGCTCGTTCTTTTCAAGTGTCTGCCACGTCCCCTACGGGGGGGTACGATGGTTTGTTGCTATACTGAAGTGTTTCTTTTCTCTTTCGAATTGTCTTCGTTTCTTTTTTTGTTTTTTCTCTTTGTTTCGTTTTTGTTTCTCTAGGTCATGCATCATCACTTTTACTTTCCAGCCCACTCGTAGGAGGTTTTACCCTCGACGATCTTCTGGACAAGCCGTGGTCACAGGTGTCGTCCCTTCTCCCCCCCGGTACGTGCCTTTAGTTTTTATCGCGCATAGGGTTCAGCATTCCCACTGCTCGTCGATTTTCATCGAATGTACAGCTAACTCACGCTCTCGCGCTTTCCGCTAATCAATTTTATGCAAGAAAAAGTCCCTATGAGCATGCACTCGGTGAGACTCGAACTCACGAAATTGATCTTGATAGGCTCGCGGACCACCTACCAAGCCACCGGGGTCATGGAATGGGTATGTCGTGCCTGTCGTACGCAGTATGATGACATGGCATTGCATTGCATACGTGGCAACGTAGTATCTCTGCGGCGTAGCTTTGTGACCACAGAACTTGTATCTCTCTAGGTTTGAAAAATCGGCACGGACACTGGTTGTGCTGGATGTCCACGGGTAGAAAGAACGGTTTAATGTGAAGAAAACAACAACACAACATTCCCATGCCTAACAGTAAAAGGCTGGAAAGTACTGCTGTTAAAGTGATGATGAAAAAGAAGTAAAAGAAATGTGCTGGATGTCGACGGGTAGGAAGAAAGGTATGGTGAAGAACATACACACACTTCAGGACCACATGTTTATGCTATAATTTGTCACTCGTGCCGCACAATTATTTGGAAATCATCACGATGAGCACACAGCGCGCAGCGAACGTATGCACACGCACGCACGCACTAGCTCGGCAGCAGAAGAAGCTCGCAAAAGTATCTCGTAAAGCGGGCGGCTCTACGGCGGGTGCGGCTGGTGCTAGTGCTATTGTTTTCCTGCTTGTTTATTGCTGTGCCCAGACGTACTCTCCCACGCAGCTCACACTCGGGCCGCCACACGCAGCAGCACCACAAAAGCAGCAGTAGTACAGCACGAGGAGGGGACAGAGGAGCGGCACGAGCTCCCTCACTGTTGTAGCTGCTACGGCACAGCAGGCTAGTTGTTCGCTTAAAATACCCCTGCTACAGCTATTATAGGTACCTACAGCGGGAAAAAAAAAAATGCAAATTAGACATAATTTCGTTGTTGCAAGGAAATGACAATACTAATTACTATTGATTTTTTTTTTCTTCTTTTTTTTTAATCATCACTTTTACTTTCCAGCCCACTCGTAGGAGGTTTTACCCTCGACGACCTTCTGGACAAGCCGTGGTCACAGGTGTCGTCCCTTCTCCCCCCCGGTACGTACCTTTTAGTTTTTATCGCGCATAGGGTTCAGCATTCCCACTGCTCGTCGATTTTCATCGAATGTACAGCTAACTCACGCTCTCGCGCTTTCCGCTAATCAATTTTGTGCAAGAAAAAGTCCCGTATGAGCATGCACTCGGTGAGACTCGAACTCACGAAATTGATCTTGACAGGCTCGCGGACCACCTACCAAGCCACCGCGGACGCCGGATTGGAATAGTATCAATATTATTGTGATCTTCATTATATTTTCTTTCTCTTCCTTTCTCCGATTGGTAAGCCTTACTGAAGGAGTCGTGTGGCGTGGGGGGATGACGAGCCTGCTTTGCTTGTTTCGTATTGTCTGACGCCGAGGGGCCGGGCATAGTTGATGAACGCTGGGCGATGGTGGCGGACAAGGTATCAAGGTACCAGGCGGGCCAGCAGGGAGACCCTTGCTGTGCTACTCGTATCATAAACTGCTGCCGCTACCTGGAGCATGCCTTGTGCTTTGATTGGTTTGCCTGTTATTTTCCCTTGGTTCTTAGTCTTACTCTGTTGACGACTAGTGGTGTTTTCTTCTCTTTCCTTTTTTTTCTAGCTCCTTTTCAAGTGTCTGCCAGATCCCCTGCGGGGGGCGTACGATGGTTTGTTGCTATATATATATACATATACCAGGTATATATTTGTTTCATTTTTCTTGTTTCTTTTTGTCTTTCGAATTGTCTTTGTTTTTGTTTTTGTTTTTTTTCTCTTTGTTTCGTTTAGTTTCTCTAGGTCATGGAATGGGTATGTCGTGCCTGTCGTACGCAGTATGATGACATGGCATTGCATTGCATACGTAGCAACGTATTATCTCTCTCTGTGGCGTAGCTTTGTGACCACAGAACTTGTATCTCTCTAGGATTGTAGAATCGGCACGGACACTGGTTGTGCCGGATGTCGACGGGTAGAAAGAACGGTTTAATGTGAAGAAAACAACAAGAACAAGAACAACAACAACAACAACAACAACCAACATATTAATACTCGTAAAGTACAACGGTGTTTTATAGTTTTAAAGCAGTGTTTTTTGGGCGGGGCGTGCTGACGATAATATAATACCGTTTGGAGTCTACTATCGAAATTAAACGCCATTAATTATATTTCCGGCCATGGTACTGCTGCACGAACGAACGTGGTGCTTGGCGCTTGCTGTGTACGTACAGCAGTACTTTTGCAGCAGTACCAACGAACAGTGCTGTACCAGGTATATATATGTGCTCAATCATCAACAGCAAATCCGTGTCTGGGTGTTCGTGTTGGGATAGCGGTACCACGCTTGCCGGAATAATGATTACTTGGTACGTTCAATTTCGATACTACAGCGGTATTGATAGTACAGCAGCAGCAGTATATTGTGTAGTAGACTCCAAGCGGTAAATTAGGAGTAGTGTCAATTCCCTGTAAATAACGAGATTTTTGTCTCGTTGCTTCTCTCGCTAGAAGTAGGTACCTATAGTAGCTGTAGCAGAGGTACTAGACGAGCAACTATCCTGCTGTTCCGTAGCAGCTACAACGGCGAGGGAGCTCGTGCCGCTCCTCTACCCCCTGCTCATGCTGCTGCCGGTGCTTGATGCTGTGCGGTGGCGCTAGTGAGACATGAGTACGTCTGGGCACAGCAACTATTTATTAAATGACCAGGAAAATAATAGCGCTAGCACCACAGCCGCACGCGCCGTAGAGCCGCCACATCAGGTCACCCTCTTTGCGAGCTTGTGCGAGCCTCTTGTACTGCTGAGCTGGTGTGTGTGGGTGTGTGTTTCGTTCGCTCGGCCCTGTGTGCTCTTCGTTGTGATTTCAAATAATTGTGCGGGTTTCCAATGGAAATTATATTGGAGATGTTACTTGACAGTAGTAGCTATCATTTTGTCGTCACTGGATAACACGGAAAAATCTGGTAGTATACGGTAAAAGGAATCTGTAAAACATCGATCTTGGGTGTGTCATTACCTGACGAACGTTGTCATAGGCCGTAGTCGGGTACGGTAGTGTCATCACCTGACGAACGTCGTCGTAGGAGATATATGTATCTGTTGAAGATCATCAAGATTGGAACAACAAACAGGAGCGTTTGCACGCCCACTTGTTCACTCTACTTTGCTCACCATCATCCGCTTCCAGCTGAGCAAATGAATCAACACTGCTGTGGCTTGGGGTCACCGCACCATCTTCTTCTCTTCTAATGAAGCTTCTCGTACAAGTCACTTAACAGTGGCTATACGTTTGCCTCGAACATTTATTTTGACAGTGTATTGACCGGCCATCGGCAATCGAGTCTAGGCGTACACACCAGCTACGAGCTGGTACACACGCCAACCGCCATACCTAGTAAATGACGTGTTTTTTTTGGCTGGCAGGTTCGGAAACTTCGCCTGCGCAAGCGGATTAACGGCGGCTGGCCGCGAACAAAACTGCCGCGGCTGGTTCAAAACATGATCTTCTTCGTCTCTTCTCATTCGTTTTGCGCTTGATTTGATCCCCCGTGATTTTCATTTGATATATTGTTCCTTTCTTCTTCCATGTCGGTTCTGGAAGGAGTTGTTGTGTGGCGTGCAAGGATGACGATCCTGCTTTCTTCTTGTTTTTTTGTATTTGTCTGACGCATCCTCTCTCGGGGTGGGGCATATATAGTTTGTTGACGAACTGAATGCAGGACGGAGACGGTAGACAGGGTAGCAAGCTACAAGACCGACCATCAACTAGTAGTAGGGGAAACCTCTGGCTATGTACTACTCGTACCACAAACTGCTCAAGGCTACCTGGAGGGTGCTTTGTGCTTTGGTTTGCCTGTTATTTCCTTTGGCGTTGGTTCTTAGCTTTACTCTGTTTAAAAGTATTGGTACTACTACTGCTGTTTAACTCGTTCGTTTAAGCTTTCAAGCGTCTGCCACATCATCCCCCGTTGGGAGGCATGATGAAGGTTTTTTCTTTTCTTTTTCCTTTTTCTCTTTCGATTAGTTTTCTTGTTTTTTTCTGTTTATTGTTTGTTTTTAGTTTTATCTTCGTTTTTTGTGCCTTTGTTTCTGTTCCGTTCTCTCTTTCATATAAAGTGTATGTCGTGCCTGTTGCATTCAGCATGATGGCATGGCATTGCATTGTCTACTCTTCTTTCTGAATAACTATGTGGTATCTCTGTGGCGTAGTTTTGTGACCACAGAACTCTCTCTCTAGGATCGAAGAATCCGCACGGACACGGGTTGTGCTGGATGTCGACGGGTAGAAAGAACGGTCTACTTTAATGTACGGTTATATTATGTGAACTGCTGTGTGGGATCTCTGTGAAGTGTTGTGGCCACGGATGGATCTCGAGTGTGTTGCCTGGTGTGTTGTCTTCACGTAAAATAAATCGTCTTTTCTACCCAGCTTCATCTCAGTAAACCCAAGAGAGATACTGATGATTCTTCTGTGGCCACAGATTGTGAGGAAACTGGGAAGACCAAAAACAAAAATAATCGCAACTTCAAGGGTCAAGCAAGACTTAGTGAAGCGCCAGCGTACCGGGTACAACTAACTGCTGTAACAACAAAAAAAGCAAGACTAGAAAATAAGGACAAATAGGCAATGAAAAAAAAAATCTGCACTGAAACAGAATACGAATTGAATGACGCAAAGAGAGATCAGAAATGCTGCTATTAATATTAAGTGATGGAAAGTCTAGGCTTGTATCTCTGTTCATAGGGTTGAAAAATCGGCAGAGACACTGGTTGTGCTTTTTTTTTTTTTTTTTTTTTTTTTTTTTTCATCATCACTTTTACTTTCCAGCCCACTCGTAGGAGGTTTTACCCTCGACGATCTGGACAAGCCGTGGTCACAGGTGTCGTCCCTTCTCCCCCCCGGTACGTGCCTTTAGTTTTTATCGCGCATAGGGTTCAGCATTCCCACTGCTCGTCGATTTTCATCGAATGTACAGCTAACTCACGCTCTCGCGCTTTCCGCTAATCAATTTTATGCAAGAAAAAGTCCTATGAGCATGCACTCGGTGAGACTCGAACTCACGAAATTGATCTTGATAGGCTCGCCGACCACCTACCAAGCCACCGGGGACGCCGATGCTGAATGTCAACGGCTGGAAGGAACGGTTTATGTGAGAAACACACACATACAATGAATAGGTTTTGAAGTTCAAAAGGGTTGAGTCGACACCTGCCGTGACTGCCCAGCCACGACAGACAGCGATATATATAGACATGTATATATTTTAATCATCACTTTTACTTTCCAGCCTAACTCGTATATAGGAGATTTCACCCTTAGCGATCTTCTGGACAAACCGTGGTCACAGGTGTCATCCCTTCTCCCCCGCGGTACGTGCCTTTATTTTTTGTCGCGCCTAGGGTTCAGCATTCCCACTGCTCGTCGATTTTCATCGAATGTAGCTAACTCACGCTTTCGCGCTTTCCGCTCATCAATTTTTTATGCAAGAAAAAGTCCCTACGAGCATGCACTCGGTGATATTTGAACCCAAGAAATTGATCTTGATAGGCACGCGGATCACCTACCAAGCCACCGGGGACGCCGGCATATAGGGGTTATGCAAAACTTGATAGTTAAAATAAAGGGCAAAGGCCAAAATCAGTTATACCTGATCCGTTTGAGCCAAAACCAGGTGAATTCTAAAACCAAGTAAAAAACGCGCGCCACGAGCGGTGTCATGTCCATGACAACCCGGTCAAAAGAATGCGCCTACTCGTAATGCGACATGACCTCCAAAATCTGAATTGTTTGTTTTCTTCAGGGTGTACGTACCGCGGGCTCCACTTGGACCTGCAAAGAGTCATTATTAATATGCTTCGTTTTGTTTCGCCACGGGCGCCTAGAGTATTTACTCTGGCGCCCCCCCCCCCGTTGACAGCTTTAAAGCTTCCAGACCGTCCTCGCGGAACCGCCTGCTCCGCACGAAATTATCTTGCCGTACCAAACCTGAGACCACCTCGACGCGGGTGGTGCAGACGAAATGCCTAGTATCCATGGTGCTGTAAAGACTGCTGTGAACGTTTTATTTTATTTTTTTTCCATCATCACTATTTACTTCCCAGCCCAACTCGTAGGAGGTTTTACCCTCGACGATCTTCTGGACAAGCCGTGGTCACAGGTGTCGTCCCTTCTCCCCCCCTGTACGTGTCTTTATTTTTTGTCGCGCATAGGACTCAGCATTCCCACTCCTCGTCGATGTTCATCGAATGTAGCTAACTCACGCTCTCGCGCTTTCCGCTCATCAATTTTTTATGCAAGAAAAAGAAAAGTCCCCACGGGCATGCACTCGGTGAGATTTGAACCCACGAAATTGATCTTGATAGGCACGCAGACCACCTACCAAGCCACCGGACATGTGTGTGTGTTCTTCACATTAAACTTTTTTTGATCTTCCTTGGAGCCGTTCTTCTACTCGTCGACATCCAGCAAGCCCAGTGTCCGTGCTGATTCTTCACCCTAGAAAGATACGAGCTCTGTGGACACAGACTACGACACAGAGATAACACATCGTAATGCATTTATAGCCTACGCAATACCATGCCTTCGGACTAGGTGCGGCCGACACAACATACCAGGTACATACATACGCCAGCAACCAAAACACACCATAAAGAAAGAGAAGCAACGAAGAAACCAAACCGAAAAAGAAAGAGAAAATGAGAAGAATCCCAAATATATAAATAAAATGGGAAGCCAAAGCTCACACACATACTTACCCCGAGCATGAGCCAAAAGGGACGTGCAAGGGGGAAAAAACGAGAAGGAAAACGGGAACTATAATATGCATCCCGGTGAACAACTTAACTAAGTAAAAAGAGAAATAATGAGTGGGCCAACATACGCTCGTCACCCACCCACTATGTAGTACTTCTCTTTCATAAGGTTAAGAAGGGGAAAATATAGTAAAAAGTTAATTCATGGAAAAAAATCAAAGCACCAAGCAAGCCAATACATACCGAACGGCCGCAGCAGTTGGCGGTACGAGTACGTAGCAAAGAAAAGTCCAACCTATAGACCACTTGCAATAAGACCAAAAAAAAAAAAAAAAACGCTCTGGGGGGGAAGCGATTTCTAGGTATGAAAAGACGAATAGTTTAGATGAATCAACAATAATATTAAATATCCAGTTTCCTCCGTCTTGTTTTTTTGGGAAATAGGGCTGGCATGTGGCATGCCAAAGCACAGCAGTACGAGCAGGCTCTGGTCTACGGCAGAGCTCTTGACCAACACTGCGAGGGAATCGCGGCGGCATCCCCGCCTGCTTCTGTAGTTTACTAGCATGCTAAGACGATGTCCTCGTGGCGTTGTTTGATTTGTTATTTGCTGTGTTCCGAGTACTACTGCTGTGCTGCTGCTGTATGTAGTAGAAGCTCACAGCCCAGCTTTGTGCCAGTACCTTTATTTTTGCTATATACTATACTCGCACGAGAACTGGCTGTTGTGCAGCAGCAGCAGTATATTTTTTGTTGTTAACTCGATGCTCGTTCTCGCCCGCAGTATCGCATTCACCAACGAGCTTACCGGGTCTCGACTCGGCGGCGTGCGACTGGTGAAGCGTCGATGCGCACAAAGATCGCCGGTGGCAGCGCGAAGTGCGTCGGTGGAGTCGCTGTTGTTGAGTGACTTTCCAAGATGGTGATAGAGGATGTGGCTGCACAAGGATGTGTTGTGTCTTCTTCTTCATGTCTGCTTGGATTTTTTCGTGCGTGTTCGCCGTCTATTTCTGCTCCCTCCTGCCAGGCCTGTGTGACAGGTCATCATCCCTACATGCATTCCGGTTAGCGATAGTGCCTGCTGTTTCCAGCCGCGGAACACCACAACAAGCTGATGAGCGATGTTGCGTCGGCGACCTCGTGCTACTGCTGCACTGCTGTAGTAGTAGACATGAGGTGCTCGTGGCGCGCGACCTGGTGCGAGTTGTTGAAAGGTGCTGCTGCTGTTGTAATAGTAAATAAAGTTCAGGTCATCCTTGTTATTGTTTCCAACTTTCTGCTCCACACCATTTTTTTGTGTCACTTTGGTACGAGATTACGCGGCCATCACAGAACATTGAGCAAAACTAGAGGGACGAGGAGCCGTGACCTTGACCTGTCTTTCCTATGGTGGACTCCCACGGCGCACACATCAACAAATGCTCGTACCGTCGTGTCCGGGGCTAGAGGCGAAAATAGTTGATCGCCGATAGCCTGCTCCAAGTCCATGCACAACAAGCACACAGAGGGGTAGACGAATAGTCTAACTGCTGCCTTGCTCATTGCGACCATGATTCCCTGATCGAACCGATTCAACTGACCAGCCAATCAGTACTGTGTGTGTGTGTGTGTGTTTCTTCACATTAAACCGTTCTTCTACTCGTCGACATCCAGCAAGCCCAGTGTCCGTGCTGATTCTTCACCCTAGAAAGATACGAGCTCTGTGGTCACAGACTACGACACAGAGATAACACACCGTAATGCATTAATAGCCTACGTAATACCATGCCTTCGCACTAGGTGCGGCCGACACAACATACATACATACGCCAGCAACCAAAATACACCATAAAGAAAGAGAAGCAACGAAAAACCAAACCGAAAAAGAACAAGAAAAAGAAAAAGAAAAGGAGAAGAATCCCAAATAAATAAATAAAATGGGAAGCCAAAGCTCAGACACATACATACTTACCCCAAGCATGAGCCAAAAGGGACGTGCAAGGGGAAATATACGAGAAGGAAAAAGGGGACTATGCATCCCGGTGAACACTTAACTAAGTAAAAAGAGCAATAGTGATAGAGCAGTTAGACTATTCGTCTACCTCTCTGTGTGCTTGTTGTGCATGGACTTGGAGCAGGCTATCGGCGATAAACTATTTTTGCCTCTAGCCCCGGACACGACGGTACGAGCATTTGTTGATGTGTGCGCCGTGGGAGTCCACCATAGAAAAGACAGGTCAAGGTCACGGCTCCTCGTCCCTCTAGTTTTGCTCAATGTTCTGTGATGGCCGCGTAATCTCGTACCAAAGTGACACAAAAAAATGGTGTGGAGCAGAAAGTTTGCAGAAAGTTGGAAAAACTCACAGCTGAATGACGTAGTCTATTAAAAATACGAGCACGATTCCATAATCTGTTCGTATGCCTGTGTGTGGGTTGTTGTGCAAGGACTTGGAGCAGGCTATCGGCGATCAACTATTTTTGCCTCTAGCCCCGGACACGACGGTACGAGCATTTGTTGATGTGTGTGCCGTCGGAGTCCACCATAGGAAAGACAGGTCAAGGTCACGGCTCCTCGTCCCTCTAGTTTTGCTCAAGGTTCTGTGATGGCCCCGTAATCTCGTACCAAAGTGACACAAAAAAATGGTGTGGAGCAGAAAGTTTGCAGAAAGTTGGAAAAACTCACAGCTGAGTGACGTAGTCTATTAAAAATACGAGCACGATTCCATAGTCTATTCGTATGCCTGTGTGTGGGTTGTTGTGCAAGGACTTGGAGCAGGCTATCGGCGACCAACAATTTTTGCCTCTAGCCCCGGACACGACGGTACGAGCATTTGTTGATGTGTGCGCCGTGGGAGTCCACCATAGAAAAGACAGGTCAAGGTCACGGCTCCTCGTCCCTCTAGTTTTGCTCAATGTTCTGTGATGGCCGCGTAATCTCGTACCAAAGTGACACAAAAAAATGGTGTGGAGCAGAAAGTTGGAAACAATAACAAGGATGACCTGAACTTTATTTACTATTACAACAGCAGCAGCACCTTTCAACAACTCGCACCAGGTCGCGCGCCACGAGCACCTCATGTCTACTACTACAGCAGTGCAGCAGTAGCACGAGGTCGCCGACGCAACATCGCTCATCAGCTTGTTGTGGTGTTCCGCGGCTGGAAACAGCAGGCACTATCGCTAACCGGAATGCATGTAGGGATGATGACCTGTCACACAGGCCTGGCAGGAGGGAGCAGAAATAGACGGCGAACACGCACGAAAAAATCCAAGCAGACATGAAGAAGAAGACACAACACATCCTTGTGCAGCCACATCCTCTATCACCATCTTGGAAAGTCACTCAACAACAGCGACTCCACCGACGCACTTCGCGCTGCCACCGGCGATCTTTGTGCGCATCGACGCTTCACCAGTCGCACGCCGCCGAGTCGAGACCCGGTAAGCTCGTTGGTGAATGCGATACTGCGGGCGAGAACAAGCATCGAGTTAACAACAAAAAATATACTGCTGCTGCTGCTGTACAACAGCCAGTTCTCGTGCGAGTATAGTATATAGCAAAAATAAAGGTACTGGCACAAAGCTGGGCTGTGAGCTTCTACTACATACAGCAGCAGCACAGCAGTAGTACTCGGAACACAGCAAATAACAAATCAAACAACGCCATAAGGACATCGTCTTAGCATGCTAGTAAACTACAGAAGCAGGCGGGGATGCCGCCGCGATTCCCTCGCAGTGTTGGTCAAGAGCTCTGCCGTAGACCAGAGCCTGCTCGTACTGCTGTGCTTTGGCATGCCACATGCCAGCCCTATTTCCCAAAAGAACAAGACGGAGGAAACTGGATATTGATATTATTGTTGATTCATCTAAACTATTCGTCTTTTCATACCTAGAAATCGCTTCCCCCCAGAGCGTTTTTTGTTTTTTTTTTGGTCTTATTGCAAGTGGTCTATTAGTCGGCCTGGTACCTTGCTACCCTATCTGCGGTCTCTCTGCTACTCACTTCTACCGCGGTTTCCCTTCTACTCCTCCTGTTCCCCCCCCTGCCCCCATACACTTGTACGGTGTTCCTTCTACCCCTCCTGCTGTTACCCCTCCCCCCATTCCCTCTAACCCTACCCGCAGCGGATGCACGGCGCTGTCTACTCAGCTTTGCCTCAGCCTCGTAGAAGACAACACAGCGTACACACAACTATTAACAACTGAAGCACATCGCACACCCCAAAGGACAAAAAGTGAAACCAGCGTACGCATGTATGCATGTAAATACGTACTTTTACGTATGACGTGCGAGTACAGAGTTTATACGTCAATACAGAAGAAGTTCGTGAGACGAATACGGAGAGAAAACACAGTGTACGTATGGCCTCTCTGATTGGTTCAAAGTTGGCCAAAATCAGTTGAAAGCTAGACAGAGTATAAAAAATCAGGTGTACCTTGGCCTTTTCGTGCCAAAATCAGTTACAATGTCAGCTTGGCCAATAGCAGGGTTCCTAGTGTGTGTTTTGTGCTTGAATTCAGTATGTAACTGTTTTTGACACGAAAGTGGCCAGGTATACCTGATTTTGGAAAAAAAAATTTTTTTTTTCTGTAAAACCCTTTTTTCGAGTGTATGCCACATCCCCTGGGGGGAGGCACGACAGTTTTTTTCTTTTCTTTTCTTCCCTTTTTCCTTTTCCTTTTCTCTCTCGGTTTGTTCTCATTTTTTCTTTGTTCTTGTTTTTCGTTGTTTCCTTTCGTTTTCACTTTTTCGTAGGAATGTTCATGCCGTGCCTGTCATATTGTTGTTGTTGTTGTTGTTTTTTCTTCACATTCAACCGTTCTTTCTACGCGTCGACATCCAGCACAACCAGTGTCCGTGCCGATTCTTCAAACCTAGAGAGATACAAGTTCTGTGGCCACAAAGCTACGCCACAGAGATACTACGTTGCCACGTATGTAATGCAATGCCATGTCATCATACTGCGTACGACAGGCACGACATACACATTCCATGACTTAGAGAAACAAAAACGAAACAAAGAGAAAAAACAAAAACAAAAACAAAGACAATTCGAGAGAGAAAAGAAACAAAAAATAAACTAAAATATACCTGGTATATGTATATACTTCAGTATAGCAACAAACCATCGTACCCCCACGTAGGGGACGTGGCAGACACTTGAAAAAAACGAGCTGGAAAAAAAAAAAAAAAGAAGAAAACACCACTAGTCGTCAACAGAGTAAGACTAAGAACCAAGGTAAAAATAACAGTCAAACCAAACAAAGCACAAGGCATGCTCCAGGTAGCGGCAGCAGTTTATGGTACGAGTAGCACAGCCAGGGTCTCCCTGCTGGCCCGCCTGGTACCTTGCTACCCTGTCTGCCACCATCGTCCAGCGTTCGTCAACTATGCCCGGCCCCTCGGCGTCAGACAGTACGAAACAAGCAGAGCAGGCTCGTCATCCACCCACGCCACACGACTCCTTCAATAAGGCTTATCAATCGGAGAAAGGAAGAGAAATGAAAATCACATAGGGTCACCGCAAAGAAGACAAGAAAATGAAATAAAAATATCCAGTATGATATGGCATTACATTGTCTACTGCTTGTGTGCTTACTGCAGAGGTAACACACAACGTTGTATTAATATATACCTGGTATCTCCGTGGCGTAGATTCGTGACCACATAACTTGTGTCTCTCTAGGTTTGAAAAATCGAAAAATCGGCACGGACACCTTGATTTGACTGGTTGTGCTGGATGTCGACGGATATATAGAACGTGTTTTTAACGTGAAGAACACACACATGCATCATAGACATGTTCCACTTACTCTTAATAGCCGGCCTGGTGCCTTCGTACCCTGTCTGCCGTCCGCTTCCTACTTTCGTCCACCGCGGTTTCCTTTTTAATCCTCCTGTTGGCCCCGCTTACCCCATTTCCTTGGTCGGGTTTCCTTCCAGTCTACTACAGAGCTCGTATCTTTCTAGGGTGAAGAATCAGCACGGACACTGGGCTTGCTGGATGTCGACGAGTAGAAGAACGGTTTAATGTGAAGAACACACACACACACACACACACACTACCTATTTCCCCCCCTCACCTTATTCCGCTGGGCACCACCCACGGCGGAAACTCGGCGTTGCCTACTCAACTGTGCCTCACCCTCGTGCCACCTCACCATTCGTCTGCTCCGTCAAGGACGCTCCGGTACCACTTCCCCGCCTTTTCAGGTGCAGCAGTGGACCACATCGCGATCTCAACCCAAACACCAACCAACTGCAAAAGAGGGTGTGTTGATCCTTCGGTCGCTCGGAACTCTCTAGGTCTTGAGAGCGTACAGCAGCGCAAGGAAACCTTGGAATTTCGAATTTTGAACTTCGCATTGCCCCCGTGTCTCCGTCAAAGCAGGTGTCAACCCTTTGCTGTTTGATATTCCAAAAATAACAAGAACAAATACAACACGAATGAGGTACGGGGTGTTCAGTGCTGATGGTAACACCCTCCTCGTAAGATTGGGCGTTGAGGGCGACAGCAGTCCACAGATCTACGAACAATCTAAACGACTCCCGAGCGGGCAATACGAGCAACCTCCGATCTTCGTCAGCGCTCGTGGTCGTAATGGCGATGGCGCCAAAGGCCAAGCCGGCCAATTCGTTTCAACAACACTGCCAGCTCAGGTCTAACAACGACTTCCGCGCACGAGCTCCAATTACTGCTGCCGCTGCTGTCGCCCGACGGAGTATGCCTGCGATGGTCTGGTCTACGAGCGGTTTGTTTCGCTGGTGTTACATTGCTTTGGCCTCAGCAGCAGTGGCCCACGGCATGACGTCAGCCTCAGAGGCACCGGGGGAAAATAGGCCATACCCTCCACTGAGGTTAGTTGAGGTAATCGTGTTAACCACAGCACAGGAAGATTTCAGAGGTCATGACCAAGCGTTTGAAACGGCCACGAGATGGAACGAAGAGAGGCTCCGGGCCAGCCAGAAAGAGGTCCGTGCGCCGCACTTTGCCTGCGCAGAGTATGGACACGGTCACGAGGCCGCCTCTGGTTTGCAAATATTTCTCTCCCCTGAGGCTGTGAAACCTGTACACCACTCCAGCGAGCATGGCGTGTGCTTCATGGTCTCAGCCTCGGACGCCCAGGCCGCAGAATTGTCCGCTGGGTGGGCTGGGTTCGACCTGACGAGCGTTGGGCCATTTCCTTCTGCGCTTAAAATAGCTCCGGGCGTCCTCGAGCACGGCAGCAGTACAAGAGCACCGGAGGGAAGTGGCGGATCTGGCCGGCTGACCACGACCCACGGATCCAAGATGCGTATGGACAACGTCCAAGGCCTAATGGTGGAGCTTACGCCTGGCACATTACCCGAACACTCTTCGGAGGCTGGGGCTTTCATTGAAGACTTGCTGGAAGATCTCATGTCGAAGTCGGGGGACCTTCACTCCGATAACTTCTGGTCGGATCCCGCCATGTTCGGGGGTGAGCACCTTGCTATCCCGGGAGGCGCCAAGCGTGGGCAAGAGTGGAGCAGGGCTGCTACAGTGGTCCAAGAGCTGAGCACAGCAGCAGAGACGACTCCTGGCGACATCTGTTCGTGGGGGAATGTCTCTATGCATCATGCTACCAACGATGTACTACTGGTCTCAGGTACGCACTTTATTGTTTGCTTCCTCCGCCCGTTTCCGTTTCTCCTGCGTACGTATAACTTAGCTAATCACTGATCAAGAAACAGGACCGGAAAAAATATTAACGGAACCGCGCCGAATCTCACCGTAGGACATGAAATATCACTGAACCGCACAGTATAGTTCACGACATCTCCAAACCGCACGGAACCGCAACGTACGTATCGTATGTCTTACTATGAAAATCGCACCGAACCGCATAAATATTCGAACACTATCCGAACCGCACCGTATATCATATAGAGTGTTCACGGCATCTGAAAAATCCGAACCGAGCCGCACCGTAGGGATGCCATCGAAACCATACTGCGCCGGTTTTGTCAAGTCACAGTCCTACAAACCTTCAAACCGCTACATAGATCACTTATTTAAGGGTCCGGTTAGACTTGAGAACATAGACAAACCGCGGTCACGTCGACAGCAGCAGTGGAATCGAATCGTTCTGTAAGGTCACGGTTTTGTACTGGTTTCTGCGCGGTTTGTAGTCGAAAGAGTTCCCGCTACCTTGGTGTAGGTCCGGTTTATCAGATGTGATACGCCCTGCTGGGCTAGTGGTACCCTCGAAAATGCCTCCACATATATTTGGAAGCTTTGGACTCCTGCAGCAGCAGTATCTACATACATACCAGGTATCCATTATTAATAGAGATACACCCTAAACACTGAGCTGAGCTAAATAACACGCAAGCTCAGCGGTTAGGGTGTATCTCTCAGAAAAGCGCAGTTAGTTCGAGGTCCAGTGGCTCTGTAACTATTATACCAAAATAACATCGTTTTTCATCTCGTCATCACTCACAAGCAAGCTGCTGACGTACCACGTACCAGTACGCCTCGCAACGACAACAAACAAAATCGGGAAAATAAACAGAGCTTGATTTTATTTTGTGAAAATAAATTTCAAGGAATATCACAGCGGTATTTTCGCCGGACGGGAACGACGGCAGCGATGGGACGAGACGGTAAAAAACTGTCGTCATAAAGCGGCCCGTCGGGTCGACTAATTCCCCGACCGTCGTCACTACCGTCCCGCCCCGCTGTCAAAATATTCACTATTATATGTTTTTCTTTTTCTTTTTCTCTTTCGAGTTGTCATCTTTGTTTATTGGTTTTTTTTTTCCTGGTTTCGTTTCGTTTCTGTATTTCATAGAATGTGGATGTTGTGCCTGTCGTATCCAGTATGATGACATGCCATTGCATTGTCCACTATGTTGTGCTTGCTGCATACATGGCAACGTACGTACGTACGTACGTACGTACGTACGTACGTACTGTAGTATTAATAATATATCTCTGTGGCGTAGCTTTGTGACCACAGATTCTGAACTTGTATCTCTTCTAGAATTGAAGAGTCGGTACGGACACTGGTTGTGCTGGATGTCGATGGGTAGAAAGAATGGTTTAATGTGAAGAACAAACACACTCCGTTGTACTTAACCGATACCCCAGCGATATAATCACTCCCGTTGGAAATTACCGTCGTCCCGTTCCGTCGCGATACCGTAGATTTTTACTGTCCCATCCCGTCATCAAAAACGGCAGCGTTGTCACACAAAGTCCCCTCCCGCCGACACAACTTGCCTCTCCCCGTCCCAGAGACACTGGTGGTGCCCGCCGTCTATTCACGTGCATTCCCACCGATATATATATATATAATTTTTTTTTAATCATCACTTTTACTTTCCAGCCCACTCGTAGGAGGTTTTACCCTCGACGATCTTCTGGACAAGCCGTGGTCACAGGTGTCGTCCCTTCTCCCCCCCCCCGGTACGTGCCTTTAGTTTTTATCGCGCATAGGGTTCAGCATTCCCACTGCTCGTCGATTTTCATCGAATGTACAGCTAACTCACGCTCTCGCGCTTTCCGCTAATCAATTTTATGCAAGAAGAAGTCCCTATGAGCATGCACTCGGTGACACTCGAACTCACGAAATTGATCTTGATAGGCTCGCGGACCACCTGCCAAGCGATGAATTGAAAATTTGAGTTTTACCTGAATATGACATTGGATTTACCCTTTGATTTTTGTAGCAGAAGCTGTTCTTCGTTTGAAGTATTTTAAATAATACAAACTGAAACTACAAATTACGAGCTTTTTTTTAAAAACTTACAACCTGGTACCAGGTACGTACGTATGATACAAGCACGTATTGTTGTTTTTTTCCCTCTTTTTCTGCACGAATCCTCATATATATTTCATATTTCCACGCGCAACACCTACCACACCAGCTGCCCCCACATAAATACAGACCATTCAACTCACGGCCATCAGTGCTGGTGTGGCCGTCACGGACGCAGTGTATGAAAGCCAATCTCACGGGCGGGATCGATCGACCATCACAGCGGCACAAGCATCACCATCGGCGCCGCCATCACCTCCACCAACCACCACCTCTATCTACTTCCACAATCACCAGTAACACCACAACCATCAGAACAACCACCAGCTGCCACCGCAACAGCCATATGCTTGGGGAAGGTGTGGGAGAGAAGTAATCAGAAGACGTCGCCGGAGTGCCAACACTTCTCGGTGTTTGAGCTGCTGGTCGGGAAGAAAAACGTCAAGTGCACGGTGGTCACAGAGTTAAATGCCTCGGGACGGCTCCCCGCGCGCAGCTAGCAGTGCGGGAAACTCTTCACCTACAACCTCGCCAACCCTCAGTGGGGAAAAAAATGTCCGTCTATCGACATCCACCTGTGGAAGAAGCGTGCTCTCTCTTCCCGTCGTCGAGTTTTTCGTTCACCGTCCCGACCGGTTATGAAAAAAAAATCCATTGCGCTTTACCACCGTCCCGTCCAGTCACAAAAAACCTGTGCGGTACGCACCGTCCCGTCCCGCCGTGAATAAATTTATCATGACACTTGACCGTCCCGTCCCGTTGTGAAAAACAAGTCCATTGTATTTTACCATCCCTTCCCGTCGCGAAATATAAATCCGTTGCACTGAACCGTCTCCTCTCGCAAACATCTGCCCTGTTGAGTTCTACCGTTCCGTCCCCAAGAGGAATTGTACACCCCCGCCGTCTCGCCCCGCCAACTTTATATATATGTCCTCATTTTACCGTCCCGTTTTCAATTTTTCTCCGCCAAACAAGTCCAAACGTCCCGTCACGTCCCGCCACGATTTCGGTCACTGCTGTGATGAGCCTCGTATGAAATCAAGGTAATCTTCTGCAGGGTACGTACAGTACGTACACAACCATACCCAAATTATATTGCCCGGGTATTACTGACAAATAACTTTTATTGAGTTCTTTGTTCATTCATACTCATAGATAGCCGGAATTTCTCTATGTTCTGTACAACAATAATACCCGCATTCGGAACTTCAAGCTAAGAACGCCCGGGCCACAAGACCCGGAACTTCCGTGAATTCTGTGAGACTTTATATAACCTTATCCGGCACTCATGGGAGTTCTGTACGACATTCATACCCGTACCCAGAACGTCGGCAAGGTATATACTACCTAAAAGGCTGCTGAACAATACCCGCGGCAAAGGTACAACTTTGTCACAATGAACACCCGGGAGCCCGGAGCCCGGTACGCATTGATTTTTAACCCCCGGAGCAAGGGCGAACGGAAACAACAAAATGTGAACCGTCAGATACATACCTGGTATTTCATTTGATTTGTTTTTTTTTGCTAGAAAAGGAGGGGGGGGGGGGGGTTACTAGAACCAGTTGAAAAAAACGAAAAAACGAAGAAAAAAAAATAGAACCAATTGAAAAAAAAAAAAAAATGAAGAATTTTTTTTTTGTATAATAATACCTGTTTCATCGTGTGATCACAACGATTGCAACGGTTTTCCATTCGCCGTTGCCCGCAGTGCCCAATTTATTTAGGGCCCGCTAAATTTCGTTACATGGAAATAAAATTTTAATATCAATGACTTATAATATGATTTCGAAAACAAACGTGTTTGTGTCCTATCGGGAAACGGCGTATTATTTGTCAAACTAAAAATAATTCGGAATAACGGAACAACCTTGAAAAACGCAAAGCGTCACACAACGCCCAGCCGACAAATGAAAAACGCAAAGGGTCACACAACGCCCAGCCGACAAACAACGACCAGCGTAGACGAGAGCGAAGGTTTGCGTTGTCGCGTACACGCCGCCGCCAGCCTCTTTTTCATTATGGTGGCGCAGGATAGGAAGCTATCACTCTCAGGGTGTCTCGTGTCTCGGGTGGGCGGAGGGAGCCCTTAGACGCAACGTGCGGAACAGCAACGGTGATGCACCTATCGAGGTTTCGAGCGTATCCTGTTTTTTAGCTCGTTTGCTCGGTTTTCGTGATGGTTGGCCGATCAATGGGGCCGAAAAATTGGGCTTGCGGCCGCCACGATTGTTTTTGAGGCGCCACCGCGGGGGTACGATGTGCTATGGTCTGTGGCCGTGGGCGCGGCTATTGCTCCGGTCGCCTCTCGCTGAGGTTCGCGTTTTATCGCCTCGATTGTGGTCGCCGAAGCGGCCAAGAATCACCCCAGAGTCCATGGGGGGTGTCGACCCACCATGAACATGCTACATCAAGGCTGGTCAACTCCCACATTCCAAATTGAAATAAAAAAAACCACACGAAACAAGTCCCAAAAGACTTTACACTCATTTTTTTTTTAATCTGCCTTGAGAATGCCTGCCTGGTGCTTCACTCTTCGGCCAATCAGATGCAAATTAAATTAGAAACAGTAAATCAAATCAAATTGAACAAAAGAAAAGTCCTCGATAAGATGGGCCCTTATACGTTGACGAAAGGGACGAATCCGTTGTATTCAATGTGGGTCGTAAGGTTTTTTGGTAGTAGTATGAATGATTCATGACGCTACAGCAGTACGTACAAAATAGAAAGGGCAACACCCAAAAAACAGATGGGAACACCTGTCAAAAACAGGTACGTACAGACAGGAAACGAGTCAAACCGCACCCCACGAGCCATCACGAGATTCATCCAGTCAAAAACAGGTATGTACAGACAGGAAACGAGTCAAACCGCAACCCACGAGCCATCATGACACTGGTCATGTGATTGGCCGAAACACAAATCGTACATACCCGGACAACAACGCAATGTCCTACAAAAGGGCACTTGCTGACGGCTAATTATCAACACGACAGCAGTAGTTCGGAGGTCTCAGGTCTGGGTCGAGGTACCAAGCGGGAAGCAGGGTTCTTCAGAAGCAGAGTTCCGATGACAAGCACGTGTTTTATATTAAAATGATAGTTGGTTTCAGAGTACATGACTTGTGTCCTAACGGACGAGAGTAGTGCAGCAAGCAGTAGTATATATATCTTTATATGCCGATACGTTGCATGGGTTGTGTTGTTGTTTTCTTCACATTAAACCGTTCTTTCTACCCGTCGACATCCACCACAACCAGTGTCCGTGCCGATTCTTCAATCTTAAAAGAGACACAAGTTATGTGGTCACAAAGCTACGCCACAGAGATACTACGTTGCCACGTACCAGTAGTGAGCAATGCGTGCCTATCAAGATCATTTTCGTGGGTTCAAATCTCACCGAGTGCATGGTCGTAGGGACTTTTTCTTGCATAAAAAATTGATACGCGGAAAGCGCGAGAGCGTGAGTTAGCTACATTCGATGAAAATCGACGAGCAGTGGGAATGCTGAACCCTATGCGCGACAAAAACTAAAGGCACGTACCGGGGGGGAGAAGGGACGACACCTGTGACGACGGCTTGTCCAGAAGATCGTCGAGAGGGTAAAACCTCCTACGACCGGGCTGGAAAGTAAAAGTGACGAGGAAAAAAAAAAAAAAAAAAAAAAAATGCAATGCAATGCAATGCAATGCAATGCAATGCAATGCCATGCATGCCATCATACCCAGTGGATACGACAGGCACGACATACACATTCCATGAAAGAAACGAAAGGAAACAAAGAAGAAACAAAAACAAGGACGACAAATCGAAAGAGAAAAAGAAAAAAAAGTGAAAAAAAAATAGAAGGAACAAACTGCTGTCGTGCCCCCCCCCCGCAGGGTATGTGGCGACACTTCAAAACGAACGAGCTAAAAAGAACACCACTACTTATAAACAGACTGAGACCAAGAACCAAGGGAAAATAATAGGCAAACCGAAAGCCAAGGCACGAGTAGCTAGCGTAGGTTTTACTGGCTGTAGTCCGTCTGGGACCTTGCTACCCTCCCTTTTCGCTTTCGTGAACCATGCCCCACACCGGAGAGGATGCGTCAAACAGGGATGCGTCAGACAACAGACAGTACAAAACCAACGAACAAAGCAGGCTCGTCGTCCACCCCAGACCCCCGAAACAAGACCTCTTCATGAGGGCAACTATTGAAGAAGGAAGAAAGATAACAAATAAATAACAAAACGAAAAGCACGGAGGATCAAACAAAATGTAAGCAGACACTATTAACAATAATAAAATCTACGATAATAGCAGGGTTTTACACTATTTGACCTTGTCTTGGGCATGTCGTGGCATTGCCATTGTACCGCCCATGGCATACCATGGCATCACCACGGCATCCCATGGCGTGGCACCCCACGGTTTCCCATGGCGTGGTATAGGATTCCATGGTACGCAGTGGGGGTTGCCATGACATGCCATGGGTAGTGTACCATGGCAACCCCCGCGGCTACCGCCACGGCACTCCATGGCAACCCCACGGCATGTCATGGCGACCCCCACGGCACCCCAATGTCCACGGCACCTAGGTTGGGGTTGGGGTTAGGGTTAGGGTTAGGGTTAAGTTTAGGGTCCGATGGTATGTCGTGGAGGTCCGTGGAAGGTTCCGTGGTATGCCGTGGAAGATGCCGTGGAAGGTTTTGCCGCATGTGGCGCCACGGCATGCCACGGCATGTCTCGAAAAAAGACAATAATGTACATATATGCACATACCTCGATAATAGTTGGGTGTCAGTTGAGGCATGTCAAGGCGAAGTTGTTGCCTGCTAAGGGGTGAAAGTTCTGTCTCCTGTTGCACACTCTAGACATTGGACACAAAAATATCTAGTGCTTCGACAATAGATGAGGGGGGAATCTATCGATGTATTTTGTCTGCGACAATAGATTGTGAAATTTATTCATCGATAGATATTGTCGGCGACAATAGACTGACTGGTGATGTTGATTGATCCCTAAAGGTATAGGCGCAGCTGGCACGGGAACGCGTGGCTGACTCCAGACATGACACGGAACTCCTCCTATATTACATCCTCGCTGTAGAGTTGACTCGCCCCACATGCAGTATAGGGTTCCACCCGACGAGTGGCATTGGTGGGCACACATTACCCCGATATCCCAATACCCTACTGCCGGAATCCCTTTCCAGCGTGGAACTCCCCAATCTACCTATGGATCTTATATGTCGTGTATCTGAGTACAATCAACATCCCCCCTACTCAATATACGACCATACTCATATCCCCCCTGCTCCTGTGCATGAGCAACATTCCCCTCAGCTCTGTACATGAAAATGTACGACATCGCAGGGCTGATACATCTCAATAAAAAGATCAACTCGAATCAAACTCAGAAAGTCAAAAATCCAATATGTAACCCAAAAATCAAATTCTTGAATCAACACTCAAACCCTCAAAATCAGTATTCAAATGCTCAAATCCCCAGCCTCTCTGTTGCAAACACATAAAACTCTCGAAATCCAATGCCAGGTAAAACGGCATTCTTCTCGGACTCAGTCAGGTAAAACAGCATTTTCCGCGGAATCGGTCAAAAGATATTCAGTGGAATCTCGTCGACTTAGTACAGTGATCTCCGGGGCCCTCCCCTCGCCAAACGCTACTGGTGTCTACAGGCACACGATCATAATCATTCGTATTGTCTCCAGCGCGCACGCTCGAAAAGATCAACTTGCGAATTCGGCGAGACTTCAACTCCCGACCCACCCTAGGGAATTATATAGCACTACCTGCTAGACCACTCAGTCAGTACTGACTTTGAACAAAAGCACAAATTTTCAAGAACCAAAAAAAATCAAACTCTCAATTTCCGAAATACTACCCAAACCTTCCAAATCAGAAAATATTTCCTATGGACCGCACACGCCCCCAGGCGCTTCATAATCTCTCTTCAACATCATCCAAAAACTCTCCCTCTATTTCATGAGGAATTAATGCAAATCATATAAAATATCACAGTAGTCCTACTCATCAAAATAAAAATTAAGCCAAGGAAATAAATGCCAGAGATCGCAAGGAGCCCCGATCCTCCGGACAAGGGTCTCCCCTTGTCCCCTACTCCCGCCGTAGATACACAGATCGCGACGGTAATGCGAGATAGCATACATTCCTTCACTTGAATTTTATTTGACGTGGGGACTACTCGAAAACACCAAAAACTCTCGCGCACTCCAAATCGACCAGAAAAACAACTCCAAAATACAAGCAATGAAAATATTCATCCAGTTTCAAAGGCAACCACATTTCAGTAAGAATCACCCCCCCGAACACTACTGCTGTTGCCTCCGCCGCGGCTGCCTCTCCGTTCGGTCTCATGGCGTCACCGCAGCTCGGGTCATCCAGCTATTCCTCCTGGGTGAAATCAAACGTCGCCTCCGCAGCATTGAGCCGGCATACAGAAGGGATGGGACGTGCATTCGAGCGATTAGGTCTACACATGCACTGCTTGCAAACTCCTCTTTGGTATAGTTGAGTTCTCAAATGCTACTGCAAATAAACAGCTACTTCTCAACGAGAATATATGGTCCCACATCAAACCCATGTATTCCTCGACCACTATATATGCTGCAGTACATACTTGATGAACATCTACAGCAGTGCCAAGTAAACCGTTTTGGTCTCAGCTCACATTACCATACTACTTCTGCTGCTGCTGTACTCGAATAGTATATTACTCCGTCCGCAAATAAATATCTTGCCTTTAGCACGTAACAAGTGGCGCGGGTCGTGCTACACACCAACCCAACAACTCAAAAACGAGATACCCGCATACAAAGATGTAAATATGTGAAATGCCGCAAACAGACGTGTTGCTGTAGTTGGGCACAACGGTTCATCACATACACCTCTTCCTGCTGTACTCATGTCGATACTCAACCAGAGCCCTCGACCAGTCAACCATAAAACAGACAGACGTCATAGTCCTACAGCAGTGCGTCTCCAGAAAAACTTCAGTGAGGGGAGCTATACGTATACATACGTATACGTATACGTCTGTTCATCTCATTTCATTTCCAGTATTCCCAAATAAATCTGAACCTCCAATGTTCGCAGATTCTCTCCTACTCTCAAATCGATACACAATCAAATTAGAAACGAAAATCACCATAGCAGTCAATCAACAAAGCCAAACGTGCCTGGTGCGGACGTAAGTCCTTGCCAGTGGCGCCTCGGTCCCTTCTCTTTCCTCCTCTCTCTTGGGGCACCGCATCACGAACAGATGATGATGCAGACTCCTCCCCCTGCGCCCATCTTCACGCTCTCCCTCGACTCCTTCCTCGGGGGCAACGTCCCCCCCATCAACCACCTGCGGGCGTGGTGCTTCAGCAGTCCAGGCGGATTCTGCCAGAACGGTTTCAGCGTCGCTCCCGCGGTCTCCACGTCTCCACCGTCCCTCCCGGCTCCAGCCGGCCAAACTCTCTCTTGCATATAAAAATATACGTTCTACATTTATGTCGCCAGCGCGCAGCGAACCCACAGGTTCAGGCAGATGCCTGGCTATCCCGGGGTGTTGCAGCAGCGACGGTTACGCGGCCGACACGACGGCGGCGGTAACGGTGCTTACTGCATGCGCTTCATCGTCGCAACAAAAGTGCAGCAATCCTCTGACTGCCGACGTTGCTGACGGTGCTGCTGGAGCTGCTGCTGTCCCTGCAACTACTACTCTCCAGCGCCTTCGCCACCAGTGCCAAGCGATTCTATCAGGTCCGGCTCAAACTTGGCCCCGCTGGGATCGCTGCTGCTCTCCTGGTGCGGCATCTGCTCACTCTTCTCACACACACGTCCTTTCCTCCAGGACCTCGATCTCATCTTCAAAATACACACACACGCTGGCTCCCTCACGAAGCACATAATCTAAGAAGAAAAGACATGCTGGAAGCAGGTTCCCCCCTCTTTGGGCTGGCCTGGGCTACGCTTGCCAATAGAAGATCACCGGTATCTCACTAGTGTGTTGATTGATCCCTAAAGGTATAGGCGCAGCTGGCACGGGAACGCGTGGCTGACTCCAGACATGACACGGAACTCCTCCTATATTACATCCTCGCTGTAGGGTTGACTCGCCCCACATGCAGTATAGGGTTCCACCTGACGAGTGGCATTGGTGGGCACACATTACCCCGATATCCCAATACCCTACTGCCGGAATCCCTTTCCAGCGTGGAACTCCCCAATCTACCTATGGATCTTATATGTCGTGTATCTGAGTACAATCAACAGGTGATTTATTTATTTATTTATTTTTTTTCTTATCACTTTTACTTTCCAACCCACTCGTAGGAGGTTTTACCCTCGACGATCTTCTGGACAAGCCGTGGTCACAGGTGGCGTCCCTTCTCCCCCCCGGTACGTGCCTTTAGTTTTTGTCGCGCATAGGGTTCAACATTCCCACTGCTCGTCGATTTTCATCGAATATAGCCAACTCACGCTTTCGCGCTTTCCGCTTATCAATTTTGTGCAAGAAAAAGTCCCTATGAGCATGCACTCGGTGAGACTTGAACCCACGAAATTGATCTTGACAGGCACGTGGACCACCTACCAAGCCACCGGGGACGCCGGTGATATTGTCGATGGATAGTCGAACACAATAGATGGAGAACTTCCTCCATCGATGGCCACCATAGAATGTGCGAGGTGTCGATCGATGGCCAGCCACGATAGATTGTTGGTGGCCATAAAAGATTGTGCGAGAGGTCTATCGACGGCCATTGCCGACCACAATAGATTGTGCGATTAGTCTATCGATGGCCACGGCCGGCCACAATAGATTGTGCGAGATGTCTATAGATGGTCATTGCCGGCCATAATAGATGGTACAAGCTATCCATCGATAGCCATGTCGAGGATATTTTTTTGCACAATCAATCGCGTACCCGATTTTCCTAATTGAGAATAGCCTTTTCGATGAGAATGAGATTTTATCTTTTGGAACACAAGTTACCAAATATGACCAGGTACCAGGTATGTATGTTACAGCGGTTCGGTGCAACAGGGCATTGCTAAGGTAGCCGTCGAGAGGCCCGATAGACAATGGATTGATGCCGAACGAGGAGGGTTGCCTTCAAGAGGATTGCCAGGGAGGCTGACATGCGGAGCAAAGACAGGTTCCATGCCGAGCTGTCAGTCGACCTAACAAAAAGGGGACGATGATGAGAAATGCCCAGGGAAACACGCCTCCAGGAAGTCAAACCTCAGACAGAAAGGAGCGCGGATGTACACACAAGTTTTTCCCTGGCCAAGAGCAATCCAAATACTCTGAGACCCACCTAACGTCCTCAACACCGGGCCTGTCCATCAACGAGAGCGAGAGAAGGAGCTAGCATGGATCAGCAGCACTACAACCAGCACGTCGGAGCCAACATGCCCGCAGGTCAGAACAGTTCCGTAGAGGTGCGATTTGTGGTGAACGCAAGCGAAGAATGGACCCCAGGAGGTCGCTAGTGGCTATAAGACAGGTTACCACCACGAGGGGTATCGAGCTGCCTCCTAGCCGGCAAGAGAGGACCCCTGCGCAGAGAACACATTTGAAACATGGTGTCCAATCCGAGAATCGAACTCGGGTTTCCACAGGGCCCTGCGCAGAGAACACATTTGAAACATGTATGTCATGTTCTGTATGTATGTGGCAATGTGAACCGACATTATCATGTTGTGGAGACCATACGCTCTCACACTCATTTGAAGAAAAGACATTATATATAGATATCCAAACTTGCGCACCAAGATATCAAGATCAATTTCGTGAGTTCAAATATCACCGAGTGCAATGCTCGTAGGGACTTTTTCTTGCTTAAAATTGATTAGCGGAAAGCGCGAGAGCGTGAGTTAGCGGTACGTTCGATGAAAATCGACGAGCAGTGGGAATGCTGAACCCTATGCGCGATAAAAACTAAAGGCACGTACCGGGGAGGAGAAGGGACGACACCTGTGACCACGGCTTGTCCAGAAGCGCGCGGAGGGTAAATCCTCCTACGAATTAGGCTGGAAAGTAAAAGTGATTTAAAAAAAAAGGACAAAGTGAGAGTATTAAATCGAATCAATATTTCCGAAACTACCAGTGCACACTTGCGGGGGGGGAATATTAAATAGAACCTACGGTACATACAAAAAAACTATATATTTCGCTGTTTTTACCAACACTATTTGGTCCTATTTACTAAGGTCCTTTGTAATAGTTGATGACAGCAGTTACCAATAGGCTCGCGGATCACCTACCAAGCCACCGGGGACGCCGGCAGTTTAATAACTCCACTTTGAATAAACGGTAGATCATTAAACTAAAATCACCTTATTTATGCTGAAAATTCTAAGATTTCCGTTTCTCATGCCGAGTTTGTTTGTCCCATATTGAAAACAAGTAAGTAAGAGTTATTTCTTCGGATGATGGTCATCTTTTTTTTTTTTTTTTTTTTTTTTGTTCGGAAATAAATTCGATTTATTACCCGTACGTTGTCTTATATTAACTGCACTTTCAAAAATAATCTGGACACTAAAAATAAAACCACCTTGACAAGAAGATTATCAGCGTTCCGTTCCTTAACTTGTGTTTTTTGTCCTGTAGTGAAATGAAGTAAATCACATTCATATTTTTCGGAGCCTAGCCAACAATCTATTGTGGGTGGCGATGGCTATAATAATTGTTGGGACACAATCGCGTACCCATTGCTGGCGGCAACAGAAAAGCTTCGGCGGTCGTCAAGAATGGCCATCGACATGAATCATTCCACGAAATACAATAGGTTTAGGCAATAGTCTATTGCGAAAACACGGCCGACAGTCTATTGTGGGTGACGATGGCTATTGATGGATAAAATTACGTGTATATTATTGGCGGCAATAGCCCTCGATAGACAAACGTTTTTAGTCTGTTGCTCAAACAATATCCATCACGGTCGATTCCCGAACGTCTATTGTTCAGGACAATGGCCATATACGGACAATCTGGTGACTCCATTTTCAGGGCATAGGCATATTGTCTCCATTGCCGAAAATATTTTATTCCCTGACAATATCTATCGATAGACAAGCGTTGCCAGTCTATTGTCGTCAACATATATCGATGGACAGCGTTGCCAGTCCGTGTGGTTAACTATGTCTATCGATAAACAGTGTTGCCAGTCTAGTGTCGTTCACAATGTCTATCGTTGGCCGGCGTTACCAGTCTGTTGTCGTTAATAATATCCATTGACACACGCTTTTTCGGGGCTACTGCTTGTAGCGGCAATGTTATATTTCCTTTCTATTGTCCGGGGTATATGCACGTCTTACCTCATCTATCTTATCCGTACAGAGTGTATCCGATTGGGAATCACTATAAATAACACAGAGTACCAACCACAAGAACACAGCCGACAATGCAGCACACTTAACCCCCATGATGCCCACTGCCTTGCTGAGACACACAACGTTGCAGCCCTCCTTCACGCTATGCCAAGCACGGGCATTGCTGCTCATCACGATTCACCGTACACTCATTCCATATTGGTGATCACAAGATGAAAGTATGACATTGCTGAGGCACAAAATATTGCGCTGCTTATTCAGAGTGCATTGTAGGTGTAGAAATGGGCGGGTGATGGTGTCCATCGATAGACAATGCTGAGGCACAATCGATTCTCAACGGTGTCCATGGATAGCAATTGCCGGCCACAATAGATTAGAAATGTACCTATCGACAGCCATTGCCGGCCACAATAGATGACGAACTGTGTTCATCGATAGCCACTGTGGACCGCAGTAGATTCTGCAAGCTATCCGTCGATAGCCATTGTCGGTGACAATAGCTTTCAACCCGGGAACTTCAGCACACTCCTGCCTGAACAATATGTTGGGGACGTAACCTATCGATAGACATTACCGACGACAATGGATCGAGGAACGTGCCAATCGATAGCCTTTGCCGACGACAATAGACCCGTCCATTGCACCAAATTTTAATGCTAATTTGCAAGGGCCATTGTCTATTGTCTATTGTCCAGGGGGTGACCACCCTGAACTTCCAAGACCTTCCCCTTCTCCTGGCATATTTATCCAAAATAGCCATATCCAGTTGTACACTATAATTGTGCCTCAAAAACAGGTGCAATGCCCATTCGGCCAGTCACGCGGGTCGTGGGGGGTATGTTTTATTTGATACCTGGTATGATTATGTACCTATTTTTGAGTGAAAACGGACCAGATTTACGTCTTTTTTTTTATTGCCCGGATAAAAACCTGGTGTGTACGTACGTACGTATTATTGTTTTATTGTGCCTTCAGAACGTGTGCAGGGCAATTTTTTTTTTTTTTTTTTTTTTTTTTTTTTTTTTTTTTAATCATCATTTTTACTTTCCAGCCCACTCATAAGAGGTTTTACCCTCGGCGATCTTCTGGACAAGCCGTGGTCACAGGTGTCGTCCCTTCTCCCCCCCGGTACGTGCCTTTAGTTTTTATCGCGCATAGGGTTCAGCATTCCCACTGCTCGTCGATTTTCATCGAATGTACAGCTAACTCACGCTCTCGCGCTTTCCGCTAATCAATCTTTTGCAAGAAAAAGTCCGTATGAGCATGCACTCGGTGAGACTCGAACTCACGAAATTGATCTTGATAGGCTCGCGGACCACCTACCAAGCCACCGGGGACGCCGGCACTCAATAGAGCAGTACGAATGCAGTACGCATTCGGAGTTGCTGGTCTCCCGGGTGTGAGGCTACGACTGGTACGCAGGAATGCTGCTATTTGATGTCGTCGTTGTCCCACTAACTCTCGAATCAAGGAGTACGTGGTCGCACACCAATAAGGTGCTGGAGCTCTGGGGAAATCAGAAAAACCTTGAAAAGAAACAAGCTCGGCTGGGAAGCACGACGCTTACCACCCATTAATACACGACACGCAGGAGGCGCACACAAAACGAATTCAATGTGTAAACTGAACTAACATGGCCGCGGGTATCCACTCAGTTAAACCACTCAATGAACCCCAGCATGGAGCCCCCCCCGTTCCCACAACTAACAAACTCGCGGCTACTGACTAGTACTACAGCGCTTGCTGTCTGTGGAGTGCTGCTACTACGGGGGTCCATAGTTAACAGGACCAAATATTGTTAGAAAAACTAACTAAATATATAGGTTTTTATGTGTGCCATAGGTCCTGTTAACTATAGACCCCCGTAATATTAATAAGAGTTGATGTTGGAGTTCGAATCCCACGAGGCTCGAAGCTTCAATTCCGATACCAAAATAAAAACGAAGGAATCAACTGCTGAGAGCGCCTGTTAGTGGTATTAATAGTAGCTGTGTAGGCGTAATTCGATGATATTAATAGTCAACGAGGAAGCAAAGTGCTTAAGGTTCTCGCGATTAAAGTGCAAGGCGCGAACCGTGGTGGGGAGGAAGGAGAAGAGAGAGCCTGCCATGCATGTGACCCCGGAAAGAGAGAGAGAAGAAGGACGAGAATGATAAATGGGATGAGAAAATAAAAGAAAAACCAAAGTTGAAAAGACAGACACAAGTAAAAGTCGTCGAATATTGCTCCACCACCACCGATCTTGCCCAGTCAATTATCCTTCCCTGTGCGTGCTCGAATTGAATACGCTCGACCACCCTTGACCCAATTATCGTATATGATGCAATGTGGTGTGTACGTATGATTGGCAGTGCGATACACTCTGATTGTGCTTCAAAGAGGAGAAAAAATATAAGCCTTGGGTTGTAATGTTAATCTCACTATGTGTGTGTTGCTGTAGTGCTGGTAAGCAACTCAGAGATGGGGTTGCTTTGATTATTGCATATTTAGAGAAAACAAACGCTCAGTCAAGCAACTTTGTTGCTGATATAAGCAAGTTCTGTGTCTAACCAAGTCCGCAGGAATTTGCTTAGTTGAGCATGCTTTTCTGCTTTTTAACAGCGAAATTTAGTAATATCTCATCACATGGAAGGCGTTTTCGCACCGGGTGTTGGCACACGATCACCGCACACAGCCCGCAGTCGTGCCTGCGGCGTTTGGGTTTCGTGGAATTGTGTCATGAGTAGCCGACGAAGTAATCTATCCATTTTACCAGTTTACTCGCACAGGGAAGCTTTCGTGTTTCGAAACGCGTGTATAGTGTGTTCAATATTCCACACGAACTGCAGTGTAGCCGCGCCGAAATTTCGTAGTTCCCCTGACGAAATTTCTTAATTCCCCTGAGCTTCTGCGCATACCAGGCACAAGTATACATGTCATCAGCGAACCCCGTCTCTTCCCCGGCACAGGCATACTCGTACTGTCCTGCAACCTACAAGTATACCCGTCAAGGCTAACAAACAATCGTGTTAACATTTAACTTGAGATTAACGTTTTACACGCTCCAAAATTTCTTACTTCATTCCGCAGAACTATGGAGGCACGAGACAAGAGAAATTGATATCACCCAAAAAAAAAAACTCTTACCACCACCAAACTTTCAAAATAAATCTAACATCGAGGACACAAAGATCAACTGGAGAGTGCCCGGCCACGTTGCTCCCCCCAACTCTTGGTTGAAAAGCCCCCCAAAGGTGAGTTGCTGGAGGAAAGCCGGCCACTACCCTCCGTTGATCTCCTGGTCGCACCAAAGTCCAGACAGTCCACTGAGTCTACTCGCGCCACCACCTGCCCCCTGTCGTCGAACCTTTCCGCAAGCACCATGTCCTTGACGGCGACGAGAGAGCGCATATAACGAGTCAAATCCACGCTCGACAACTCGTCCCACGTGACGCTCAGCACTCGGATCCCTGGCACGCGCGTCCCATGAGCCAACTGTGAGGATATTACCCGCTGAGCCATACGAGTAAAATCTCGACCAAGAAGCCAGCCCAGGGTAATCCTTTTGACACCATCCCCGCCTCTGAACGGCGGGATCTCTATTACGGGGATCCAGAGTTAATAGGACCTATGGTATACATAAAAACTTATACATTTACCTAGTTTTACTACCAAAATTTGGTCATGTTAACTATGGACCACCGTAATAGGGCGTCGGTATACCGTGTACTGCCGTACGCTGACCTTTCCGCTTCGTTACAATACTTGGGGAACCAGGGAGATACGTCTTTAGGGACCGCACGCGCAAGCCCTTCTATCATAGAAACGTTCGAAGTGAGATTCGAACCCGTGCTCTCGACGACGTCAACTGTGAGGGTACCACTTACTGAGCTATAAGGGTAAACGATCGATCGGTTACCCAGCCCAGGGTAATCGTTATAACACAACCCATCAATGACGTGAAGTGCTTCGCCATTAGCCTCCATCGGGAGTGTAGGGGGGTGTTGTCGTAGGTTGTTGTAGACGACCAATTTTGCACGATGCAACCTTCTAATAGCTTCACAGTCCTGCAACGACGCTTCTTGCTGTTTAGTGGACGTGTACGACCTCTCCCCATCCATGCCGTTGAAGACGACGAGTAGGGCGGCCTGTATCATGCGGACGGAGGCTTTACAGCAGTGCCACGACGCTATTGGACGAAGGTATCTGCTGTAGTACAAAGCAAGCAAATAAGCATGCTTAAATCGATTTTACTAGTTACGCATAAGTATTTGTTTTCGAAAACAAATAAGCACGACCATGTTGCTTAGATTATGCTTGAAACTTGAGCAAGCATGTTTATTGTAGTTTCTTACCAACACTACTGCTGCAGTGTGTGTTCTTCACATTAAACTTTTATATCTACCCGTCGACCTCCAGCACAGCTAGTGTCTGCCGATTCTTCAATCCCACAGAGAGATACAAGTCATATGGTCACGAAACTACGCCGTAGACATACTGCACTGCTATGCAGTAAGCAGAGTGGACAATGCAGTGCCATGTTATCATGCTACCGCGACTACAAATGTTGACACCAATGCCAGCGCGCAGTAGGGCAGGGAGGGAGGGGAGAGACGGAGAAGAGGGGGGGGGGGGGGAGCGGTCTGCCTAAGGGACTGGCGCCTGGGAATGACCATCATCGTCATGCTGCCCTCCCTTCTTTGGGACCCAAGTAACTACTGTAGCATGGTGCACCCGGGCAACTTTGCTCGTCTGCAATGTGCACTAGTGCCTGCCTTTCGTCGTATCTGCCCCCCCCCCCCGTTTTTTTTTTGTCCCTATTTTTTTCCTTTTCTCCTTTTCTCCCGTTCGCCCCTATTTGTGTATTGGTGTCTCTGTATCTTCGTTTATGCTTTTTGCTCTCTGCTTTTGATTCTGTTTTGCGTCGTCGTCTTCCTTTTCGTGTTTTTGCTACTACTACTAGTTTCGTTTTGGATTTCCTGGTGTTCTTGGTAGCGTAGTAAGTATGCTTGTTTCTGGTTCTTGACTACCCCTCGCGTAGCTTGCGAGCCTGCAATCTGCGAAAATCTGCGTATTCTCTGGTGTGTTTCCTTGCTTGCTTTCTTGTTTTCTTGGTTGAATTTATTTATTTCTCTCTTCCGTTTTTGGTTGTTTACTTCGATTTCGATTTCAATATTTCGACTAGAGTTTTTTTCATTCTGTCTTGTTTTTCCCGAGGTATTATTCCACCCCAGAGTTATTGGATGTGGAGCCTGTCTTGCGACCACGGACTGCATTGAATTGTGACGATGAATTAATGCGAGAACAACAACAACAACTAACTGGATACGACAGGCACGGTATACACATTCCATGAAAGAGAGAAAACTAAAGGAAAAAAGCAGGAAACAGATGAAACAAATATAGAAAGATAATACATTTTTAAGAACTAAAAAATTCGTCCCTCCCCGCAGGAGATGTGACAAGCACTTTCAAAGAGAGCTAAAGAAACAGCGCCACTGCATGCAAACACGGTAAGAGTACTAAAAATAACCAAGGGAGATATCAGGCAATCCGTTACACAAAAAGTACCCTCCAGGCAGCCACAGCAGTCTGTGGTACGAGTAGCATAAACAGGTTCTCCATACTACAGATAGTCGGTCTGGTACCTTGCTACCCTGTCTGACATCTCCGCCCTGCGTTCGTCAACTATGCCCACCTCCGGAGAGGATGCGTCAGACGATATATTCCAGTATTCACTATGCAGCACTATGCGAGAGGCTTCGTTCCTGTACGACGGTAAGCCTGTGATCACGGAAGTCGTTTCGAAGGAAGTTGGGACGGCTCTTATCGTGAAAACTGTGGAAGACAGCAACAACACCAGCAGTATTAATAGTAGCAACATAAGTAAGGGCTCCAATAGTCCTTTTATCTCATGCTTTAGAATGGTGTATGAGTGTAATACCAATCGCGGTATACCACACACATTCTGTGAAAAATGTAATTATTTCACCATTGTTTGTGTTTGTTTTCCGCCCCCTCGAGCCGTGTTTTTCCCCGGGCATTACCGTGCCCGTACCCTGAAAGTATATGGGCCCATAATGATACTCATACCCGTTCCCGGAACTTCTGCAAGTTCTGTACGCCCGTGACTCCCTCTACTACCCAGGGTACGGGTACAACATCTTATACCTGCGTGGAAAGTATGTGAAATACGTCCGTCCGTGGCACAATAACTGGAACTTCTGTGAGTTCTGTAAGACTTTCACACCCTTACCCGGAAGCTCTGTGAGTTCTGGAAGACCTCCATACCGGTACTACGCAGAATCCACAAACAGCACTGCCGCTGTCGCGCCCCCCCCGTTGAACAACTCAACACAACCAAACAAAAAGTTACTTTTTTATTCAAGGGCTATTCATATTCAGGTCGATACCTTCCCCCCCCAATCTAATGTTTCGTTTCTGTATTCGTCGAGGTGTCGGCACGGGCTCCCCTCCACCCTCCCCTTGTCGCCGCTTTTGGCGTCCTGAGCTGCGTGGCGTAACCAGTTCCTCTCCGCATCGCCCCTCTGCCACCTCGCCATAAAACAGTCTGTCTCGCTTCGACGACCCCCTGAACCATTTTCGACTCTTCTTAGCCGCCCTCGACCATAACAGCGTCGCTGCTCCGAACAGTAGAAACGGGCAGCTCTCCGTAGACCTCGGTGGCTTGAAAAATTACACAGGGAAAGTATTAATAATACATATATTATGGTTGAATATAAAAATTAGGTTAATACCGGGTATAGTATTACAAATGCCTCGTATGAGTATTATTTGACACCCTTGTACAATATTTTAGTATGAAAGCAGTACGTGTCATACATACACCATTTTTTCAAGTATTTGGTCCTCCCACGCGCCACTTCAATTTATCCCGAGAATACAGACACACATCAATATTATTCAGTGCTGCTCGGTACCAGGTAGTACAGCAGTAGGTGTAATAATGGCGTTCAATATATATGTATACCTGGTATATATTTAATATCAGGTATTTATAAAACAGTAGTATCAGATAGGATTTACACACCGGACAAAATCTCCATCACGTACTATTGTAGTGGAAGATGCTGCTCAGCTCAGCAGTATGTGCATGAACCCGTGGTACGCGCTTGGTATAGTTTAGCGATGATCGTGTCCGTCCCCGGTGGCTTGGTAGGTGGTGCGCGTGCCTATCAAGATCGATTTCGTGGGTTCAAATCTCACCGAGTGCATGCTCGTAGGGATTTTTTCTTGATGAACAATTGATAAGCGGAAAGCGCGAGAGCGTGAGTTAGCTACATGCGATGGAAATCGACGAGCGGTGGGAATGCTGAACTCTATGCGCGATAGAATTGAAGGCACGTACCGGGGGGGAGAAGGGACGACACCTGTGACCACGGCTTGTCCAGAGGATCGTCGAGGGTAAAACCTACGAGTGGGCTAGAAAGTAGAAGTGATGATGAAAAAGATATATATATATATATATCATATTCGTATATATATATATATATATAGTTTTGTATACCAGCAGTACCAGGTATGAAATACGCACCGGAAATATTAATATTCCCTACTAGTGGGAAGCTAATACGTCCGCCCTCGGAAAATTAATTTTCAAATATATGTAGACGCACAACGCTCCTAGAATTCTGCAGCTTCTGATGAAACAGGTTTTGTCTTCGTCTTCGTACCAGGTACGAGGTATTATTTATGGGATGTGTATCCTGCATCCGTATACCGTATAACCCGTAGTACCCCTGATCGAAGTATCACACATAGATTGCTTGGATAAGTTTCGGCGAATTCGTGTTGCCCGCGATCTTGTGAAATTCGACAGTTGAAAAAAAATCCCACGCGTGGCAAGCTACATGCAACCTCAAATATATATTTTTTATTTCTCAAATATAGACACGCCCACTCCTTGAACTTTGCAGCTTCAGATTTTTTCTTTCTGATATATGCACTGGTATGCGCTCCATGAGGCCACATAAAACCCGAAGTACCCGCGATCGAAGTATCACTCAAAGCTTGCGAAGATGAGCTTCGGCGAACTCCTCGATCTCACGGCTGTTGTTTTTTACTTTTTTACACCTGAAGTAGAGCAAAATGCTTGGGAACCTTTCCAAAATAGAGAATTATACAATTGAGCCAAACGACTTGCCGTCGCTAAGAATGCGCATCATACGAGAGGCGACAGCAGCGTCGGCACGAGAAGGACGTGGTGGGCAAGTCGACGATCGTTCCCTGAAGGCTCGTCTGGCGAAGGAGGTGGTAAAAGCATCAAACACGACTGCAAGGTCCTTAGTCACTCCCAGTTACTGGCACGAAGCGGGTAGTTCGAGTCATGATTCCTGCGGCAACGTTGTGGCGCGAACCTAATTCCCTATCTTGTCCGCCCTCACTCGATTGTACCGTACTCAGTGCCGACAATACCAGTCGTCAGTCCGAGAGCGTTTCAGCAGCTGACTCACGCACAACAACCTTCGGCAGAGACTGGGCCCCGAGCGCAATGCAAATAAAGAATACTACATAATTTTGAAGCTGAGTCCGCATCTCATTCCCGAGGACAAGAAATTCGACCACCGTCTGGGATTACGTCAATCAGGCTTTATCAGGCCGCGGTTCGTTTTATTCATAAGGTGCCCGTGAAGAAAAATGGGCACTGCTGGATTTGAACCCCAAAACGTACCGGGCTTCCGGGTGTTGTAACAAAGTTATTGTGCTGCAGTCTTATAGAACTTGAAGAAGTTCCGGGTACGGGTATCAATGTCGTACATAACTTACAGAAGTTCCGCGTACGGGTATAGAGGTCGTACAGAACTCACAGAAGTTTCGGGTACGGGTATGGATGTCCAGAACGTACAAAAGTTCCGGGTACTGGTATCAATGTCGTACATAACGCACGGAAGGTCCGGGTACGGGAAATATACCAGGCAAAATACACTGGGTATGGTTCTGTACGTGCCCTACAGAACCCAACGTTGCGAAAATCGACTCGAGTCGACGGGGGACGAAGAGACTGAAATAGTTTCCCCATAAAACCAAGACACGTGTGATATATATATATACCAGGTATTCCGTAGTGAGGAGGGGAGAGGAGAGCCCGCTATGTAACGCCCGAGTGGAGTAAGTACTGAGAGGGAGCGGAAGAGTAACTGTGGGGCGTACCATCTTCGTCCGAGATCCTTGAATCATCCTTTGGGATTCTCGGAGCACCGATATCTTCTGAGGTCTCTGGAGCTCCATCGCTCGAGGTCAGTGGAGCGTCGTCACCAGGAGCTAGAGTGTCAACAACAGCCGGAGAGAAATAATTTAGGACAGGAGCATCGCCAAAAGGGCTGAAGTATCAGCGACAGCAGGAGGATATTCGCCAAAGGGTCGAGTATGCCCATCAGGAGCTGAAGCGACATGGCCAGGAGCCACACCTACAATTTCCCCCGGGGTCACGCGTTGCGTTTCGCCCGGGGTCGCACCTCCTACTTCGACTAGGGTCGCACCGGATGCACAGTATCACGTGGCCGGCAGTACGATGTAGGTTCCAACTGCCGAGGACTGCTTCACCAAGGGCACCTTTGAGGTAGCGTATGACGAGCTGTTGACCCCTACGCTGTTGCGGAGCGCGCACCGCGAGTAACCCCTGGGATCAGGCAAAACCATCGGATAAGGGCGGGGTATCGCCGACAACGATCGAGACCAAAGTCAGGTCTCGGAGAACACGATGGTAGAACACCAAGATCGCCTTTGCGGACGAACGAACACCGTCCGGGACCCTCGGGACACAAGCACGTGAGGTCATTGGAGCATCAGCGGTGGGTACTACTGGATGACCACCGCACCTCGGAGCATCAGCACGTGATACCACTGGATCGTCATCGCCTGAACTTACCGGAGCCACAAATGGAATCGCTGGATCAACAATATCCTATATTACCAGAGTAACAGCTGTAGCTAGAGCATCATGGTCAGGGGTGGACCGATCAACGACATCGGTATCACCCGGGGTTGCATCAACTGCTCTTGAGCTACGCCTTCGACCCAAGCTGAACACCGAGACCGACAGTGAACTGAAGGAGATTACACGCTCACGTTAGCGGAAGGACAACCGTGGATTAACCCCGCGGCAGGATCTCTGGACTCCACACACGTTGACGGAGAAACAGTACTGACATCAACGGCCTTCGTGTACACTTGCAAGGCAACCACGAGCTTGCTCTTCTTCCTGGACAGAAGGCACATCAGAATCGGAGCCCAAACGCAGACACTTACAGCATGCATAACCAACAGCGAAGGACGAGCTATTATTGACAACCAACTTTCGGAGCGAGTGAGGCCATCACGTTGACCACGTAGAATATCTACATCAATGTTCATCCTGCGCAAACTCGGGGACGCAGGGCTGCAATCTTGAACCTGCGCACACGGCAGGACACGCACCGGAGCTTTGAACAAGCTTGATGTAGCGACTATTTCACGGCTCAAGGACCTCAACACGCAGAGCGAAAGGACCCGCCATGTGAACGAATACTACCAGGAAGTCGATGTATACCAAAGCTGATGTCTCTCAAAAGCAGCTTTCGTAGTCTCGCAACTATATACTCGCTGGCAGTGCCCTTTGCTCCTTTGTTTGCGTACGGCAGGAACATGGAGAGACGAAACGGTTCTATGCTTGTTGCGTAATTAACGATGTCACTGTTTTTGACCACTAACATACCTTATTATTGGTCGCCAGACTGACTGGAATATTGTTTTGTGTTTGGTTCTGTAGTCGTGTAGGCTTGTAGGTAAACCTGCGTAAAGCTTGTAGGCTGTACAAAGTACGCAGAGACATGAAAGATTGCTATAATGTCGTATGTTTCTCCATTTTAGGTCACCAACTGATTACTGGGGTATTGCTCTCGCATCGTATTTGGTGGCGCACGTATGCCACGAGTAGGGTATGTCCCAAGACTACACCTATACTGACGCCGTTTATATACGGGCCGGAATATGATGTCAATTGTCGCCTATGAATCAGAAGATTTTTCTCCAGCAAAACTCATTGTTGTGCAGGTCGTCTCGAGATTGCAGAGAGTTAAGGAATTCAACCATTTGGTGTCGAAGAGCAGTTTTGACGATGTCACCTCCATCGAGGGGTCGTGTTAGTGTTGGATACCTCGCTTCAAGCAGTACGCCAGTAGCCTACCAGGTCGCTAATCAGGGACAAAATCATCTGCAAGTCCGTGTATAGTAGCACGATTTTTCCACGTAATAGTAGTAGATACTTTCTGTAAGAATGTTATATTTTGGTACTAAAAGGGCGCCGTAATAAGAGCATCACAAGAGGTTCCCCTGGTAACCGTTCCTCGGTTGTCGGAAAATTAGCGATAAGAAAAGTTTGCAAGCAAATATGGAAGAAACGTCACGAAAACACATGGAAGAACCGTCACGAGCAAGCATCCGGAAATGTACGACCTCTCTCGTACGCGTCTGAGAGTTGACTGCTGGTGGCAGCCGCATCTTCGCACTCTCGTTTCTCCCTATCGACCTGAGAGTGCCATTTAACATGGCATCAGCAAGACCATTGTTTGTCTAAGAACGCTCGCACTTGGACTTGTCTATCAGCGATCCAAGCGCTCACCTTTCGACTATGATCATAGTCGGTCACACTCCTCCTCACCGAGGCACCCCTGTATCGTTATAAATTTTTCATAGATTCCCAAGTACGGCGACTCTCAACTGCTCGGGTCAGTTTTCACCGTTTATGGCGCAAGGCAGTGTTTCCTGGCGTGCAGAACACTACAGGTACGGTTATCAACGTCAATAACATAACTAGTCTAACCAACGGGGTCATCGATTGCATACGTGGCCGGGATCCCGTCATTGCGAGAGTCGAAAACATTCCTGGAGGCCTCGAACAATGTGGCAAACTCCACAAGTTGTCGATCACCTCTCGGTTTGGTGCGCGTAAAGGTGTGTTACATTGTATAATGTCTCCACAAACATGTTGGTCCGCCTATGTTTTGCGAGGGGGGGGTCCAGGCCACCTGACTGTTGATTAGTTGATTGCTGGTTGTGGGGGTTGCGCCAGGTAACGGTACAGTAGTGCCTTGGCTAATGAGGGCTGCCGGTACAAAATATCTCCTCGGGCGGATATCTCCTCTACCGGGAAGTAGAGCTGAACACCTCTACGAGTTTGGTGGTTGCCGCAACCAGCAGCCACCACACCAATTTATACAAGCGCGAGTTCATATGTGACCGTTATGGTACCCTGCTGTATTGTCCACGAAAAATGAAAATCGACAGCAGAGGACGACACGTGTTGTGTGATCGGAGTATATATTGTGTTGGCTACCAGGCTGTCAATCAAACGCCTCCTATTCGTCCGCTCTCAGCGTATGCGAGTCGGTGCCCTCTATTGGCATGTCGCGAGGTTTACTATGGCCATCGCTTGATGAGGCCAAGGCCAGAAGAACGACGAACACTCCAATGGAAGAACCCCGTTCGCGCACCATCTATTGATAGCTGACAAACACGCCAGGCAATCCAGCACGCCAAGACTACTTCTTGCAAGACAGATGTGACTGTATAGCACCCAATACGAAATTGAGAGGCTCCTCGATTGGCACCGGCTTGATCCTCCATATGAGCCTTGGGTCGCGCCGCTACAGCCGTGCCACGCAACCGCTGTTCATACATTAAAACAACCAACAGTTTTCCACGCTCACGCACTTGAATACCGATAACGGTCCGCGGGGTTTGGCAGCAGAGATCCGACAGTGAGCAGTATAAATAAGGTGCTGCACGTGATGCCTACATCTGCCGGTGGCTGAACCTTCTACCTTTAGAGAGATTCAGGAACTCGTTGTGCCCCACACTGCGGGGGCGTGTAAGAGCACCAGGACCGCTAACTCATATCATGGTGCCTAGTACTATATACGACCGTATTTCATACAAACGTTTTGTCTAAAGACACCTTGCGGGCCGAATAAGAGGTGGCACAGTAACATGCATCAACCTCTTCAATTCGAGCAACAATTGCGCCGTTGAACCGCGCATCGTCAAACCCTTTGACTATTCGCGATGACAACCAGGAAACGTTTGTTGCTTGTGCGGTAGATTTATGCGTGATTCTGGAGGGTTGTGATATTGTTGTGTTTGTCAGTTTTACTTCCCTGGTCATTTTTTCATGAAAGGTTGCCCTCGGCGAGTTATGACTTGTTGCGTTTCGTCCCTTTTACCCAGCCCATTTGGCGTAGGAATTTACGTTCGGCAACGTTCTGGATAAGACATGATCGCAATCGCCTTTGTTTCTCCCCCCCGCACATGCGTTGGTATGTATCGGCATTAGCAATTGCAACGTTGTAACGGTCGTATCCAAATTCTCGCGAGACACACGTAGGTTGCTTGGGAACTACAGCATCACAAAGTATATCACAAGCTGGAGTACGAATAGCCACCGGGGGGTGTCCCCTCTGAGCCAGGTTTCCAACGGCCTCTTTGCTCACTAAGGCGTACTCACCGCCCTCATACTGCGCGACCGTACACAGGTTTGGATCCCCTCCTGTACAATGGAAGGGGAGTAGGCGGACAGCGAGAGGAAGCGGTAGAGCTGCATGTTGCGTGTTTCATGGGTCTTGTCTCCTTCCTGGCCGGGAGGCTTGAGGTGTTGCGAGTCGCGCCGTGGCACACGCATATCCTTTTCAACGCTGCTGCTCGGGCGAATATCCAGACTGCTACGGTGACGTCCACGCCACTGACAGACGCAGGGCTGAACGGCACGGGCGAGGTCATCCAGGTGGGTGGGTTCTACAGAGGCGATTTTCTTCCTAGGCTTACATGTTCTGCTCTTTGCTGTCTTGGCGCTATGCTGAGTACTGGATAAGGAGGTAAAAACAAAGTGTGCTACCGTGTTTGCCCCAGTTATGATGACTGCTCGAACGAAAGCGCGCCCAACACAGGTGGTTCTGCATTTAAGCCCTTACAAACGCCCAATTAGGCCAAATTAACCGCGAGTATACAGAGTAAAGGCCTACCTCTTGTATGTCGACACCATTCCTCTCTGGTCAGGAGCATACGTACGCTGTTCTATATGTGTAAATGAAAGGGGATCTATTGTCACCATCCCCTGCCTACAAACGGAGTCCTGTGTAGTTGATACCTACAGTACCGATCTGTTTTGTGTCGAGGACCTTTTAGTAGGGGTGCGGGCAAGTATCGTCTCTGTTCGGATGATTCTCAGGGCGCGTACTCCATCAACATCTGCCCACGATCTGCAAACGGGCCGCATAACGAGAGCAATGCGGTTATGGTGGCTACTCGTACAGAAGCCGGTCACAAGGTGCATGTCCGTGGAGCACGCACGCCCTATAGGGAAACAATAAAAGCTGGCATCGAAAAAAACAGATAACATCGCTGTTCCGATCGTTTCGGAATTCCCCAAATCCGACCTCGACCCCAGGTCGTCGACACTGGGGTAGACGAAACGTCGTGCTTTTTTGAAGACGGTGGTGGGCTGGAGGTGGCGCAAGGGCATTACTTTGAAACGTTAGGTGTGTTTCTTGACGTCATCTACGGTTCCGCGCCATCATCCTCTGCCACGGCGATCCTGGACTTCAGAGGTGGAGATTTTTCGTTCGATATCGATAGGCGCAAGGTGTGTGTGTTGCGACTCCGAGAACTTCCATGCTGTTTGACGTTGTGTGTATAGGGCCGACAGATGCGCACACGGCCAGATTACCGTGCAAACACTGCCGTGAGAGTTGCCCTACGATTAAAAAAGGTGAAGTTTACATCGGATTGTGCTCGTAGTCAGTCCATTGGTGCGATGGGTATACCAAACGAAAACTTGCAAAAGGCGTGTTTGTGGATGCGTCTACAACGACGGTGCGTGTTACCGCAGATTAGAGTGCGAACATAACGGGAATACTGCCAAATGACCGAATGTGAGAACCGCACTCAAACACCGCTACCGCGAACACTTGTGGTAGGAGATGGATCGGTATTACCCACTCATGACAATACGTTAAAAGCGGGGGTCTAGAGCATATATGTGCAGGTGTTTTTATCTTAGACTGTGTCCAAACCTTGAAAAAACGTAACTTTTTCGAAAACGTCGGACGGATTTGCGGACCATTCCCGGCCTGGGGCCGAGGTCACACATCCCACCAGCGCGCCACCTAGAGCGTTTGGGTGAATGGCAAAACATCCACCTAGCGATTAGGTCAATGTGATTCTGTGGTGTACGCTGTATGTGAAGGTGGTCGCTTGGTGAGTCATTTTGCACTTGACATGTCGCGCATGTCCCATCTTTGTGTAAGGTATGCCGCGCCCCTCGTATGCAGCAGTGTTTAACCGAGTACGCATTTCTCGCGGTACCAACCAACGCATGGCAGATCGTCCAGTACATCAATATCGTCAAGACCGACTCTGATATTAGCTCCTCATTACCGTCAACAAGCGACGGCCGCTACATCTACTGGGTACCGAGTGATTCGTTCGGACAAGATGACGCGGCCGGACACACGGTACCCACACGGCAGGATCGGCGGCAGGTGCAACATTGACCAGGCCGGCTGATCCGGTAACGTGCAGCGGCGCGGATCAATTGAGCTGTGTCGGCGGGTGTATAGACGCCGACGCGAGTTTCTCCATCGATGACTTGGTACCGTCTTATTATCAGTTGTATGGATCTTGATTGACATAGATCGGATCTGCCCCATGTTCGGTTGCGAGGATGCGACCACGGACATTTGTCTGGGAGATGACGTCAGCGAGACCCTGACAGATCATGGGGGCATGGCCCAAGGCGCCAAGCTGGCGATCTTCGATGTGTTTCTAGAAATCGGTGGGCTCGCATTTTTTGCCGGCAACGGATTGTGGGAAGCGTGCATGGACGCCGGATGCAAGCTGCATTCAAACTCGTATGGCGGTGACGGCATCTGCACCCTGTCTTCTATGGAGCCGGAGTACGACGATTTCATGTACAATGTAAGCTGGGTGTTTGCTGGTGAGCTCATCGGGTGCTTGGATCGTTTGCGGAATAAGTCATTCTTGAACCGGGCCCGTTCATGTTTGCCGAACGACCGTGGTGATGATGTCATGCTCAGAGACAGGTCTGTGACTGCGACGATGCATGTTACGGTAGAGGTGTACCCACGATTTTCTGGGTCTAGTCACTGAAGGAGCGCTCCGATATGTTGATAAAAATGACAGTGCAATCTATGAGCAATGCCATGGCCTAGGTATGTATAAAACAATAGATGTAAACACACACGTGGTATTGGGTGCTTTTCGGGTGAAGACTCCTGTCAGTCGGAACGAATTTCGCCAAAAGACGCGCTGCCCCTACCGCGGCAAGCGTCTTCTCGACCTCTTTGGCGCGCGATCAAGGGCACGTTGCAAATTCTTGACACGACCACTCGACAAAAATCACCTGCAAATTTCGGCTTACGTGTTTCGAACCTCCTGGATGGCGGTCTGCATGTTTTATTTGTCTCCGCCTCCGGTTGTCCTCTTGCCGTATCCGGACAGAACCCCGAGAATCTGATTATATTTGCCGCTGGCAATCTCGGCGACATCAACGATGGCCGCACAGTTTGCACGATAGGTAGCCCGGCAATTGGCAAGAATGTTCTTGCAGTCGGGGCTACTTCGTCGGGACAAACACGAATCACCACCACCGGGGAAGATGGCACAGCCGCGGATGGCAATAACGGATTCGCTGACATCGACACGGTGTCTGCCTTCAGCTCCTACGGCGCTACCCGGGATGGTCGCATCAAACCCGAAATCGTCGCACCAGGGGACTTGGTAAGCGTGTGCACTAATCTTCGATGGAAATCGAGAGCTGCTGTAGAGAGGGTCCTGGCATAATGTCGACTGGCAGCAGCCGTGGCTTACTCCTTGGACGGCTTCCCAATCCAACACGCAGCGAATAAATTTTCGAATCCTTATTCTGCAACTGTGTCGATGGTCGCAAGCAATGTAATTCGTACATAGAGTGACCACAGTTGGCTAGAGGATTTCCTCTTACGTACATCGTGGGCCGTTTCGCTTGGCAGATATACTCCGCTGCTGGTGATGGGACAGACGGGCATTCCTGCAGGCTGTATGCGTACAGCGGCACATCCATGTCGTGCCCAATCGTTGCAGGCGCGTCGGCAATGGTGAGCATCAGAAACATGCCGTGGTTATCGTTGAAGTTTTCTAGGTGCCCTTGCTAGAAGGCCGCCATGTGTATTGCCCAAGCGAGCACAGCCTCGTGTCTCCCCCGCGTCGACCTAGAATCGAATCCTCGAAGCTAGTTGTGTTGCTTTCGAGATGGCTCCAAACGATGCATGTTGCGTTTGTCTCCCAGATACGGCAATACTTCGTTGATGCAAGCTTCTACGCTGCCGATTTGTCGGCGAGGGGTTTCTGCGGCCAAGCGTTCCTGTGCGAGGGTTTTTCTCCTTCTTCGGCAACCGTAAAGGTGAGACACACGTGTTGGCTTTGTCGAGAATAGTCAAGTGCGATGCCGTTGACATGTGCTTCGTGTTGAGAATTGGCTGATCAAGACCCGAAAACCTGTTCGAATAAAGGATCGACACATTGTACCTCTGAAAGTCCATAGAGAATCGGTTGCACTCTGAAACGTCGACGACGCCGTTAGTGTGGTTGACGTAGGAAAGAGTTGGGTTGGCTGCGTGTGTAAGTCACTGTGCCTGTTGTTCAGCAGTCCCCGACATGGCCTCACTCTCGTCCGCACTGTGCGAACGACAGGCACAGATATATTTGCATACGAATATCCGTAGCCAACGAGACCCCTTTATGCATGTCTTACCTCCGTGCCCTCCACTAAATAGGCGTTGTTGATCAACAGCGCAAACCTGATGGGCGAAAGTTCGGAGCCAGACGGATTTCGCGGCTTCGGGCGTGTCCACCTAGAACAGGGGATGCCGCTGAACGGGCAGGGAAGCCTGGTCCTTTTTGTCGCCGATGCAGCCAGCACCTCCATACCAGAGCTCACATTACAGGAGTACATTTTCGAGGTAGACAGCGCGGCGGGATTGGACTTCCGCGTCACGCTCTCGTGGATAGACCCCGCCGCTACCTCGCTCTCTGCGAAACAGCTGGTCCACGATCTAGACCTGGCCGTGTTCTCACCCAGCGGAACCAGGTTCACGATGTGGGAGTCCGGTGAGACTGACGAAGCGAATGTGAACGAGAGGGTGATCGTTGCTGCTTCAGACGTCGAACGTGGTACGTGGACAGTGTCCGTGTGGGCCAAGTCGCTCACCACCGACTTCCAGAGCTACTCCTTGGTTGTCAACGGGGCCATCATCTCCGTGACTGAAGCTTCTCCCATCGATTCCGGCGCGGTTCCTTCTGATTCGTCGAACTCGCCTTCGAAATCGAATGTAAAACGATCGTCGACCGCAGCTACGGCGTCATTTTTGGCGGTGGTCTCCTGTTATATCGTCTTGACACTCGCAAATGCTGCGTTGCGCTTGTAAGAGCACTCCGTACGTCTGTTTGTGGCTGATCCCCACCCTCGGGCAGAGTATAGTCGTGATGGAGAACGAGGGACAGCCAATCGATGTGGATACACACGGGCGTTAAATTAAAGCTGCCGTAATGTAAATCACAACAGCCGTCGGATACGATGCGGGCGAGGCCCAACTGTCATTGTGTTTGTTCGAGTCAAGACTGGTGGTGGTTCCACCTAGAACAGGGGATGCCGCTGAACGGAGAAGGAAGCCTGGTCCTTTTTGTCGCCGACGCAGCCAGCACCTTCATTCCAATGTTCACATTACAGGACTACGTTTTCGAGGTAGACAGCGCGGTGGGATTGGACTTCCGCGTCACGCTCTCGTGGATAGATCCCGCCGCCACCTCGCTCTCTGCGAAACAGCTAGTCCACGATCTAGACCTGGCCGTGTTCTCACCCAGAGGAACCAAGTTCACGATGTGGGAGTCCGGTGAGACTGACGAAGCGAATGTGAACGAGAGGGTGATCGTTGCTGCTTCAGACGTCGAAAGTGGTACGTGGACAGTGTCCGTGTGGGCCAAGTCGCTCACCACCGACTTCCAGAGCTACTCCTTGGTTGTCAACGGTGCCATCATCTCCGTGACTGAAGCTTCTCCCGTCGATTCCGGCGGGGTTCCTTCTGATTCGTCGAACTCGCCTTCGAAATCGAATGTAAAACAATCGTCGACCGCAGCTACGGCGTCATTTTTGGCGGTGGTCTCCTGTTATATCGTCTTGACACTCGCAAATGCTGCGTTGCGCTTGTAAGAGCACTCCGTACGTCTGTTTGTGGCTGATCCCCACCCTCGGGCAGAGTATAGTCGTGATGGAGAACGAGGGACAGCCAATCGATGTGGATACACACGGGCGTTAAATTAAAGCTGCAGTAATGTAAATCACAACAGCCGTCGGATACGATGCGGGCGAGGCCCAACTGTCATTGTGCTTGTTCGAGTCAAGACTGGTGGTGGTTTCACCTAGAACAGGGGATGCCGCTGAACGGAGAAGGAAGCCTGGTCCTTTTTGTCGCCGACGCAGCCAGCACCTCCATTCCAATGTTCACATTACAGGACTACGTTTTCGAGGTAGACAGCGCGGTGGGATTGGACTTCCGCGTCACGCTCTCGTGGATAGATCCCGCCGCCACCTCGCTCTCTGCGAAACAGCTAGTCCACGATCTAGACCTGGCCGTGTTCTCACCCAGAGGAACCAAGTTCACGATGTGGGAGTCCGGTGAGACTGACGAAGCGAATGTGAACGAGAGGGTGATCGTTGCTGCTTCAGACGTCGAAAGTGGTACGTGGACAGTGTCCGTGTGGGCCAAGTCGCTCACCACCGACTTCCAGAGCTACTCCTTGGTTGTCAACGGTGCCATCATCTCCGTGACTGAAGCTTCTCCCGTCGATTCCGGCGGGGTTCCTTCTGATTCGTCGAACTCGCCTTCGAAATCGAATGTAAAACAATCGTCGACCGCAGCTACGGCGTCATTTTTGGCGGTGGTCTCCTTTTACATCGTCTTGACACTCGCAAATGCTGCGTTGCGCTTGTAAGAGCACTCCGTACGTCTGTTTGTGGCTGATCCCCACCCTCGGGCAGAGTATAGTCGTGATGGAGAACGAGGGACAGCCAATCGATGTGGATACACACGGGCGTTAAATTAAAGCTGCAGTAATGTAAATCACAACAGCCGTCGGATACGATGCGGGCGAGGCCCAACTGTCATTGTGTTTGTTCGAGTCAAGACTGGTAGTGGCTTTGCTCGAATGTAGGAGTGTTTGGATAAGTATATATAGAACGAGAGATGCTAACGGTAGGTACGTTGGCGCAGAAGTAGCCCACTGCACCACTTCTCTGCAGAAACGATACTATGGGATCGTGTACCTCGTGCGTGTATTTTTGTAGTTTTGTCAGGTACTGTTCGACGATTTTGTTGTTTTCGGAGTTGTCGTTCGACGAACGGCTGCGTGCGTTAAAGAATTTTGATTGACATGAAACTTGGCAGGTGAGATGTCACGTAGTCGCGAAAACAATATGAGACCAGCGTCAGAACGCACCTAACAACTCCAAAGCTGAGTATGAACCATACCGGCCGAAGGTACAGCTGGCGCGTCCGATTTTTTCTCAAAGTACACACGGACTACAAATTCCTGGGTGGGCATAAACACGGAACCATGGCGCGCCAGATAGTCAGAAATGAAACCCGTACAGTACGACATTCCGACCGAGTTCCGACGGCAATTGTGTTTGGTGTTTATTGTGTTCGAGACCGCGCGTGTGGTCTTAAAAAGGCTCACGTTGGTCCTTCCATTTGTTCCTACACGACTTCGTATATTTTCGGAGTGGATAAGAGGCATCTCGCCTCTCTCGGGCTCAGTTTTTTGTTGCATGGGCTTTGTTTGGAGTTTCGGCGCGCTGTAAATCAGGTGGAAATTTGGGCCCATACGAGGGCAACTCAATGGGTTCGCTTGGTACTGCACCTTGAACGCCGCAGCACACTTGGTCCCAGGAAGTTGCTCCGAAGCAGTTTTCAGAAGTGTGTATCAGTTGACTACGGTCTTGAGGACGTAATATAATTTACCCCCCAAGATTGAGCGCTGTATACGCACCAGGGCGTTGAAGTAGCTGTCGCATTGTCGCGTTGGCGCAACACCTGGGTTGGAAGGCTCATTCGTGACGAAGAGCTTTTTTTTTACATAACTTGCGTAGTTTTTTTTCGCGCATTTTTTTTGTCTTCCTGATTTTCCTGATATTTTCTAAATACGTGAAAAGTAACTTTCCTAGTTTTTTTTGCTTCTGAAGAATTTCACAAAGTGCGACAGAACGCCTCCCTCCGTATCTAGTTACGTATTTCCAAACTCGAGAAATTCTTGAAAAAAAAAGCTCCCCGACAAGAATGGGCCCAACACGAGGAGGTATATCATGGCGTACAGCAGGCCTCTGCACGCACTCGGTGAGCGTTTATAGGGGTCATGAGGTTGGAGATATCGCTTCCAGGCGTGCCACAAGGGCCACAGCTGTACCCGACCAGAAACGAGACACTACAACGAACAGGTGGTCTCGAACTATACCATTGACATGATTGGTACGAAGGTGGTCTCCACGGACCGCATGCAGTACCTGTTCGTAGCATGGTGTCGAATCTGAAACTCGAACTTTCTGCGGTAGATAAGAGCCGCTGGGAGACATGAGCTGTGAAAAAGGTAATTTTCTTGGAATGTAGTTGGTCTGAAGAGGTTTTGTGCAGTATCAACGATTTCGTTAAAACTGGATCAAGCTGTAGCGCTTCAGTTTGTCACCTGACGGAATCCGTTCTTTTGCCGCCCCCCAGTGTACAGTAAGTAGTGTGTAGTGCTGTATGTTATTTGTGTTACTGGCGAGTAGACACCAGGGTTAAAATTAGGTGGGGAAATGTTACGCAGGTGCACAAACGTTTTGAGAATTACTCGAAGAGCACTGTCCGCCGGAGGCTATGCGCGCCTCGTGACACATGCCTTTTCGAGCTCCGCAACCATTTCGCCCGGTAGGCGAAACAACATGTGCGGGGACTGTGTCCGTTTCGCCGCAGGTGAAAACGTTGTAGGGGTCGATTTCACCGTTAGCGCCTTTTTCTATGCTGCTGGACACGTTCATGCCGAACTGCTTTGTGGCAGAAATAATTAGTACTGTTTTTGTGGATTTCAGTTCAAACGTACGTTTGCCGGTATAGACGCGAGTTTGGGGTGTATTAACGCGTGTATGGCCAAATTGTGAGCTCCGACAGGCCCTACGCGAGCAGCGGCTTTCGGCGGGGGATCACACCTCACCTACGGCTCATGGTGTGGGAGCCGAACCACGTACTCCTGCCCGTGGTGCGCTTCGTGCACCCCGCTTCGACCGCCTAATTTTAACCCCGGTGGACACAGTGACAACGACGTCGGATCGTCATTCGATGTCCTGGGTGGTGAAAATCCCGAATGAATTCGTGGCGGGACTTCACGGTGTTCTGAAAATGGGACACCATACGTGCGCCATCAAGGAGAGTGTCCGTTGACGCAATTTCACGGTATATATATAACAGGCGGCAACACATATTCGGCGTTTTCGCTCCCCAGGCCGATACAAAAACACAAAACAGAAATTCACGAACATCTCAAACAAGCACCGAACAGCGGTACAGCAGCAAATGCTGGTCATGTCGCAACCCAGCAGTACCGATAAGATGTTCATCGCCAATAAATAAAAGTACCGACAACGACTTCTCAAACTCCTGGGGAAGCTTGCGCAGTCCTGGTGAAGCGAAGCCCACGGGGGAGGGCACGCCGGCGCTGCGAAATATGGGGCGATCACCCAGTCGAGTGATGCTCGCGACAACGGTCGGTGGGGAGAGTATGGGACCAGCCAGACAAACGACCGGACACTTGGCAGCAATGCATACTGTGAAACAGTTGCAGTTGGCGACAGCAAAACAATACTCCCCAAGGGAGTGTGACGTTGAAATCGTGCTGTGGACCACTGCATCAAATAACATGGACAAGTGATATCGGGGGATCCTCGAAGCAGCTGTGCGGAAAGTGATCAGGTCGCAGTACGAGGAGAGTGAGACGAGTAGGCAGCGCCTCGCATCTGTCATGGGTAGCGTTCAAGGGAGGGGGGAGGGAAGGGGGCAACCATGGAAGAAGTGTGCCAGCAGAAAGCAGGGTGGGAAGGTACTACTACAGTAGACCAAGCACAGTGGTAGTAGGTGGAACCCGTCTGCACCACGATGCCAGGTATAAGAGTACGTACTCGTACTGCCGTAACCAGTTGCGACTGCGTCAGATCAAAATTAATGATATTTCGTTTTTCAAACAAATGCTGTATCCTTTCCGGGGGAGAGACAGCGATACTACCACCGCCGCTATTCATGGAGTATGAAATAGGCGGTTTTTCTTTCCTCTTTTTCTCCTGGAGTTTTCTGTCATGGGTAGCGTTCAAGGGAGGGGGAAGGGAAGGGGGCAACCATGGAAGAAGTGTGCCAGCAGAAAGCAGGGTGGGAAGGCACTACTACAGTAGACCAAGCACAGTGGTAGTAGGTGGAACCCGTCTGCACCACGATGCCAGGTATAAGAGTACGTACTCGTACTGCCGTAACCAGTTGCGACTGCGTCAGATCAAAATAAATGATATTTCGTTTTTCAAACAAATGCCGTATCCTTTCCGGGGGAGAGACAGCGATACTACCACCGCCGCTATTCATGGAGTATGAAATAGGCGGTTTTTCTTTCCTCTTTTTCTCCTGGAGTTTTCTCTGTCGGCATTTTGGTTCTCTCGTGAAGCCTATCCTCTGCATTGTGTGTCTCCCTAACGTTCTTTTTGCTGTTGTTGTGATAATTTCCTGTCTTTCCCACATGCAACGAGAACATGGAAAAATAACTTGCTCAACCCAACGAAACCAACGTCAACTTCGGGGATTCGTACATGGTCTCCTGAAAGAAAACGATGAAATTCTTAATACAAGTCCAAGGCACGAAGTTATCGATTTCGTTAGGCGGGGTTATCCACGATCGACCTCTCCCTCGAAATCGTACGACGAACCCGTCTCATGAAGGCATAAGTAAACGGTTCGGCCCGGGAGTTGTATTCGTTTATGACGACCATCCCGCTTTTTCTGAAAGTCAGCGTGCTTAAGACCGAGGTGATAGATCCCCTGCTGTACATAGAGATGTGCTACGTGGACCCTCAGCGCGAAATACCACGCCAAGCTCCGATCTGTGCACCACCATACTCCGATAGCTCATTTGCCTCCAACGACGGAGCATACGGTCCATACAAGCGTTCTCGTGCGCGAAGGCCCCCAAGAACCCCCGGTGTGACACCATCGAAACCAACGTCAACTTCGGGGATTCGTACATGGTCTCCTGAAAGAAAAAGATGAAATTCTTAATACAAGTCCAAGGCACGACGTTATCGATTTCGTTAGGCGGGGTTATCCACGATCGACCTCTCCCTCGAAATCGTTCGACGAACCCGTCTCATGAAGGCATAAATAAACGGTTCGGCCCGGGAGTTGTATTCGTTTATGACGACCATCCCGCTTTTTCTGAAAGTCAGCATGCTCAAGACCGAGGTGATAGATCCCCTGCTGTACATAGAGGTGTGCTACGTGGACCCTCAGCGCGAAATACCACGCCAAGCTCCGATCTGTGCACCACCATACTCCGATAGCTCCTTTGCCTCCGACGACGGAGCAAACGGTCCATACGAGCGTTCTCGTGCGCGAAGGCCCTCAAGAACCCCCGATGTGGCACCATCGAAACGACCATCCCTAACGGCAGCTCTGTTTTGAGAGGGCCGTCCAGGGGTAACAATAGGGTCGATCACCCAGTCGGGTGATGTGCGCTACGATGACCGGCGGGGAGGGCCCGAGGTCAGGGGGACAACGCAAGACTTGGCATAAATGCCCAGTTGACAACCTCAGAATGTTTCACCAAGAGTTTCACGGAACACTCCCTGCTGATTGATCTCTAAAGGTATAGACACAGCTGGCACGGGAACGCGTGGTTGACTCCAGACAGTAACACGGAACTCCTCTTATACTATTTCTGAGCTGTCGAGTCGACTCGCCTCATATGGAGCTACATCTAACGAGTGGCATTGGTGGGCATACATTACCCCGATATCCCAAATAACTTACTACCAGAATCCCTTTCCAGCATGGCACTCCTCTGTCTACGATGGATCTTATATGTCGTCTTTCTGAGTACAATCAACATCCCCCCTACTCCTTTATACACGACCATACTAATATCCCCCCTGCTCATGTGCATCACCATATCAATATTCCCTCCAGCTCTGTAGATGAAGATGTACGACATCGCAGGGCTGATATATCTCAATATTATAATCAACTCAAAACAAACTCAGAAAGTCAAAAGTCCAATCTGTAACTCGGAAATCAAATTCTTGAATCAACACTCAAATCCTCAAACCAGTATTCAAATGCTCGAATCCACAGCCTCTCTGTTGCAAACACGTGAAACTCTCGAAATCCAGTGCCAGGTAAAACAGCCTTCTTCTAGTATTCAGCCAGGTAAAACGGCATTTTCCGCGGAATTGGTCCAAAGATATTCGTGGAGTCTCTTCGACTTAGTAACAGTGATCTCCGGGGCCCTCCCCTCGCCAAACGCTACTGGTGTCTAGAAGCACACTATCATAATCATTCGTGTTGCCTCCAGCGCGCACGCTCGAAAGTAACACATTACGAATTCGGCGAGATTTTAACCCCCGACCCACCCTTGGGAATTATATAGCACTACCTGCTAGACCACTCAGTCAGCGCTGACTCTGAAGAACAAAAGCACAAATATTCAAGAACCACAAAAATCAAACTCTCAAGTTCCGAAGTACTACCCAAGCCTTTCGAATCAGAAAACTTTAGTATGGACCGCACACGCCCCCAGGGGCTTCATAGTCTCTCTCCAGCCTTATCAAAAACCTCTGCCTCTGTTTTATAAGAAATTAATTCATATCATGAAAAATATCATAGTAGTCATCCTCATCAAAATAATAATCAAGCCAAGAAAAATCAAGCCAAGGAAATGTAATGCTAGAGATGGCAAGGAACTCCGTTCCTCCGGACAAAAGTCTCCCCTTGTCCCCTACTCTCGCCATAGATACCCAGATCGCGACGGTAATGCGAGATAGCATACATCTCTTTCCGCTAAAATTTTATTCGACGTTGATAATCCTCGAAAATACCTAAAATCCTCGCCGCAATCCAAATCGACCAGAACACAACTCTAGAACACAAACAATGAAATTAATCATCCAGATTCACAGGCAAACACATTTCAATAAAATCACCCCAATGCCCCAAACACTACCTCTGTTGCCTTCGCCGCGGCTGCTTCTCCGTCCGGTCTCATGGCGTCACCGCAGCTCGGGTCATCCAGCTTATCCTCCTGGGTGAAATCAAACGTCGCCTCCGCAGCATTGACCCGGCACACACAAGGAGGGATGGGACGTGCATTCGAGCGATTAGGTCTGCGTTGGGTGTTTTGGTTCTATCCCGCATTTACAGCTTGCGAACTCCTCTTCACCACTATAGTTCAACTTCTCAACTGCTACTGCAAATAAAAAGTTTATTGTCAACGAGAATACCTGATCCCACATCAAACCCATGTATTCTTCGACCGCTATATACTGCAGTACGTACTTGGTGACGATATACAGCAGTACCAAGCAAACTGTTTTCGTCTCAACTCATGCCCATAACTCTACCATCAGCAGCAGTAGTACCGAGGCAAGAAATGGTGGACGAGGGGGTGCTCTATTCTGCAGTCCAGTAAGGATTTTACTCAAATCAGTGCAATGTAAACCCTGATTTTTCGCTCTCAGGACCATACTTGTCATACTGCATACGACAGGCACGACACATACACAATCCATTAACAGAAAGAAACCAAACGAAACAAGAGGAAAAACAACTAAAACAAAGAAGCCCATTCGTAAGAGGAAAAGACACAAGAAAACATATTTAAGAAACAAACCATCGTGCCCCCCCCGCAGGGGATCTGGCAGACACTTGGAAACAACGAGCTGGAAAAAAAGGAAAAAGAAGAAAAAAAACACCACTATTAATATTCGTCTTCAACAGAGAAAGACCAAGAACCAAGGGAAAATAACTGGCAAACCAAAGCACAAAGCATCCTCCAGGTAGCGGCAGCAGTTTACGGTACGAGTAGTGGGTCCGAGTAGGATAAGCAGGTTTCACATTTTGTTTTTTTAATCATCACTTTTACTTTCCAGCCTAACCCCTAGGAGGGTGGGCGGGAAAAAAACAACTAGACGACTCCTTGACGTCCCTTGCCCGGTTCTATTCAGCTCGTGCAGGGCCTTGCCCGTCAGCTATCTATCCTGGATACTCACTGCACCGACGACCCCCGCTTCACACCGCTCTACCGCTGCTTGTTCGTATCTGAACTGCGTTGGTCTTTATCAATCATCCGGAACTTCTATTATTTTTCATTCTTGCCCCCGTACTAAACATCCCTTGTTATTATATGGAAACCCTCCGAAACCGTCTCATTCCTTCAATGGTTTATCTTTTCTACCCGTTACCCCCCCAAACACCAGGTTGCCCCTACGACAACCTTCCTCTTTGGTTGTCCACTTCCACGAAAAAATGCTTGATATTAATTGAAGAAGCCGAAATGGTGTGGGGGGTGTGGGGGGGGGGGGGGGGGGGGGGGGGGCCCTGGCCCGTCCCCGCCCTGCATGCGTACGCCTTCCTTACCCCTATATAAAATAGCCGGAGGGAAGAGAGAAAAGGGGGGGGTCGCTTCGTTCCTTTTCGCTTGCTTACGCCTCCCCCCCCCCCTCCACACAAACGAAACGCGGTCGACCTCCTTACCGGTAGCGCTCCGCTAGTGGAACGCCTCCCCTCACGAGACCGCGGTTCCTTTTCCCCTTCGTCCGGATATGTGTAAGGACTGTCCGGGTACTTTGCAGCCTCCCAAGCAGTCCTTACTATACCGGGCGGAGTAGCACCTATAGTATTTAACCCCATCTCGTCCCTTGTCCTGTCTGTCTCTCAAACCCCCCCCCCCCCCCCCCCCCCATGCTCCAACACCTCTGATACCCATACCGGGTCCTCCATGTTAGCCCTAACGTGCACCATAAACGTGTCCGCCGACCACCTCGCTTCTTTCTTAATCACCGCCTCTGGCACTCTTCTCGCGGCCAGTCTGGTTGCCAACCCTATTCACCCCGAATGCAACGCGAATTCTTCTAGAACTAGACTTGCCCCCGCTCCTCTCCCCTCTTCCTTACACCTCCTCCCTACACTGGCGACACCCTTCCTCAAGCACTGGGTTGCCTTCCCCCTGGACCAGACCCTCCAACCGCCCGTTCCTCGATATGCCATCAAAGGGGCTTCCCTTGTCAACTCCCCGTCATTGTACATTTCGAAAGCTCCACCAATAGCCCCACTGCCCATCCTTCCTCTCCTCCACCCCGTCCTGATCTTGTCCTGACTAGTACCGCTCCTTTTCTTCCTTGGTCTCCCTTCGATCCCCTGAACCTCACCTCTACCTTATTTGCTTCCGAATACTACCCTCCGCCAGTTGATCGTTATCTCTGAAAAAACGCGACATCCCTCCTCCTTAAGCAGTATACCTTCTGATACACCCCTCTCGCCTGGCAAACAATTCTGAAGCTCGCAACATAAAAAAAATAGGACAGTGCCAGACCTATCCATTACAACCCCCCCCCCCTTGTCCCCATGATGCAGTGCTTCCTTGCATCCCCTTCAGCATACCCCAAGTCAATGGTCTTCTTACCCTCTGCTGACTACCCGTCTCTACGTGTGCCCTCTTGATACCTTGCCTCACCGATCTGAACAATGGGTTACTCATGGGTACCGAAAGCCCCACGAACTGCTCATGGTAGAAATTAATCGCCACTAACTTTCCTACTACCGTCGACTCCTCGTTCCCTTTTTTCTGCGCAGCAGTACCCCATGAACTCGACCAACTCCCCCACTAACTCCATCTTCCCCATGTCTTTCTGCAGCCAACACCCCTTCCCGACTAACGATCTCCAGCTCACTCACATCCTCCAATTCGCCTCGTAAGTTTTTCGAGACGAAGCTGCAACTCTTCCAAATGCGTACTCTCTCGCAATATCTCCGAACACATTAGCTGCTCCCCCGATCCCAGTTCCTGCACCTGCCAAGCGATTTTGGGACATTCTGCGTTCTGTTCCTCGGGAATCTGTTCCTCTCGCCACGTAGTCAGACCATCTGCCTACCTGTTATCGACCCCTCGTACGTGCCTTGCCTGAAACACCACCTTCCCCTTGCTTCCAACGCCCCCATCATTCTCATCAATGCCCCTACTCTCGCTTGTTTCTTACCCCCCCCACGACACCTCTTTACCCAGGTTACAGCTGCTTCGTGATCTGCCCTCATCAAAACAGCCTCCCCCTTCCTACCCGGTCTCTCCCCCCTCATGTCTACCATTACGAACGCCGTCACCACCATGGCCATGACCTCCAACAGATTAATGGAAATTAAATCAGCCACCACCTGCCCCCCCTTTATCGTACGTTTCTGCACCTCGTCTGGCACGGCGAATCTCCAGTACACCCCCGTTTCCATGCACAACCCCTCTATCGCTGTCAATGAAGCGTCCGAAAACCAGGTTCTACTCGGCCGCTGCTTCACGAAGCTGAAAGACGGTGCTGTTATGCTCTCTCCCCCGTACCCTCCCCCCGTCTCCAAAAACCATCTCCACCATCCCACGTCTGCCATGAACTCCCGCGACAACCGTAGAACTCGTCTTGGTTCCTTCTGCTTTCTCAACTGTTATGCTCTCTACCCCGTACCCTCCCCCCGTCTCCAAAAACCATCTCCACCATCCCACGTCTGCCATGAACTCCCGCGACAACCGTAGAACCCGTCTCGGTTCCTTCTGCTTTCTGAACCTACCCCACGCACCCCCCCCCCCCCCCCCCCCCCCCAAGCCCGATCCACTCCATCAAGACGCAGATTAGATAACTGCAGAAGCCGACGGACGAAGTACTGTCCGGGCCGGATTACAAAGGATGCGTGGTGCAACATCCCTGCTAACACTCGCACCTCCCTCACCGTTGCCGTCTGCCGCCCTGCTGGCCAATCTGCCAATCCCGCGCGTAATTCGTCCACTTTTCGTTTCGGGAGGGCAATAGCCATGCTCTCTGTGTCAACATCGTACCCCAACACCTCTTGTTGCGTTGCCCAGCTTGTCACCTTTTTGTTTCTCGAAAGTAACTGCTCCTCCCTTGTGACCTCTCGCCCTTAGCTTGCTCGTGGATTCCCGCTAGCGATCGAGACAAGTCCAAACACCGCGCCCCTTCCGGATCCCACTGAACCTCTACTGAGATGGCATCATCCCTAACAAAATAAAAAAACACAAAGGCTGGGTCGTCCTGCCCTCCCCCGTTCGCTGGCCGCACTACGCACTCTGCCGGCCACTGGGCTACTGGACGCCCCGTTGCCTGCGCAACCGTCACGTGCTCTACCGCGCGGTCTCCCGCCCTCGAGAACGACGCGGATGCTCTCGTGGTGTTGCGTTGCACATGCTGCATCGCAGCTGATATCACGCCCCACCACCCCGGACTATCCCTCCACCCAAACTGCAAGCGCAAATCGACGTAAAGGTACTCCCCCAATACGTACCCGGGACACCCGCAGTCCCGGAACCTTCTCTGCTTGCTTCTTTGGGAAAACAATCGCCCTGCCCCGCGCCACGTCCGCAACCTCTTTTTCCGACACTGCGTCGCTAAATTTCTGCGCGCTTGAATGGTTTCCGTATGCAAGTTCCTGTGTAAGGTCCCCCCCTGGCCCAACGTCTACCGGTACCCCCACGCGCGCTATGTGCCTCAACTTGTCGATTTCCGGGAATTGGTGCTTGTCCCCGAAGAACGCTTGTACGCGCTCTGGGTCCATGTGGGGTGCTGTCAACGAACCCCCCAACCATTACACAACCCTCCCTACCCCCTCTTCCCCCGCCCCGGTTACCCGCGACAAACCTGCCCCAGCCGTCGTAGCTAAACTCGCACTAAGCTTGCCGCCTTCACCGATTTCCCCGACACCTTCCCCAACAACCCCTGTGCAACCTCCCAACGCTTCTGATCTTCAACGCGCCGGACGGATATCGCACCTGGTTCTGACAAAACCACCGCGCGCTCCCTCCCCCGAGGCCAAAATGGTCCCTCGGCGCGAAATTCCGCACATCAATGTTACTCAGCGCTGCTACCTGCTGTGTCCCTTCCCCCTTGACGATGAAAGTCCCTGTAATCGTACCCAGGGCATCCGCCGAATCCAAGCGTGGGGGTTTCCCATCCCCGCGCAGTGATGACCAGACCACTGTTGTGCGGTTGCTCTTGCGCCACATCGTCTCCGCTACTGATGGCTTGCTTCCCCGCTCCCCGCCTCCCCACCCCCATCCTTCCCCCCCCCCCCCAACCTTGCAACCCGGACGAGAAATTCGATGCTCCCCCCTCCCTCCACTGCGGCCTGGTGCTGAGTAATGAACTGATGCCGTCCCCCCACCCCGGAGCTGCTTCGTGCTGCGGCTGCCGGTGCAACCTCCGTGCTCCCCTCTCCCACGGACTTGTCTCCTCCCCCGCCCACCCCCACTGTCCTTCGGGTGCCCCCATCTGCCGCTGTCGCGACCCCGACACGTCTATCTCCCACTCGCTTACATCCCCGAACCCCTCCCAGGCCTGACTATTGCTGCTGTTGTAGCCGCATGCTTGGCCGCTGTTGCTGCTGTCGCGGGTTCGGTACTCCCCCGGGGCACGATGGTTTGTTTTATAAATATTTTTTCTTTTTTCTTTTTCTCTTTCGAATGGTCTTCTTTGTTCTAGTTTTTGTTTTTTTTTCATTTCGTTTCTTTATGCCATGGATTGTGTATGTGTCGTGCCTGTCGTATGCAGTTATGATAAGTATGGTCCTGAGAGCGAAACATCAGAGTTTACATTGCACTGATTTGAGTAAAATCCTGACTGGACTGCAGAATAGAGCACCCCCTCGTCCACCATTTCTTGCCTCGGTACTACTGCTGCTGATGGTAGAGTTATGGGTATGAGTTGAGACGAAAACAGTTTGCTTGATACTGCTGTGTATGTTCACGAAGTACGTACTGCAGTATATAGCGCTCGAGGAATACATGGGTTTGATGTGGGATCAGGTATTCTCGTTGACAAGAAACTCTTTGTTTGCAGTAGCAGTTGAGAAGTTGAACTATAGTGGTGAAGAGGAGTTTGCAAGCTGTAAATGCGTGATAGAACCAAGACACCCAATGCAGACCTAGTCGCTTGAATGCACGCCCCATCCCTCCTTGTGTGTGCCGGGTCAATGCTGCGGAGGCAACGTTTGATTTCACCCAGGAGGATAAGCTGGTTGACCCGAGCTGCGGTGACGCCATGAGACCGGACGGAGAAGCAGCCGCGGCGGAGGCAACAGAGGTAGTGTTTGGGGCATTGGGGTGGTTTTATTGAAATGTGTTTGCCTGTGAATCTGGATGAATATTTTCATTGTTTGTGTTCTAGAGTTGTGTTCTGGTCGATTTGGATTGCGGCGAGGATTTTGGGTATTTTCGAGGATTATCAACGTCGAATAAAATTTTAGCGGAAAGAGATGTATGCTATCTCGCATTACCGTCGCGATTTGTGTTTCTATGGCGAGAGTAGGGGACAAGGGGAGACTCTTGTCCGGAGGAACGGAGTTCCTTGCGATCTCTAGCATTACATTTTCGTGGCTTGATTATTATTTTGATGAGGATGACTACTATGATATTTTCCATGGTATGCATTAATTTCTTATAAAACAGAGGCAGAGGTTTTTGATAAGGCTGGAGAGAGACTATGAAGCGCCTGGGGGCGTGTGCGGTCCATATTAAATGTTTTCTGACTCGGAAGGCTTGGGTAGTACTTCGGAACTTGAGAGTTTGATTTTTGTGGTTCTTGAAATTTTGTGCTTTTGTTCTTCAGAGTCAGCGCTGACTGAGTGGTCTAGCAGGTAGTGCTATATAATTCCCAAGGGTGGGTCGGGGGTTAAAATCTCGTCGAATTCGTAATTTGTTCTTTTCGAGCGCGCGCGCTGGAGGCAACATGAATGGTTATGATAGTATGCCTCTAGACACCAGTAGCGGTTGGCGTGGGGAGGGCCCCGGAGACCACTGTTACTAAGTCGAAGAGACTCCACGAATATCTTTGGACCAATTCCGCGGAAAATGCCGCTTTACCTGGCTGAATACGAGAAGAAGGCTGTTTTACCTAGCATTGGATTTCGAGAGTTTCATGAGTTTGCAACATAGAGGCTGTGGATTTGAGCATTTGAATACTGATTTGAGGATTTGAGTGTTGATTCAAGAATTTGATTTTCGAGTTAGAGATTGGATTTTTGACTTTCTGAGTTTGTTTTGAGTTGATTATAATATTGAGATATATCAGCCCTGCGATGTCGTACATTTTCATCTACAGAGCTGGAGGGAATATTGATATGGTGGTGCACATGAGCAGGGGGGATATTAGTATGGTCGTCTATAAAGGAGTAGGGGGGTTGTTGATTGTACTCAGAAACACGACATATAAGATCCATCGTAGGCAGAGGAGTGCCATGCTGGAAAGGGATTCTGGTAGTAAGTTATTTGGGATATCGGGGTAATGTGTGCCCACCAATGCCACTCGTTAGATGTAGCTCCACTCGACAGCTCAGATATAGTATAAGAGGAGTTCCGTGTTACTGTCTGGAGTCAACCACGCGTTCCCGTGCCAGCTGTGTCTATACCTTTAGAGATCAATCACCAGGGAGTGGTCCGTGAACCTCTCGGTGAAACATTCTGAGGTTGTCAACTGGGCATTTATGCCAAGTCTTGCATTGTCCCCCTGACCTCGGGCCCTCCCCGCCGGTCATCGTGGCGCACATCACCCGATTGGGTGATCGACCCTATTGTTACCCCTGGACAGCCTTCTCAAAAAAGAGCCGCCGTTAGGGATGGTCGTTTCGATGGTGTCACATCGAGGGTTCTTGAGGGCCTTCGCGCACGAGAACGCTTGTATGGACCGTATGCTCCGTCGTTGGAGGCAAATGAGCTATCGGAGTATGGTGATGCACAGATCGGAGCTTGGCGTGGTATTTCGCGCTGAGGGTCCACGTAGAACACCTCTATGTACAGCAGGGGAACTATCACCTCGGTCTTTAGCAAGCTGACTTTCAGAAAAAGCGGGATGGTCGTCATAAATGAATACAACTCCCGGGCCGAACTGTTTATTTATGCCTTCATGAGACGGGTTCGTCGTACGATTTCGAGGGAGAGGTCGATCGTGGATAACCCGCCTAGCGAAACCGATAAATTCGTGCCTTGAACTTGTAATAAGAATTTCAGGAGAGGTCGATCGTGGATTACGGTTACGGCAAGCTCCCCGGGTGACCTGTCAACGCTCACCTGACTCGCCTCCTCAGTTCGTACGTTGGACCCTTCGGCAGTCTCAGTGGCTCCAGAGCTTCGCTCAGGCGAGAGCGAAGCAAACGATGAACACAACCCTCGATTGCGAGCGATGCAGATACTCGATTACGCTCGTTATCACGCGTAATGATGCGTATATGCGAGCGAACAGTCAGTTTAGCCTTTAATCCTTTAATCCATTCGTTTAGTCCTTTAATCCACTTTTTAGATTTTGCACGTATTCTCTTCGTTGCCTGGGTAGCGTCTAAAGACACTCGGTGTTGGCCACAACGCGGCATGCGTTGTACACCTTGGTCAGGCGTTTGACATTCAGCAGACTAAAACTGTCTGCTAAATGAAACGCAAGTCCCACACCCACATAGTGGTCCGCCACTACTCTGCGCCCGACGACTCGTGGCTGCATGCCTGGACCCGTCGTACTTTAGATTGCTCCCACGTCCCTCCGCTGCAACACCCCCTCAAGTCTGGTGCTATCTTCCAGATATTAAGAAAGCGCGGCCCCGGATGACGGAGCTCCTGCCTTTCTCCCCCCCTGCCCATTCCATCCCCGCCAGACCCGCCGTTTGGACCAACGGTTTAGGCCGGGGTGGTCGCCAGCGCCCTCCCTTTCTTGCCTTTCTTCCCCCCCTGCCCATTCCATTCCCGCCAGACCCGCCGTTTGGACCAATGGATTAGGCTTTCTTCCGCTGTAGCTCCGGCGATTCCATTCCTCCATATCTTCTTCTCATTTCCAGCCAGACCCACCGCTTGAACAAACGGTTTAGGCTGAAATTGTCGCCAGCTGCTTCCTTCGGTTTAAACTTGACGCTGGAACTGCTATCTGGACACCATTCGCCGCTGTTCATGGCTGACGTCGTACACTTCTTCGATGAACGTTTGCCGCCTTCGAACGTCTGGAAACTCCCTCCGGACCTTGGTATCTAGCCGGTGTGCCTCGCGCGCTACTCTGGAAGCTGTTTCTCCCTCTTTCCTTATTGACATATCCGGCAGGCGAGAACGGCAGTCTGAACCCTGGTGCAGTCCATACAAACCGTGAAATCTTTACAGCTGCCGGGAAGTGAAACCTGTGCTCACCTCATGTGGATCCCATTGGGGACTACTCCCATACTTACGTGTCTCCACCAGGAACACGTGCAGCTGCAGCTGAGTAAAACTCTCGACGATTCCCGTCAATCCAGTTAAAATGTACTCGCATACTCACGTGTTTGCGACGTCCCCCGAGAGCTTGCGATTGGTCATCGTGTACAACGGTTTCCGCCAAAGTGTATTTCTCGGCAAGTCTTCTATCCGATCCCCCGACCAGGTTCGCGAGCCATATCGACGGCATTGCCAGGTCGGAGCATTCATGAAATGTGTTGATGCCCACTGCGAAGACCGTCGTCCTAGGTTTGGCAATGCACCCGTCCACGTAAATTTTGTCAAACGCGATGACAGGCATGACAAACGTTCAGCGTCAGCCTGATATCCATCAGTAACAGGCCTGACTAACGTCAACAGAACGCATGGTGGGTGAAGATCTGGGGTGAAACGCTAAATCCGTCACTCGGAGAGTACTTCTTCGTTTCACTTAAGAGGCGAAGACTTGCAGAGTCCCGACAATGCTTTCTGTAGCCACTCTCGCGTAGTTCGACAGATTCCTGCCCTCGGGTGTGGTTGACGAGACCGTAGCAAACCGACACTCCTAGCGACTGGCACACGGGGTTCACGGCTGTAAATTCCCCCACTGCATCGCCCTGGACCAACAGTAGCGATTCCGAAACACACATCGCTCAGTGCGAGGTTTTACCGCTAGTGCCTCCTCCGACGGCACAGGACACGCGAGCAAACAATGTGCTCGCTTCTTCTACCAAGGACAAAACATACTCGAACCTATTACCTGCTTGCAGCCCCTACTTAAGGTCTGATATGTACATCTCAGGGACCTTCCGCGATTGTAGGGTGCTAGCAAGTGATACTGTCACTTGCGTGGTCACCCATTTGCTACTCCTGCGCTTATATAAGAGCACATGATTTACATCCTTAGCTAACGTGGGCTACTTACGCTTGCCCTGGGTCAGAAAAGTTGGGCATGCCACGCCCGGATCAACAAACGTGTTGCGAACCAAGGCGAACAACTCCGGTATCATTGCGTTCGATGTAGCTAGCTTTGAGTCCTCGTTATTAAGCGTCTTCCGGCGTATACCTTCGTGGTATTGCAAGTACCATCCATCTTCACATTTGCCTCTTCACCTGACCCACAGGCCCCACTAAGAATATTCGCGTTTCCGTGGTAGCACTCCACCATGGAAGAACCTCTTCCATGATTTCCCTCTAACAGACGCGAATTCTGCACTGTATCAATTACTTGGGTTGATAGGGCAGAGGGTGGACTTACGGGCCCCTCGTACCGTCTCGTCGCCCTTGGAGATAATCCACAGCTACGGCAGAAGTGACTCGGCAACACCAAGAATGTCACAAGTTTCCGTAATTCCAGTCGTCTTAACAACCATCGAAGTTGATTGATGAGGCATGTTATGGGGGTCACAACGCGGTTGATTATCTGGTTTCGAGCGCGTTTTTACAGGTTGTATGCATGCATAACAGGTGGCACCTGATGTGTACACAAAGCGTTTGCCTCTAATTCCTGTATCACTCTCTGTTGCCGGTGCAATCCCTTCGTCTGCAACAAGCTCCGCAAGGATAAGTCCCTCCGATGCTAGTCCCTCCGGACCTCAGTACCTTTGACAACAAGGTGCATCGTCTGAAAAAACCTCCCTGAACCTATCACCTCAAAGCAGAACACGCCAGCCTTGACCGGGTATTCGGGAGCAGGTGACGAGCTCAGGGTGACTACTACAGGTCCGTGGCGCATTCGATGAATCGCAGATCTCTTGTGCGCCGCATGCAGGAAAGTCTCTGACTTTTGAACAGCCGAGTCGACGACGGGCAACTCCCTTCCCCAGACATACCGTCTAAATTAGTTCACCGACCACAACACCGCACTCACCTCCTGTGGCGCGGACGACCGCCCAGTATTGCCTGATTGACTCAAGGCGACAGTACACTCGATGACACGCTCGGCGTTCGTGTGTACCTGGCGAGACCCTTTCTTTGTTCTCAATCACTTGCATGTGTTGGACGTTTCTGTCTGGCCGGGACAGGTTCGTTCGTTATGCTGGTGGCCGGTATTGAGGCACGTGCTCACCGGTACCATGCCACTCTAACCAAGGGGCTCACCTTTCCCAGTACGTTGGCCTGAGCAAGGTGAGGATAGCGTTGATCTTGGTATGTTATGGACTTACCTTGAATTGACCACTCCCACTCGTGCAAATAGTCGTCGAGACACGCCGGTCCATTCTTAGCGTTGGGGCGCCGTTTACCAGCCAGTTACCGTTCTCTCTGACTTCGTTGAGCGTGACTCTGTTACCTCCTTGGTAGTACCCGTGGTGGCTCTGGGGCCGGTTACCTTTAACTCCGGTTTCGTTGGGCTTGACTCTACTCACTTTCTTTGCCATATCCGTGATAATTCCGGATCCAGTAGCCTTTCTGTCTCATTGATGACCCTCCTAGTTTGCCTCAAGAGTGGCACAGAGTTAAAAAGCCTTCTGCTTTCGCGACATTGATCACACTCCCGTATTTCTCAAGGGTTGTGGCACTCAATTAACTCATAGAGCCGCCTTCCATGGTTTTTACTTGCTCTTCGAGCATTCGATCTTGGAGGACGGTCGCCAGGAGAATAGGAACTCCACTCTCGGCTGCTTCGCGTTTCCGAGCGATCCCTATATGCTTTTGGAGTCGATTGTTTTATTAATTCCAACGTCTTCACCTTGGGGTCGATTGTCCGCTTCCTGAATCACCCAATTACCTTGGTGTTGATTAACCTATTAACCTCTTCCTCGTAGGGGAACTCCGCGACCGCTCACAGAAATTCTTACCTTGGATATCCTTCAAGTAGATGCGCGTTTTCATCCTAGGTAGAAGCCACTCAACCTCGGGTTGGGTTGACCGCCCAAAGCACAGTAGTCCCCATATCTAAGACATTCTCTGCCAAGGGTTGGGTTGACAGCAGTAATCCCCTTACCTTGGATGCCCCCCTTGCGTTTCACTCGGCTGGGCGAACGCAAGACATCGAAGAATAACTTCATCCACTCTGTCCTGTGTCAATCACTGTGACATATCCACTGGATAAACGACAACTATTTTCGGTGGAACGCTAAACTGTTGCTTTGGCCGATTCCTGGTGTCGTGGATACGGTTCGGATTCTGTGTCAGGCATACCTTCTGCATCCTACACTCAGTACCGTCTCGATTAGCGTATTCAACCATTTCGTTCCGGCCACATATTACCGTTGTTATACCCGGTAACGCGGTTTGTTTCCTGGCTCGAAGCGCGTACCAGACGGTCTGCATAGGTGTTTAAAGACGTTGTTCCAAATAAATATGCGCAGGTGTACATGTAGGGGGTTTAACTTTAACATGTAGATAGACATAGATATATCCCCTTTATGTTTCGTTTTTCCTTCCGTCGTTCATCCTCCTGAAAACTGCAGCAATCAGGATACGGTGGTACGTGAGAGCGTGCTTGGAACAATGAAAAACTCATCTGACACACCAAATCAAACACACCACCGCACAAATGCGTATTGATGGTATTAACTCTTGGATATTCGTGCATGAAACAAAGATAGGCTCTGCGAAAACATCAATCACGTACAGATACAATTGTTTGGTGCACACCTGAACGATAGTGCAGCATTTCTTTCTACCGTTACTTTGCTTGTATGGATACTCCCAGTACTACACACTGTACTGAAAGAGGACTTGCAGTTCCTTATCTCATCGTGGACAACATCCATACTGCTGTAGTGACAAGCTACGCGCAGCGGCGGCCCAAACTTTCACGTCGTCTAGGCCAAACTGGCAGAGCAGTTTGCCGCAATGACGGCATAGCACCTCACGTCGTCTGAGCACAAGTGACATAGTCTTTGCCACAACGACGGCACATAACTGCTGTGAATGTATTCAAGTGGTAAGTGGTACGGTGCTGTAGTATCCGATACCATGAGTAGCACAGCCTATGCCCTGACGACGGCACATAACCTCACGTCGTCTGAGCATAAGTGACATAAACTTCTCCATAACGACGGCACACAACCTCACGTCGTCTGAGCGAAAGTGAATGCATCAGATTGAAAGTGGTACGGTGCTATCGTGTCCTTTACCCGTTATGTAACCACAGTGAGTGCATTCAAGTTGTAAGTAGTACGATGCTATGATACCCATTACTGATTATGTAACGGAGTAAACACAAACCAAAACCCCCACACACCCGCCAAAAATCACGTCTCAGGGGAGAGCTCCCCATCATCTGCCCCTATAATGACAAGTGCTCACCTTCACTGTCAACATGCTATGCCCTCAGTGCTTACCTTCACTGAACTCAACCCACGGGGGCTCTCACCTCGCCACAAAACTAGACCCCATGACACTCGACAGCACACAAACCTACCGAACTCCTGGAATCCCTACAGCATCCAATCCTGAGGGAGGGGCTCACCTTCACCTCCCCTCTCAGCGATGGCACAATGACAAGTGCTTACCTCCACTTGCAAGGTGTTACGCTCATCAGTGCTCACCTTCACTGAGGTCAATCCGCGGGGGCGCTCACGTCGCCATCCTGCCCGCCAGTAGTGACAAGTTCTCACTCCCCAGCATGTTACCATCCCAAGAGTACCAGGCATACTGTCATACAACCCGAACAACAGCCGTTATGCGGATATCTCAGGCATGCTATCATACCAAGAAGGCCAAGAGTACTATCCGTCATGCAACCCGAACAACAGCCGAAATGCACATCCCACGCTTCCTATTGTGCCAAGAATACCCGACGTACTAGCATACTACCCCTCCGGTTGATACGTGCAATTCCGGCTGTGAATAACATGAGCACGTGCAAAGATGGCAACTCACTCCTAAGCAACAGGTGCAGAATACCGGTTTATTGCCACGGTTGTGCTGATCTTACGCCGCTGCTGTGGTTTTATCGTTGTCAGTTCGTGCCATGTCTGTGTACTGTGTGTGTGGCTTTAGTTCACCCCTGCTCCACAGCAGAAACCACGGACTAACAGAAGTTGTCAGATCATACCATGAGTCACAGCCAGTGTGTGGATCACTGCTGTGTCTATACCTAGTGAGGACGTTTGCGTGGGTGCATATCGAGTGTAGTCCGTTCTGTATCGCTCCCTTATTTTCCATGCACCAAGGTTGGTTGTTCTTGACGGGCACGCAAAATAACAACAATAGTGTACCACCACGAACTACAGCAATGCACGTAGAGGACTATACTCGCTTGATAATCAAAAGTATTGTGGCCGAATCGTGAACTACTAACACAACCTGTGGTGCACCTAACTTAGCGAAGCACTCTTCCTGCGACCCAGTTGTATTTCTGATGGGCTATTATGTTTTCTTAGGTTTTCGAGGTTCCTGCGTACAGTACTCAATTTTGTGCCAGGTCCATCGTTATCGCTACCCTTGCAGCATTGAACATTTACCCCTACGTATGCGATAATTTATACCAGGTACCTCATACTCACCCACACAAAGCAATCTATCAACCCCCCCCCCCCTTGTGTTGTGTGCTTATGACACCGCATTGTCATAAACAGGTACGTTGGAAGGCTGGCCCAGTTCGTAGTGGTAGTATGTAATTTATCATGATATCTTTGTACGGTCCGTCCAGCAGGGCAACATGTCCGCTCATACCTGGCACCCGTTTAGGTGTTTACTGCAGGTTTTAGTGTGGCGCTCGAAGCAGGTTTTCTTATTCGTAGGTGAATACTGCTGTACTCCATACATACCGATACTTGATAGCTATATGCCGCTATTTATAAATAATCATAGGCATAAACTGCTGTAGGTCATGCTGCTACAGCAGTCCCAAGGTGCAAGTTTGATGACTATATAGTACAGCTAGGGAGTTTACCTTATTCAGGCCCCATTATCCCGGCGCCGAAGATGTAAGGCCGTTTCCTATGCGGTTCGATTTCGAGCTTCAGATTTGTATTTTTCGATCTCAGAATCGAATGACCCTACTTATGCAGTCCGATTATGCAAAATCCGACCGGAATTTTTTCGATTTGAGAATCCGATGACCCAAGTCGTCGGATTTTGGGCCAAAATCCGACGACCTGGGTCATCAGATTTTCAAATCGAAAAATGGCATGCTCTCTAAATTCAAGATATTATCCACGACAGCAAACAGCAGCGGAACGATCGATGAGTTGGATGGTGATACAGCTGTATAGCGACGTTGCTTCGCGCCCGACGCGCGGACGGCGCGTCCCTCCGTGGCCAGACTAGAGCCGGCTGGCGCGGGCTCGGGCCTAGAGACCAAGAGAAGCGCACTCGGCACGCGCCTCTCCGTGGATACGTACTCGTAGACTGCACCGCAGCTGTACAGCAGCAGCAGCAGCAGCAGCAGCAGCAGTCAAGTCACAAAATCAAACACACAATACCAAGACAGGTTTACTCTAGCGCACTCGCCACATCTCTTCGCCACCAGACTAGAGGCAGTCAGCGTGGGCTCGGACGCTTGGGTTCTACGCGCAGGGCAGCGCACCCAGCGCGTCTCTTCGCGGCGCCAAATCACAAAAACAGCAGTTGGTCTCGGCGTTTGCTCGAATCTCTACACGCACAATAAATCTGATTTTTCCGCATAGGAAGGCCCTTTCGATTTGTCAAGCTCATATCTGAAAATGCCATCGGGTCAAAATCTGAAGCTCAAAAATCGAACCGCATAGGAAACGGCCTAAGGTTGATTCAAGGTTATGCGATCCGAATAGAGGTGAAATATGGTTGTCAAGACCGAACAGGTCAACGTATTAAAACGACTCTATTTCGTACGCGTTTGGAACTACATACCCGGTATAATATAAACCACGTGTCGTGCCCCCCGAGGAGATGTGGCAGATGACACAAGAACCAGAAAACTAGACAGCAGTATCACAACACGCGCTATACTAAACAGAGTAAGACCAAGGAAATAGTAGGCAAACCGAAGCACAACAGCCGCAGCAGTTTGTGGTACGAGTTGCAACGACAGGTTTATATATACTATTAATCGATCTGATACCACCAGCAGTGGCTATCCTGTCTGCCCTCTCTTCCCTGTTTTCGTCAACCGTGCTCCCCCCCCGGAACTGATATGGGCTAGGCAGCGCAAAACGAACAAACAGCAAAACAGGCTCGCCGTCCATATGCTGCCCGTGGGCGTGTACTATTAACATTACATATTCTTGAGGTCGCCAGACTTGCGGTTTTCACTCGCTCTTTGACCTATCAAGATTGTTCAGCATACACATTGAAAACACGCCCCGATAATTCGCCATCCCAGCATGGGCTATGCTGTCACCACACTTTGTATCTCGCTTACTTCATGTCCCTATTAATAGTCCTATCTCGGTGGCACAGCGGTAGTACATTGCCGTACGTTTCTGTACGAGGAAACCTGGTGGGATATGCCCGAGGGTATATATATATATGCCCGAGGGTATAATACTACCAAGCAGTACGATCATATTATTCTCAGAATATGTCCAAATAGTAAAATCATACCAGTACCTGGTAGGTATTCACCCCGACGAAAACACACATTTTCTTTTAGAATATTATTACAATCATGGATATTTACATTGGCTATTACTCACGGGATCTTCCACACCTTTTCGTTCACTATTTAATGAGAACGACGACTCCTTTTATCGCAGGTGATCATATCACTGCAGGTGGCCAGTTTGCGATTTTTTCCATAATCAGACATCAACCTCCTACTCCTTATTAGTGCTGATACTAGAACTACTAATATAATTGCAGCCGTGCCTGGAGATCCGAGTGTTCGTGGCACTGCACGATGCCTTGGATACTACTGTGACCGGTACCAGTTTAAGGCTCCCTTGACAATGCAGAGAGCCAGCGCAGACTCTTTTTGCTTGCCTTGCCAGGACTTTACATGAGTTTGGTTTCCCCGCCCTACTGTTGACAGGACAAACGTACCTATGCAGTCCATCGCAGGTAGTACAGCTACCAACTGTTTGTCTGGCTTCGTCCGTTCCTCTCAACCACATTTCCTGTCCGTATATGCAACCTCTTGTGCAGCCTCTTACAACACCGTCTTCGTATGACCGATCCGCGATGAGCTTAATTTCCAAGTTCATTTCGTTTTGTCCACGTAGTGGGTATTCATTTTTATACGACATAATAGTATACCAGCTGTAGATCGTCACTAGATGTGGTGAGTAATACGGCTCAAGTCAAAAGTAGTATAATAAAAGCTACTTGCCGGCTCGTTAGTGCTCACCGTCACCCTGAGCACTACCCCCGAGAAGCGCTCACCCCGCGACTCGTCTACTGCCACAGTGGCTGTCGGGCGCTCACCTTCGCCTTCCAGCTGCGTACGACGACTTACAAAAGTTCATCAGATTCCACCAGTTCGCCAGGCCCAAGCTTTACCGAACCAATCGCATTATCATATTCCATCAAGTCCGCAAAACAAACATTACAGAACAGCATCAGATTCCATCAGTTCGCCGAACCCCCCAATTTGTTTTTGCGGACACCAGCCCTCGAGCAGCTGGTGCTCCTGTGACTTGCTCTCTCCGACCTGTATGGTGCTCGTAAACCTATCACCACTTCCTGATCCTGCCTGGGTCGATCTCCCTGGGTTTACCATGTTACGGCAAGCTCCCCGGCGTGAGTTGTCAACGCTCACCTGACTCTCCTGGGTTCACCATGCTACGGCAAGCTCCCCGGCGTGAGCTGTCAACGCTCATCTGACTCGCCTCCTCAATTCGTACGTTGGACCCTTCGGCAGTCCCAGTGGCTCCAGGGCTTCGCTCAGGCGAGAGCGAAGCAAACGATGACCAAAACACTCGATTGCGAGCGAGCGATGCAGATACTGGATTATGCCCGTTGTCACGCGTAATGATGCGTATATGCGAGCGAACAGTCGGTTTAGCCTTTAATCCTTTAATCCTTTAGTTTTTAGTCCTATAATCCACTTTTTAGGTTTTGCACGTATTCTCTTCGTGGCCTGGGTAGCGTCTAAAGATACTCGATGTTGGCCACAAGGCGGCCTGCGTTGTACACCTTGGTCAGGCTTTTGACATTCAGTAGACTGAGACTGTCTGCTAAATGAAACGCAAGTCCCACACCCACAGAGTGATCGCCACTACTCTGAGCCCGACGACTCCTGGCTGGCTGCATGCCTCCACCCGTCGTACTTTAGATTGCTCCCACGTCCTTCCGCCGCAACAGCTACGCCACAGACAGAGAAACTACTTGTTTCCATGTCATTATACTGGATAGAACAGGCACGACATACACATTTCATGAAATAGAGAAACGGAAGGAAACAAAAAAAAAACAAAAACAAAGACAAATCGGCAGAGAAAAAGAAAAAAAAAAAAGAAAAATAGAAGAAACAAACTGTCGTGCCCCCCCCGCAGAGGATGTGGCAGACCCTTGAAAAAAAGGACCTGGAAAAAAAAAGTAAGTACAAAAACAACACGAAACTACTAGAAAACAGAGTAATACTAAGAACCAAGGCAAAAAATAACAGGCAAAGGAAAGCGCAAAGCACCATCGAGGTAGCGGCAGCAGTTTGTGGTACGAGTAGCATAGCCAGGTCCTCCCGGCTAGTCCGCCTCGTACCTTGCTACCCCGACTGCCGTCTCCGTCCTGCGTTCGTCAACTACGCCCACAGCCCCTCGGCGTCACACACTACGAAACACGCAAAGCAGGTTCGTCATCCGCCTAGGCCACACGACTCCTTCAATAAGGCTTATCAATCGAAGAAAGGAAGAGAAAGACAAAAAATGAAAATCACAGAGGATGAGCGCAAGAACGAAAAAAAAAAACAAGTAGAGAAGAAAAGGGAAGACCGCGTTCGAGCCAGCTGCACCAGTTGGTGGCACGAGTAATATAGTGATGTTCTACTTCCTAGTCAGCCTGGTACCTTGCTACTCTGTCTACCATTTCTTTCCTACTTTCGTTCAACGCAGTTTCCTTTCTACTCCTCCTGTTCCCCCCCCTCCCCGCAATCCCTTGCTCGGGTTTTCTGCCACTCCTCCTGTTGCCCCCTTCCCCCGCCCTTTTCCCTGGACATCACCCACGGCGGATGCGCAGCGCTGCCTACTCAGCTCAGCCTCAGCCTCGCGCCACCTCACCATGAATCGTTCGGCTGCTTCAAGAATCCCCCGGGACCACTTCCCGGCCTTTTTTGCTGCATGCAGTGGGCCACAGCGCGATCTCAACTCCAAACACCAAGGGGGCAAGTTCCCTTGACCCTTCGGTGGCTCGGAACTCCCCAAGTAAGGTCTTCGACTATGCATCTATGCGAAGTCTTAAACTGTCCGCCAGGTCTCGGGTTCTCCCCACCAGCCATCGTCCCGAACATTACCCGACTGGGTAATCGCTCCTTGCTTTTAGCCTTGCCACGCTCCCCGCAAAGAAGAGCCACCGTTTGCGAATGGTCGTTTCGATGCTCTCGCAACGTGTCATCTTGGGGGCCTTCGCGTACGAGAGGGTGGCATGGTCAGTACGAAGTCGGCGCTGGAAGCCGATGGCTCGCAACAGGACTGGGTGGTGAGCCGTTCGAAGCTTGGCAAAGTGTTCCGCTCTGAGGGTCCACGTCACACACACCCGTACATCAGGGTCTCAATCACCTCGGCCTTCAGCACTCGGACTTTCAGGCTAAGAGAGGCGGTCGGCCTGTCATACAACTCCGGGCCCAACCGTTTGAGGCATGCTCGCATGAGACGGATCCGTCGGTCGATTTCGAGCGAGAGGTCAGCGTTTTCGAGGATAATGCCGCCTGGGTATAAGAACTGGGCCGTCTGCTTATACCTCTGGCCTGCTGCTTCGATGACGAGCGGTGGTGCGAGATTTGTCTGGTCTGGTGTTTGTAGAAGCATTGTCTCTGTCTTCCTTTCTGACACCGTGAGGCCTGCTGCCTCGAAGACAGCCGCGATGACAGTCATCATTTTCGCGAGCCCTTCAGCCGACTTCGAGACAATTTATTCCTGCGTCATCGGTGTACAACAGGCCCCATACAGCCCTTCGCACGCACGCCAACGGCTCCTGCTCCTCCGTTCGACCTACTCCAGCATCATTGAGTTGGACCAAATCCCTTACGATGGCTTCGCCTTGGCTGAAGCGTACTACCATGGTATTAATATTTATAGTACGACGTGTCACGCAGCAGCGAGTAATACTGTGAACCAGTGACGGTGATATCACACAGCCTTGCCGCAGCCCTGCGTGACATCAAACCATTCCGAGTGCTCGCCGTCATCAGCACGCACGCGAGCCCGCATGCCATCATCGTGGAAATTACGGATAATTCTCAGCATCTTGGTTGGTACGATAAGGTGTGTGAGTACCTCCCATAACAGCTCTCGATCGACAGAGTCGTACGCTTCTGCAGAACGATAAAGTACACGTACATGGGATTTCCCTCTGTCGTCCGAGCTCTTGCAACCGGCGCACGACGAACGACATATCAATTGTTATTGATCGTGCGGGGAGGAAGCCGCACTGTTTCTCCGGGAGTAAGTCCTCGGTCTCGCAGCAGTAGTTGTTACTGAGGCGCGACGCGCGATTTTCAACTAAGGGTCTGACTATTTTATACCTATTAACAGGGACATTGTTTCTTCAACTCGCTCAATTACAATATTTCATAGTGTCTGCCGCACAATGCTGCGGCGGGGCAAGACAGTTTATTTTCTTTTATTTTCATTATTCCCCGATTTGTTTTTCGTTTTCTTTCTGTTTCATTATTAGTGAACTTTTTTTCATGATATATGCTGTATGTCGTGCCTATCGTATCCAGTTGTTGTTGTTTTTGTCGTTCTCGCATTACCACTCATCGCCACAACACAACAATGCAGTCCGTGGTCGGTCGCAGGACGGGCTCCAATAACTTGGGGTGGAAGCATACCTCGGGAGAAAATAAAAATACAGCAGTTCTGAGTTAGGGATGGAAATGGATTCGTTTTAGTTAGTACGTAAAAAAAAACAAAGGATGTCGCATGGTCGTGTTATCGGGGGAAAACAATCTTTAGGAAATTAACCAATCCGTGATTGGGAAAAAAAAACGTTTGCAACCAAAAAATCCGTTCGATGATGCTGCCTCTCAAAAATAAAATAAAAGCAATGCCGGCATCAATGTTGTGGCGTTGAGCTGTAGTTGGAACAAACTCAGCCTTGCTTTTTGCACGACACGTGTTGCAGGACAGCGCACAACCAAGCCCAGAGGATGGAGTTGCAGCGTAGACACGGACGCGCGAGCGTGAACGAATGGCACGTTCCTGGGGAGGCCTTGGGATTGGCGACCGGCAGCATGAGAAAGCTGCCCCCCCCTGTGAAACACATCTTGTACAGATCAAGTCGCAGCGTGCGGTCCTGTTTTACTCCTGTTAACAAGTAAACAAGAAGAAAATACCTCGTACCTACACACAGAGCATCGACACTCGGCTGCGTGTTGCTATACTGCACTTCGCCGAGGCCGGGAGCTCGACGGCGCTGCCTGCACCTTCGTGGCAGCGCTCCCCACTTCTAGCTCACGGGCAAGTTGTTGTTGTGCGTGCAGCTAGGCTTGCTGCTGGTGTATGTACTCGTACGTACGTCGTACCACTCTGTCCGGAAATGTAAACAACAGATTATTTTCACATTTATGATTAAACCATTCCTATATTTCCGGACAGGGTGGTACGCTAGAGTATTTTTACTCCGTCGTTTTATCACGTGAGACAACAATAGTGATGCGTTCGCATCTGAACGCTAGGGGTAACTCGCTTCCTGCTGCATCAAGGCCCGATCACAGATGGTCTTCGCTGCTGCGATGACACCAGGTATGATGGCGATCGCTCGGCGTGCGGCCGCTTTCATGTCTGGCACCGTTTGCCCGATACCATCAAGACTGGACGTCCTTTGTTTTTATCTCGGGATATTTTTTGTCCAATTTCCCATCAACAATTGACTCTTCAAAAGAGGGTCAACTCGTGCAACAGATTACATGTCGGCTACATGTCGGATTCAGGTGCAGATTGCATTACTGTGTGCGCAAAGTCATTCCGCATCGATTGACTGGTTTAGATTTCGAGTATAGTCAAATAGACAGAAAGATACGAATACAACCTAAAAAAATCGAGTTTTCCCACGTATTTCCACAAAAACTTACCGGAGCAAAAATCTGTAGATCAAAACACAACCAGTCAGTGGATCATTCTCCATGGATGGGAGGTGTCTATCGAACTTTATCATCCAATTCGTTTCTCTGGTCGAGTAATCAGGTGCTCAGTGCTACACGTGAATGTAGTCTAAAACCAAGTAAATAGGGTGGTGTCAAGACTATTTAAAAAACATGTTCTTTCGACTTTTTTTGAACGGATTCTCGAATAGACTGGACATTTTTTTACGTCTAAAACGAATCCATTACGAAAATGCTGACCTCTCGCTCGAAATCGACCGACGGATCCGTCTCATGCGAGCATGCCTCAAACGGTTGGGCCCGGAGCTGTATGATAGGACGACCGCCCCCCTTAGCCTGAAAGTCCGAATGCTGAAGGCCGAGGTGATTGAGACCCTGCTCTACGGGTGTGTGACGTGGACCCTCAGAGCGGAACACTTTGCCAAGCTTCGAACGGCTCACCACCAAGTCCTGTTGCGAGTCATTGGCTTCCAGCGCCGACTTCGTACTGACCATGCCACCCTCTCGTACGCGAAGGCCCTCAAGATGACACGTTGCGAGAGCACCGAAACGACCATCCGCAAACGGCGTCTCTTCTTCCCGGGGGGGGTGGCACGGCAAAGCAAGGGTCGATTACCCAGCCGGGTGATGTTCGGGACGATTGCTGGTGGGGAGAACCCGAGACCTGGCGGACAGGTTAAGACTTGTCATAGATGCGTAGTCGAAGACCTTAGGGAGTTCCGCGCCACCGAAGGGTCAACGGAACTTGCTCCCTTGGTGTTAAGACCGCACTGTGGCCCACTGCTGCAAAAAAAAAGCGGGGAAGTGGCACCGGGGGATCCTGGAAGCAGCCGAACGATTCATGGTGAGGTGGCACGAGGCTGAGGCTGAGCTGCGCAGGCAGCGCCGCGCATCTGCCGTGGGTGGTGTCCAAGGGGGGAGGAGGGGCAACAAGAGGAGTAGCAGAAAACCCGACCAAGGGAATGCGGAGAGGGGGGGGAAGAGGAGTAGAAAGGGAAACTGCAGTGGACGAAAGTAGGAAGGAGATGGCAGATAGGGTAGCCAGGTACCGGAGAGACTAAGAAGTAGAACATGCCTATACTACTCGTACCACCAACTGGTGCAGCTGGTTCGAACGTTGTCTTCCTTTGTCTTCCTGTTGTTTTTGTTTATTTTTATTTCATTATGTTGTCTTCTTTGCGGTGACCCTATGTGATTTTCATTTCTCTTCCTTTCTCCGATTGATAAGCCTTATTGAAGGAGTCGTGTGGCGTGGGTGGATGACGAGCCTGCTTTGCTTGTTTCGTACTGTCTGACGCCGAGGGGCCGGGTACAGTTGACGAACGCTGGACGATGGTGGCAGACAGGGTAGCAAGGTACCAGGCGGGCCAGCAGGGAGACCCTGGCTGTGCTACTCGTACCATAAACTGCTGCCGCTACCTGGAGCATTCCTTGTGCTTTGTTTGGTTTGCCTGTTATTTTTCCCTTGGTTCTTAGTCTTACTCTGTTGACGACTATTACGGAGGTCCATAGTTAATAGGACCTATCGTGTACAAAAAAAACTATATATTTACGTTTTTTTACTAACAAAATTTGGTCCCATTAACTATGGACCCCCGTAATAGTGGTGTTTTCTTATTTTTCTTTTTTTTTCAGCTCGTTCTTTTCAAGTGTCTGCCACGTCCCCTACGGGGGGGTACGATGGTTTGTTGCTATACTGAAGTGTTTCTTTTCTCTTTCGAATTGTCTTCGTCTCTTTTTTTTGTTTTTTCTCTTTGTTTCGTTTTTGTTTCTCTAGGTCATGCATCATCACTTTTACTTTCCAGCCCACTCGTAGGAGGTTTTACCCTCGACGACCTTCTGGACAAGCCGTGATCACAGGTGTCGTCCCTTCTCCCCCCCGGTACGTGCCTTTAGTTTTTATCGCGCATAGGGTTCAGCATTCCCACTGCTCGTCGGTTTTCATCGAATGTACAGCTAACTCACGCTCTCGCGCTTTCCGCTAATCAATTTTATGCAAGAAAAAGTCCCTATGAGCATGCACTCGGTGAGACTCGAACTCACGAAATTGATCTTGATAGGCTCGCGGACCACCTACCAAGCCACCGGGGTCATGGAATGGGTATGTCGTGCCTGTCGTACGCAGTATGATGACATGGCATTGCATTGCATACGTGGCAACGTAGTATCTCCCCGGTGGCTTGGTAGGTGGTCCGCGAGCCTATCAAGATCAATTTCGTGAGTTCGAGTCTCACCGAGTGCATGCTCATTGGGACTTTTTCTTGCATAAAATTGATTAGCGGAAAGCGCGAGAGCGTGAGTTAGCTGTACATTCGATGAAAATCGACGAGCAGTGGGAATGCTGAACCCTATGCGCGATAAAAACTAAAGGCACGTACCGGGGGGGAGAAGGGACGACACCTGTGACCACGGCTTGTCCAGAAGATCGTCGAGGGTAAAACCTCCTACGAGTGGGCTGGAAAGTAAAAGTGATGATTAAAAAAAAAAAAAAAAAAAAAAAAAAAAAAAAAAAAAAAAATCTCTGCGGCGTAGCTTTGTGACCACAGAACTTGTATCTCTCTAGGTTTGAAAAATCGGCACGGACACTGGTTGTGCTGGATGTCGACGGGTAGAAAAAACGGTTTAATGTGAAGAAAACAACAACACAACATTCCCATGCTTAACAGTAAAAGGCTGGAAAGTACTGCTGTAAAAGTGATGATGAAAAAGAAGTAAAAAAAAATGTGCTGGATGTCGACGGGTAGGAAGAAAGGTATTGTGAAGAACATACACACACTTCAGGAACATGTTTATGCTATAATTTGTCACTCGTGCCGCACAATTATTTGGAAATCATCACGATGAGCACACAGCGCGCAGCGAACGTATGCACACGCACGCACGCACTAGCTCGGCAGCAGAAGAAGCTCGCAAAAGTATCTCGTAAAGCGGGCGGCTCTACGGTGGGTGCGGCTGGTGCTAGTGCTATTGTTTTCCTGCTTGTTTATTGCTGTGCCCAGACGTACTCTCCCACGCAGCTCTCACACTCGGGCCGCCACACGCAGCAGCACCACAAAAGCAGCAGTAGTACAGCACGAGGAGGGGACAGAGGAGCGGCACGAGCTCCCTCACTGTTGTAGCTGCTACGGCACAGCAGTCTAGTTGTTCGTTTAAAATACCCCTGCTACAGCTATTATAGGTACCTACAGCGGGAAAAAAATGCAAATTAGACATAATTTCGTTATTGCAAGGAAATGACAATACTATAATTACTATTGATATATTTTTTTTTCTTTTTTTTTTAATCATCACTTTTACTTTCCAGCCCACTCGTAGGAGGTTTTACCCTCGACGACCTTCTGGACAAGCCGTGGTCACAGGTGTCGTCCCTTCTCCCCCCCGGTACGTACCTTTTAGTTTTTATCGCGCATAGGGTTCAGCATTCCCACTGCTCGTCGATTTTCATCGAATGTACAGCTAACTCACGCTCTCGCGCTTTCCGCTAATCAATTTTGTGCAAGAAAAAGTCCCGTATGAGCATGCACTCGGCGAGACTCGAACTCACGAAATTGATCTTGACAGGCTCGCAGACCACCTACCAAGCCACCGGGGACGCCGGATTGGAATAGTATCAATATTATTGTGATCTTCATTATATTTTCTTTCTCTTCCTTTCTCCGATTGATAAGCCTTACTGAAGGAGTCGTGTGGCGTGGGGGGATGACGAGCCTGCTTTGCTTGTTTCGTATTGTCTGACGCCGAGGGGCCGGGCATAGTTGATGAACGCTGGGCGATGGTGGCGGACAGGGTATCAAGGTACCAGGCGGGCCAACAGGGAGACCCTTGCTGTGCTACTCGTATCATAAACTGCTGCCGCTACCTGGAGCATGCCGTGTGCTTTGATTGGTTTGCCTGTTATTTTCCCTTGGTTCTTAGTCTTACTCTGTTGACGACTAGTGGTGTTTTCTTCTCTTTCCTTTTTTTTCTACCTCCTTTTCAAGTGTCTGCCAGATCCCCTGCGGGGGGCGTACGATGGTTTGTTGCTATATATATATATATACATATACCAGGTATATATTTGTTTCATTCTTCTTGTTTCTTTTTGTCTTTCGAATTGTCTTTGTCTTTGTTTTTGTTTTTTTTCTCTTTGTTTCGTTTAGTTTCTCTAGGTCATGGAATGGGTATGTCGTGCCTGTCGTACGCAGTATGATGACATGGCATTGCATTGCATACGTAGCAACGTATTATCTCTCTCTGTGGCGTAGCTTTGTGACCACAGAACTTGTACCTCTCTAGGATTGTAGAATCGGGCACGGACACTGGTTGTGCCGGATGTCGACGGGTAGAAAGAACGGTTTAATGTGAAGAAAACAACAACAACAACAACATATTAATACTCGTAAAGTACAACGGTGTTTTATAGTTTTAAAGCACTGTGTCTTTTGGGGGGGGCGTGCTAACACTTAACACTCTGGACGATAATATAATGCCGTTTGGAGTCTACTATCGAAATTAAACGCGATTAATTATATTTCCGGCCATGGTACTGCTGCACGAACGAACGTGGTGCTTGGCGCTTGCTGTGTACGTACAGCAGTACTTTTGCAGCAGTACCAACGAACAATGCTGTACCAGGTATATATATGTGCTCAATCATCAACAGCAAATCCGTGTCTGGGTGTTCGTGTTGGGATAGCAGTACCACGCTTGCCGGAATAATGATTACTTGGTACGTTCAATTTCGATACTACAGCGGTATTGATAGTACAGCAGCAGCAGTATATTGTGTAGTAGACTCCAAGCGGTAAATTAGGAGTAGTGTCAATTCCCTTTAAATAACGAGATTTTTGTCTCTTTGCTTCTCTCGCTAGAAGTAGGTATCTATAGTAGCTGTAGCAGAGGTACTAGACGAGCAACTATCCTGCTGTTCCGTAGCAGCTACAACGGCGAGGGAGCTCGTGCCGCTCCTCTACCCCCTGCTCATGCTGCTGCCGGTGCTTGATGCTGTGCGGTGGCGCTAGTGAGACATGAGTACGTCTGGGCACAGCAACTATTTAATAAATGACCAGGAAAATAATAGCGCTAGCACCACAGCCGCACGCGCCGTAGAGCCGCCACTTCAGGTCACCCTCTTTGCGAGCTTGTGGGAGCCTCTTGTACTGCTGAGCTGGTGTGTGTGGGTGTGTGTTTCGTTCGCTCGGCCCTGTGTTCTCTTCGTTGTGATTTCAAATAATTGTGCGGGTTTCCAATGAAAATTATATTGGAGATGTTACTTGACAGTAGTAGCTATCATTTTGTCGTCACTGGATAACACGGAAAAATCTGGTAGTATACGGTAAAAGGAATCTGTAAAAGATCGATCTTGGGTGTGTCATTACCTGACGAACGTTGTCATAGGCCGTAGTCGGGTACGGTAGTGTCATCACCTGACGAACGTCGTCGTAGGAGGTATATGTATCTGTTGAAGATCATCAAGATTAGAACAACAAACAGGAGCGTTTGCACGCCCACTTGTTCACTCTACTTTGCTCACCATCATCCGCTTCCAGCTGAGCAAATGAATCAACACTGCTGTGGCTTGGGGTCACCGCACCATCTTCTTCTCTTCTAATGAAGCTTCTCGTACAAGTCACTTTTAACAGTGGCTATACGTTTACCTCGAACATTTATTTGGACTGTGTATTGACCGGCCATCGGCAATCGAGTCTAGGCGTACACACCAGCTACGAGCTGGTACACGCGCCAACCGCCATACCTAGTAAATGACGTGTTTTTTTTTGGCTGGCAGGTTCGGAAACTTCGCCTGCGCAAGCGGATTAACGGCGGCTGGCCGCGAACAAAACTGCCGCGGCTGGTTCAAACATGATCTTCTTCGTCTCTTCTCTTTCTTTTTGCGCTTGATTTGATCCCCCGTGATTTTCATTTGATATATTGTTCCTTTCTTCTTCCATGTCGGTTCTGGAAGGAGTTGTTGTGTGGCGTGCAAGGATGACGATCCTGCTTTCTTCTTGTCTTTTTGTATTTGTCTGACGCATCCTCTCTCGGGGTGGGGCATCTATAGTTAGTTGACGAACTGAATGCAGGACGGAGACGGCAGACAGGGTAGCAAGCTACAAGACCGACCATCAACTAGTAGTAGGGGAAACCTCTGGCTATGTACTACTCGTACCACAAACTGCTCAAGGCTACCTGGAGGGTGCTTTGTGCTTTGGTTTGCCTGTTATTTCCTTTGGCGTTGGTTCTTAGCTTTACTCTGTTTAAAAGTATTGGTACTACTACTGCTGTTTAACTCGTTCGTTTAAGCTTTCAAGTGTCTGCCACATCATCCCCCGTTGGGAGGCATGATGAAGGTTTTTTCTTTTCTTTTTCCTTTTTCTCTTTCGATTAGTTTTCTTGTTTTTTTCTGTTTATTGTTTGTTTTTAGTTTTATCTTCGTTTTTTGTGCCTTTGTTTCTGTTCCGTTCTCTCTTTCATATAAAGTGTATGTCGTGCCTGTTGCATTCAGCATGATGGCATGGCATTGCATTGTCTACTCTTCTTTCTGAATAACTATGTGGTATCTCTGTGGCGTAGTTTTGTGACCACAGAACTCTCTCTCTAGGATCGAAGAATCCGCACGGACACGGGTTGTGCTGGATGTCGACGGGTAGAAAGAACGGTCTATTTTAATGTACGGTTATATTATGTGAACTGCTGTGTGGGATCTCTGTGAAGTGTTGTGGCCACGGATGGATCTCGAGTGTGTTGCCTGGTGTGTTGTCTTCACGTTGTCTTCACGTAAAATAAATCGTCTTTTCTACCCAGCTTCATCTCAGTAAACCCAAGAGAGATACTGATGATTCTTCTGTGGCCACAGATTGTGAAAGAGAGGAAACTGGGAAGACCAAAAACAAAAATAATCGCAACTTCAAGGGTCAAGCAAGACTTAGTGAAGCGCCAGCGTACCGGGTACAACTAACTGCTGCAACAACAAAAAAAGCAAGACTAGAAAATAAGGACAAATAGGCAATGAAAAAAAAAATCTGCACTGAAACAGAATACGAATTGAATGACGCAAAGAGAGATCAGAAATGCTGCTATTAATATTAAGTGATGGAAAGTCTAGGCTTGTATCTCTCTATTCATAGGGTTGAAAAATCGGCACTGACACTGGTTGTGCTGAATGTCAACGGCTGGAAGGAACGGTTTATGTGAGAAACACACACATACAATGAATAGGTTTTGAAGTTCAAAAGGGTTGAGTCGACACCTGCCGTGACTGCCCAGCCACGACAGACAGCGATATATATAGATATGTATATATTTTAATGATCACTTTTACTTTCCAGCCTAACTCGTATATAGGAGATTTCACCCTTAGCGATCTTCTGGACAAGCCGTGGTCACAGGTGTCATCCCTTCTCCCCCGCGGTACGTGCCTTTATTTTTTGTCGCGCCTAGGGTTCAGCATTCCCACTGCTCGTTGATTTTCATCGAATGTAGCTAACTCACGCTCTCGCGCTTTCCGCTCATCAATTTTTTATGCAAGAAAAAGTCCCTACGAGCATGCACTCGGTGATATTTGAACCCACGAAATTGATCTTGATAGGCACGCGGATCACCTACCAAGCCACTGGGGACGCCGGCATATAGGGGCTATGCAAAACTTGATAGTTAAAATAAAGGGCAAAGGCCAAAATCAGTTATACCTGATCCGTTTGAGCCAAAACCAGGTAAACTCTAAAACCAAGTAAAAAATGCGCGCCACGAGCGGTGTGATGTCCATGACAACCCGGTCAAAAGAATGCGCCTAATGCGACATGACCTCCAAAATCTGAATTGTTTGTTTTCTTCAGGGTGCACGTACCGCGGGCTCCACTTGGACCTGCAAAGAGTTATTATTAATATGCTTCGTTTTGTTTCGCCACGGCCGGAGCGCCTAGAGTATTTACTCTGGCGCCCCCCCCCCGTTGACAGCTTTAAAGCTTCCAGACCGTCCTCGCGGAACCGCCTGCTCCGCACGAAATTATCTTGCCGTACCAAACCTGAGACCACCTCGACGCGGGTGGTGCAGACGAAATGCCTAGTGTCCATGGTGCTGTAAAGACTGCTGTGAACATTTTATTTTATTTTTTTCCATCATCACTTTTACTTCCCAGCCCAACTCGTAGGAGGTTTTACCCTCGACGATCTTCTGGACAAGCCGTGGTCACAGGTGTCGTCCCTTCTCCCCCCCTGTACGTGTCTTTATTTTTTGTCGCGCATAGGATTCAGCATTCCCACTCCTCGTCGATGTTCATCGAATGTAGCTAACTCACGCTCTCGCGCTTTCCGCTCATCATTTTTTATGCAAGAAAAAGAAAAGTCCCTACGGGCATGCACTCGGTGAGATTTGAACCCACGAAATTGATCTTGATAGGCACGCAGACCACCTACCAAGCCACCGGACATGTGTGTGTGTTCTTCACATTAAACCGTTCTTCTACTCGTCGACATCCAGCAAGCCCAGTGTCCGTGCTGATTCTTCACCCTAGAAAGATACGAGCTCTGTGGTCACAGACTACGACAGAGATAACACATCGTAATGCATTTATAGCCTACGCAATACCATGCCTTCGGACTAGGTGCGGCCGACACAACATACCAGGTACATACATACGCCAGCAACCAAAACACACCATAAAGAAAGGGAAGCAAAGAAGAAACCAAACCGAAAAAGAAAAAGAAAATGAGAAGAATCCCAAATATATAAATAAAATGGGAAGCCAAAGCTCACACACATACTTACCCCGAGCATGAGCCAAAAGGGACGTGCAAGGGGGAAGAAACGAGAAGGAAAAAGGGAACTATAATATGCATCCCGGTGAACAACTTAACTAAGTAAAAAGAGAAATAATGAGTGGGCCAACATACGCTCGTCACCCACCCACTATGTAATACTTCTCTTTCATAAGGATAAGAAGGGGAAAATGTAGTAAAAAGTTAATTCATGGAAAAAAATCAAAGCACCAAGCAAGCCAATACATACCGAACGGCCGCAGCAGTTGGCGGTACGAGTAGCAAAGAAAAGTCCAACCTATTAGTCGGCCTGGTACCTTGCTACCCTATCTGCGGTCTCTCTGCTACTCTCTTCTACCGCGGTTTCCCTTCTACTCCTCCTGTCCCCCCCCCCCCCTGCCCCCATACACTTGTACGGTGTTCCTTCTACCCCTCCTGCTGTTACCCCTCCCCCCATTCCCTCTAACCCTACCCGCAGCGGATGCACGGCGCTGTCTACTCAGCTTTGCCTCAGCAACGTAGAAGACAACACAGCGTACACAACTATTAACAACTGAAGCACATCGCACACCCCAAAGGACAAAAAGTGAAACCAGCGTACGCATGTATGCATGTAAATACGTACTTTTACGTACGACGTGCGAGTACAGAGTTTATACGTCAATACAGAAAAATTTCGGGCAGACGAATATGGAGAGAAAACACAGTGTACGTATGGCCTCTCTGATTGGTTCAAAGTTGGCCAAAATCAGTTGAAGCTAGACAGAGTAGAAAAAATCAGGTGTACCTTGGCCTTTTCGTGCCAAAATCAGTTACAATGTCAGCTTGGCCAATAGCAGGGTTCCTAGTGTGTGTTTTGTGCTTGAATTCAGTATGTAACTGTTTTTGACACGAAAGTGGCCACGTATACCTGATTTTGGAAAAAAAACATTTTTTTTCTGTAAAACCCTTTTTTCGAGTGTATGCCACATCCCCTGGGGGGAGGCACGACAGTTTTTTTCTTTTCTTTTCTTCCCTTTTTCCTTTTCCTTTTCTCTTTCGGTTTGTTCTCATTTTTTCTTTGTTCTTGTTTTTCGTTGTTTCCTTTCGTTTTCACTTTTTCGTAGAAATGTCCATGCCGTGCCTGTCATATTGTTGTTGTTGTTGTTTTCTTCACATTAAACCGTTCTTTCTACGCGTCGACATCCAGCTCAACCAGTGTCCGTGCCGATTCTTCAAACCTAGAGAGATACAAGTTCTGTGGTCACAAAGCTACGCCACAGAGATACTACGTTGCCACGTATGTAATGCAATGCCATGTCATCATACTGCGTACGACAGGCACGACATACACATTCCATGACTTAGAGAAACAAAAACGAAACAAAGAGAAAAAACAAAAACAAAAACAAAGACAATTCGAAAGAGAAAAGAAACAAAAAAGAAACTAAAATATACCTGGTATATGTATATACTTCAGTATAGCAACAAACCATCGTACCCCCACGTAGGGGACGTGGCAGACACTTGAAAAGAACGAGGTGGAAAAAAAAAGAAAAAGAAGAAAACACCACTAGTCGTCAACAGAGTAAGACTAAGAACCAAGGTAAAAATAACAGTCAAACCAAACAAAGGACAAGGCATGCTCCAGGTAGCGGCAGCAGTTTATGGTACGAGTAGCACAGCCAGGGTCTCCCTGCTGGCCCGCCTGGTACCTTGCTACCCTGTCTGCCACCATCGTCCAGCGTTCGTCAACTATGCCCGGCCCCTCGGCGTCAGACAGTACGAAACAAGCAGAGCAGGCTCGTCATCCACCCACGCCACACGACTCCTTCAATAAGGTCAATAAGGCTTATCAATCGGAGAAAGGAAGAGAAATGAAAATCACATAGGGTCACCGCAAAGAAGACAATAAAATGAAATAAAAATCTCCAGTATGATGACATGGCATTACATTGTCTACTGCTTGTGTGCTTACTGCAGAGGTAACACACAACGTTGTATTAATATATACCTGGTATCTCCGTGGCGTAGATTCGTGACCACATAACTTGTGTCTCTCTAGGTTTGAAAAATCGAAAAATCGGCACGGACACTTTGATTTGACTGGTTGTGCTGGATGTCGACGGATATATAGAACGTGTTTTTAACGTGAACACACACATGCATCATAGACATGTTCCACTTACTCTTAATAGCCGGCCTGGTGCCTTCGTACCCTGTCTGCCGTCCGCTTCCTACTTTCGTCCACCGCGGTTTCCTTTTTAATCCTCCTGTTGGCCCCGCTCACCCCATTTCCTTGGTCGGGTTTCCTTCCAGTCTACTGCCTATTTCCCCCCCTCCCCTTATTCCGCTGGGCACCACCCACGCCGGAAACTCGGCGTTGCCTACTCAACTGTGCCTCACCCTCGTGCCACCTCACCATTCGTCTGCTCCGTCAAGGACGCCCCGGTATCACTTCCCCGCCTTTTCAGGTGCAGCAGTGGACCACATCGCGATCTCAACCCAAACACCAACAAACTGCAAAAGAGGGTGTGTTGATCCTTCGGTCGCTCGGAACTCTCTAGGTCTTGAGAGCGTACAGCAGCGCAAGGAAACCTTGGAATTTCGAATTTTGAACTTCGCATTGCCCCCGTATCGCCGTCAAAGCAGGTGTCAACCCTTTGCTGTTTGATATTCCAAAAATAACAAGAACAAATACAACACTAATGAGGTACGGGGTGTTCAGTGCTGATGGTAACACCCTCCTCGTAAGATTGGGCGTTGAGGGCGACAGCAGTCCACAGATCTACGAACAATCTAAACGACTCCCGAGCGGGCAATACGAGCAACCTCCGATCTTCGTCAGCGCTCGTGGGCGTAATGGCGATGGCGCCATAGGCCAAGCCGGCCAATTCGTTTCAACAACACTGCCAGCTCAGGTCTAACAACGACTTCCGCGCACGAGCTCCAATTACTGCTGCCGCTGCTGTCGCCCGACGGAGTATGCCTGCGATGGTCTGGTCTACGAGCGGTTTGTTTCGCTGGTGTTACATTGCTTTGGCCTCAGCAGCAGTGGCCCACGGCATGACGTCAGCCTCAGAGGCGCCGGGGGAAAATAGGCCATACCCTCCACTGAGGTTGGTTGAGGTAATCGTGTTAACCACAGCACAGGAAGATTTCAGAGGTCATGACCAAGCGTTTGAAACGGCCACGAGATGGAACGAAGAGAGGCTCCGGGCCAGCCAGGAAGAGGTCCGTGCGCCGCACTTTGCCTGCGCAGAGTACGGACACGGTCACGAGGCCGCGTCCGGTTTGCAAATATTTCTCTCCCCTGAGGCTGTGAAACCTGTACACCACTCCAGCGAGCATGGCGTGTGCTTCATGGTCTCAGCCTCGGACGCCCAGGCCGCAGAATTGTCCGCTGGGTGGGCTGGGTTCGACCTGACGAGCGTTGGGCCATTTCCTTCTGCGCTTAAAATAGCTCCGGGCGTCCTCGAGCACGGCAGCAGTACAAGAGCACCGGAGGGAAGTGGCGGATCTGGCCGGCTGACCACGACCCACGGATCCAAGATGCGTATGGACAACGTCCAAGGCCTAATGGTGGAGCTTACGCCTGGCACATTACCCGAACACTCTTCGGAGGCTGGGGCTTTCATTGAAGACTTGCTGGAAGATCTCATGTCGAAGTCGGGGGACCTTCACTCCGATAACTTCTGGTCGGATCCCGCCATGTTCGGGGGTGAGCACCTTGCTATCCCGGAAGGCGCCAAGCGTGGGCAAGAGTGGAGCAGGGCTGCTACAGTGGTCCACGAGCTGAGCACAGCAGCAGAGACGACTCCTGGCGACATCTGTTCGTGGGGGAATGTCTCTATGCATCATGCTACCAACGATGTACTACTGGTCTCAGGTACGAGTACGCACTTTATTGTTTGCTTCCTCCGCCCGTTTCCGTTTCTCCTGCAGTACGTATAACTTAGCTAATCACTGATCAAGAAACAGAGCACCAGGTGAATGTGCTGCTGTCCAGGGCTCTTCACGTGCGGTTTTTTCTGCGCGGTTTGTAGTCGAAAGAGTTCCCGCTACCCTGGTGTAGGTCCGGTTTATCAGATGTGATACGCCCTGCTGGGCTAGTGGTACCCTCGAAAATGCCTCCACATACATTTGGAAGCTTTGGACTCCTGCAGCAGCAGTATCTACATACGTACCAGGTATCCATTATTAATAGAGATACACCCTAAACACTGAGCTGAGCTAAATAACACGCAAGCTCAGCGGTTAGGGTGTATCTCTAAGAAAAGCGCAGTTAGTTCGAGGTCCAGTGGCTCTGTAACAACTATTATAACAAAATAACATCGCTTTGCATCTCGTCATCACTCACAAGCAAGCTGCCGACGTACCACGTACGTACCAGTACGCCTCGCAACGACAACAAACAAAATCGGGAAAATAAACAGCTTGATTTTTTTTTGTGAAAATATATTTCAAGGAATATCACAGCGGTATTTTCGCCGGACGGGAACGACGGCAGCGATGGGACGGGACGGTAAAAAACTGTCGTCATAAAGCGGCCCGTCGGGTCGACTAATCCCCCGACCGTCGTCACTTACCGTCCCGCCCCGCTGTCAAAATATTCATTATTATATGTTTTTCTTTTTCTTTTTCTCTTTCGAGTTGTCATCTTTGTTTATTGTTTGTTTTTTTCCTGGTTTCGTTTCGTTTCTCTATTTCATAGAATGTGGATATTGTGCCTGTCGTATCCAGTATGATGACATGCCAGTATCCGGCGTCCCCGGTGGCTTGGTAGGTGGTCCGCGTGCCTATCAAGATCAATTTCGTGGGTTCAAATCTCACTGAGTGCATGCTCGTAGGGACTTTTTCTTGCGTAAAAAATTGATAAGCGGAAAGCGCGAGAGCGTGAGTTAGCTACGTTCGATGAAAATCGACGAGCAGTGGGAATACTGAACCCTATGCGCGACAAAAAACAAAGGCACGTACCGGGGGGGAGAAGGGACGACACCTGTGACCACGGCTTGTCCAGAAGATCGTCGAGGGTAAAACCTCCAATGAGTGAGCTGGAAAGTAATAGTGATGATGAAAAAAAAAAAAAAAAAAAATGCATTGTCCACTATGTTGTGCTTGCTGCACATGGCAACGTACGTACGTACGTAGTATTAATAGTATCTCTGTGGCGTAGCTTTGTGACCACAGATTCTGAACTTGTATCTCTTCTAGAATTGAAGAGTCGGTACGGACACTGGTTGTGCTGGATGTCGACGGGTAGAAAGAACGGTTTAATGTGAAGAACAAACACCCCCCGTTGTACTTGACCGACACCCCAGCGATACAATCACTCCCGTTGGAAATTACCGTCGTCCCGTTCCGTCGCGACACCGTAGATTTTTACCGTCCCCTCCCGTCATCAAAAACTGCAGCGTTGTCACACAAAGTCCCCTCCCGCCGACATAACTTGCATCTCGCCGTCCAAGAGACACTGGTGGTGCCCGCCGTCTATTCCCGTGCATTCCCACCGATAATTACGAAATTACGAACGAATTGAAAATTCGAGTTTTACCTGAACATGACGTTGGATTTACCCTTTGATTTTTGTAGCAGAAGCTGTTCTTGTTTTGAAGTATTTTAAATAATACAAACTGAAACTACAAATTACGAGCTTTTTTTTTTCAAAACTTATAACCTGGTACCAGGTACGTACGTATGATACAAGCACGTATTGTTGTTTTTTCCCCTCTTTTTCTGCATGAATCCTCATATATATTCCATATTTCCACGCGCAACACCTACCACACCAGCTGCCCCCACATAAATACAGACCATTCAACTCACGGCCATCAGTACTGGTGTGGCCGTCACGGACGCAGTGTGTGAAAGTCAATCTCACGGGCGGGATCGATCGACCATCACAGCGGCACAAGCATCACCATCGGCGCCGCCACCACCTCCACCAACCACCACCTCTATCTACTTCCACAACACCAGTAACAGCGGAAGCACAACCATCAGAACAGCCACCAGCTGCCACCGCAACAGCCATGCTTGGGGAAGGTGTGGGAGAGAAGTAATCAGCAGACGTCGCCGGAGTGCCAACAATTCTCGGTGTTTGAGCTGCTGGTCGGGAAGAAAAACGTCAAGTGCACGGTGGTCACAGAGTTAAGTGCCTCGGGACGGCTCCCCGCGCGCAGCTAGCAGTGCAGGAAACTCTTCACCTACAACCTCGCCAACCCTCAGCGGGGAAAAAAAAGTCCGGGACGAAAGCGGCCTGCTGAGACATCTGAGAGAAAGTACAACACCCCCGAGTACAAGGCGGCGATCGAGGCCAGCTGTCTATCGACATCCACCTGTGGAAGAAGCGTGCTCTCTCTTCCCGTCGTCGAGTTTTTCGTTCACCGTCCCGACCCGTTATGAAAAAAAAAAATCGATTGCGCTTTACCACCGTCCCGTCCAGTCACAAAAAACCTGTGCGGTACGCACCGCCCCGTCCCGCCGTGAATATATTTATCATGACACTTGACCGTCCCGTCCCGTCGTGAAAAACAAGTCCATTGTATTTTACCATCCCTTCCCGTCGCGAAATATAAATCCGTTGCACTGAACCGTCTCCTCTCGTCGCAAAAATCTGCCCTGTTGTGTTCTACCGTTCCGTCCCCAAGAGGAATTGTACACCCGCCGTCTCGCCCCGCCAACTTTATACATATGTCCTCATTTTACCGTCCCGTTTTCAATTTTTCTCCGCCAAAGAAGTCCAAACGTCCCGTCACGTCTCGCCACGATTTCGGTCACTGCTGTGATGAGCCTCGTATGAAATCAAGGCAATCTTCTGCAGGGTACGTACAGTACGTGCAGAACCATACCCAAATTATATTGCCCGGGTATTACTGACAAATAACTTTTATCCAGTGTTCATTCATACTCATACATAGCCGGAATTTCTCTATGTTCTGTACAACAATAATACCCGCATTCGTAACTTCAAGCTAAGAACGCCCGGGCCACAATACCCGGAACTTCCGTGAATTCTGTAAGACTTATTATAACTGTAACCTTATCCGGCACTCATGGGAGTTTTGTACTTCATTCATACCCGTACCCAGAACCTCGGCAAGGTATATACTACCTAAAAGGCTGCTGAACAATACCCGCGGCAAAGGTACAACTTTGTCACAATGAACACCCGGGAGCCCGGAGCCCGGTACGCATTGATTTTTAACCCCGGGAGCAAGGGCGCCCGGAAACAAAAAAATGTGAACCGTCACATACCTGGTATTTCATTTGATTTGTTTTTTCCCTAGAAAAGGAGGGGGGGGGGGGGGGGGTTACTAGAACCAATTGAAAAAAACGAAAAAATGAGGAAAAAAAAAAAATAGAACCAATTGAAAAAAACGAAAAAATGAAGAAAAAAAAAAATGAATAATAATACCTGTTTCGTCGTGTGATCACAACGGTTGCAACGGTTTTCCATTAGCCCTTGCCCGGAGTGCCCTATTTATTTAGGGCCCGCGAAATTTCGTTATATGGAAATAAAATTTTAGTATCAATGAATTATAATATGATTTCGGAAAAAAAAAACGTGTTTGTGTCCTATCGGGAAACGGCGTATCAATTGTCAAACTAAAAAGAATTCGGAATAACGGAACAACCTTGAAAAACGCGAAGCGTCACACAACGCCCAGCCGACAAACAGCGACCAGCGTAGACGAGAGCAAAGGTTTCCGTTGTCGCGTACACGCCGCCGGTAGCCTCTTTTTCATTATGGTGGCGCAGGATAGGATGCTATCACTCTCAGGGTGTCTTGTGTCTCGGGTGGGCGGAGGGAGCCCTTAGACGCCACGTGCGGAACAGCAACGGTGATGCACCTATCGAGGTCTCGAGCGTATCCTCTGTTTTTTAGCTCGTTTGCTCGGTTTTCGTGATGGTTGGCCAATCAATAAGGCCGAAAAATTGGGCTTGCGGCCGCGACGATTGTTTTTGAGGCGCCACCGCGGGGGTACGATGTGCTATGTGGTCTGTGGCCGTGGGCGCGGCTATTGCTGCGGTCGCCTCTCGTTGAGGTTCGCGTTTTATCGCCTCAATTGTGGTTGCCGAAGAGGCCAAGAATCACCCCAGACTCCATCGGGGGTGTGTTGACCCACCATGAACATGCTACATCAAGGCTGGTCAACTCCCACGTTCCAAATTGAAATAAAAAAAATCACACGAAACAAGTCCCAAAAGACTTTTCACTCATTTTGTTTTTTGAATTTGCCTTGAGAATGCCTGCCTGGTGCTTCACTCTTCGGCCAATCAGATGCAAATTAAAATAGAAACAGTAAATCAAATCAAATTGAACAAAAGAAAAGTCCTCGATAAGATGGCCCTTATACGTTGACGAAAGGGACGAATCCGTTGTATTCAATGTGGGTCGTAAGGTGTTTTGGTAGTTGTATGAATGGTTCATGACGCTACAGCAGTACGTACAAAATAGAAGGGGCAATATCCAAAAAACAGAGATGGGAACACCAGTCAAAAACAGGTACGTACAGACAGGAAACGAGTCAAACCGCACCCCACGAGCCATCTGATCATGTGATTGGCCGAAACACAAATCGTACATACGCGGACAACAACGCATTGTCCTACAAAAGGGCACTTGCTTACGGAATTATCAACACGATAGCAGTAGTTCGGAGGTCTCAGGTCTGGGTCGAGGTGCCAAGCGGGAAGCAGGGTTCTTCAGAAGCAGAGTTCCGGTCACAAGCACGTGTTTTTTATTAATAGATGGTTTCAGAGTAAGTAACGTGTGTCCTAACGGACGAGAGTAGTGCAGCAAGCAGTCGTATATATACCGATACGTTGCATGGGTTGTGTTGTTGTTTTCTTCACATTAAACCGTTCTTTCTACCCGTCGACATCCAGCACAACCAGTGTCCATGCCAATTCTTCAATCTTAAAAGAGACACAAGTTCTGTGGTCACAAAGTTACGCCACAGAGATACTACGTTGCCACGTACCAGTAGTGGGCAATGCGTGCCTATCAAGATCATTTTCGTGGGTTCAAATCTCACCGAGTGCATGCTCGTACTCGTAGGGACTTTTTCATGCATAAATAATTGATAAGCGGAAAGCGCGAGGAGAGCGGGAGTTAGCTACATTCGATGAAAATCGACGGGGAATGCTGAACCCTATGCGCGACAAAAACTAAAGGCACGTACCGGGGGGGAGAAGGGACGACACCTGTGACCACAGCTTAAGGCCACGGTGGCACGCTCAGGTCCGCTCAGGTCCTTTCATCCCCTACTGTGAAATCGACATCATTTCAATAAAAAAAGGCTACAGTTACAAAACGAGACTGTCAGGTTTCGGACCAATAGAAGGCTGAAGGTTACTTGAGGCAAAGCACAAATCACTCTGGAAACTATGCGAATCGCTATCTGGCTTATCGGCGTGGTCAGCGGTGCTCGGGCATGCGGATCTATGGCGGCCCCACAAGGTAAGAGGGTTACCAGGGTTGTGAGGCATGTCGCCTACTAAAATTTGGTGGTATCCGGTGCACTGTGTGTCGAGAGCTGGTGTGGGCGTGTTCTAGTCACCGACAACCCTGGTTAGGCCGCCTCTTGAGCCCGTGGCTCAGGCGTCCTACCCCTGTGCTCGTCTCACAGACCGCGTAAACCACCAGAAGAAGGCTTCACCTCACCGCCGTGTTGTTTGAAGCTGATTCCTCCCCCGCAGCGTCGCAAACGAGCATGTATAAGTCGACTTTGGGCCCAAAAGGTCTGATTTTGGTCCGAAATCTGGACCGGAGGGGTGGCCGGGGTTATCGAGGCGTACTTGTACAAGTATTCACGCTGCACCCACAACACAAACACACACCACCAACCACGGCAACCACTGTCGCTGCCCTGATGTGTGGTCTATCACCTGCGGTGGAATTGGCGCACGAGGTGCCGTACAGCAGTAGAAATTGATGTTTTGGTTATGCAGGTCTGGTAAGGTAACATTGTGCTTAGGACCCACCCACGCGAAGACAGGGCCAGATGTACCCGTTTTGAGGCCCGCCGTTCTCTTTGGCTTTGGCATACTCGGCCAAATGTCTCGCAGACCAAGGTAGCTGACATCCAGACGAATCTGTAGACCTAAGTTCCTGCGATGTACCCCTACGCGGCGGGCCTGGTTGGACCAGTACCGTAAACCTAGCATGCCAGAAAAAACGTCTTTTATCGTTCAAAAAATGTTGTTTTTGTACCAGTTTAAGTATGTGCAGGCTCCCCTCGTACCGGTAAGGAAAGCTTGCTGGATTCACCCGTATTGGGGGCAGCCATTCTTCTATGGTTTTTCCCGTTGGACAGAACGCCTACTCCATAGAACATGGTAATTTACACGTAGATGATTCTATAGGCCTCTCTTGAGTCTTGCAGCCCAAGGTAGCGGAGCGGTTTGATCCGATGACGTACCTAGAATGCTCGAAAAAATGTCGTAAAATCCTTCAAAGAAGGATGTTTTTGTACCATTTTTAGTATGCGCAGGCTAGCCTACCGGTAAGAAAGCTTGTCGGAACCACCCGTAACGGAGGCAACCATTCAATGTTTGTTCGTCTTGGACTGAACGCCTACTCCATAAAATATGGCTGAATTCCGGACGGATCCATGAACCCGATGCCCATGTTATTGCATTATCCTGCAATGAAGAAAAATACAGTACCACATACCTACTGCTGTGTATAAACGGCCTTTTCCACCATTCAAACGGTGCTGTGGTACCGTTATACGCATGTGCAAGCTTGCCCACCTGTTGCAAAACAAAATAACGTCAGGTCCATTGCGCTGCTGTTCATCGTGATCTCGATACAGTGCTCACAAGATCAGGGATGGGATATAGATGACGTGAAGACGGTCCTATCAATAGCCCTCAAGTATATTTGCATTGTGATGTTGTCAAGAAAACACCAAAGCCGTGAGTGTGACATACTGCAAACACCGGCGTAGCGTTCAATAACAAAACCGCATTTTCTTGTGCTGTGGGGATCATACGCAGGCGCGCACACAGCGCCTGTCCCGGTGAATGCTTCGGCGATGGATCTTCCTGCGATGTTGTGCGCTCAGCCACGACCGAGTCACTGGCGCAAGCAGGAAGAAGTTGAACGTGACCTGGGGCTCGAGGAGCAGGCCGTCAGCAAGTATTTTAGGAATTTGTGTGGAGGCACGCATGGCAGGAAGAATTACGACGAGGCCGTTTCGCTCCCGCGGCATCAATAATAAAAAAAGCATTCTTATTTCTCGTTCAGGGGGGGGGTGCATGGTGTACTACCAACACATAAACGCTTTGCTTTGCTCGCACCGCAAACATGTTGTAAACAATTTAACTTTTCGACTTGATTAGTTTTCGTGTTTCGCGGATGCCATTGCCAATAACTAAGCGTATCCCTTTTTATTTGGCTACGGAAACAAGAAGGAACGCGTTTGTCGCTAAGCCCCAACACCAAAACCTTGTCAGACAATCGGAAAATTACAGCAAGTTTTAGCCCTGGCGTCCAAACTAGACCCTGCTCGCTCACCCGCCTAACTACCACCCACGAAAAAAAATCCATCGATTTCAAAGGACAAAACAACTTCAGATATAGCGCATGCGTTCATACCACCAAAGCGCCAGCACATCCGTTTTACGAGCAAACTCCATCTTACAACAAACATCTCCATTGCGCCCATCAGTAACTGAACATAGGCACACACTGCTTATCCCTAACCCAAGACACAATGTGCTCAGACACAATGTACTGCGGCGAATCTGGAATTATTACTCGCAACGAAGTACAACACGTTTTCGTCTGCGCTGCATCTCTGCCTGTGGTGCTCGAAAACGCCAGTGGGGGGGGGGGTGACGAGGATACCCTTCACCCCGCCCCCCCGAAAAAAACAAATTAAAACGCCTATTTAGATTCTTCATCACTTCTGCCTAAAAAACGCCAGCACGACCTCCTGGGGAACAACCTTCGTCATGCCGGGTGGGGATGTTTGGGGCGGGGGCGGGGGGGGGGGGGGGGGGGCACGAGAGTGGACCCCCCCCATAAAGAAAACATGCTCGCTCAATCAGATTCTCAATCACTCATGCCTAAGCAACGCCAGGGGGGGGGGTAGCTGGGGGGGGAAGGAGGAGAGAGGTGTACTCATTTTCTGTTCGCCTCACATCAATTGAACACTGACCACTCCTCCCTTCCGAGACGGAGCACCGTTCATGCTCGTAATAAAGCCACCACCACCAACAGTTGGGCGCTAACTACGTTTTCTTGACTATAATTGATAGGTACCTTTTGCTCATGTTATCCCCTTGCTGTTTCGCCGTCTGCGGCCACCGTCTCTCTCCTACAATACAGGTCCTTTAGTCACTGCTATCTAGTGTACCCAATGTAAAAGCGACGAGGGTATAGCCCCTACCCCCCCCCCCCCCCCCCAAGAAAAAAACCCCTACACTTTCTTCATCAATTCTGTCCAAGTAACGCCAGCGCAACCTCATTGGGAACACCCTTCGTGTGCTCGGGCGGGAGTGTTTGTGGCAGGGGGGGCGACGAGGGTAGAGCCCCTCAAAAACAAAAAAATCACTAGCCTAATGAGATTCTTCACTTGTGCCTAAGCAACGCCAGCACAACCTCCTTGGGAATACCCTCCATGCCGTCCCCACTAAACATCCCCATCACGCGCTTCAAGCATCGGCCACGCTTGCATTGATTGCCGGCACCCCTGCACCCAATCCCACCAGCCGCGTTGTACTTCAAACAACTTCTCACGCTGCGTGCGAGGATGTAGGGCACAGCGTCATCACCTCCGCGCTTTTTCTGGTGCTCGAAATTGGCCTGCACACGGGCCGGACGGCGGGGGGGGGGGGGGTGCACTCATTATCATGCATGGCCGTAGTCGTATGACGGGGGGGGTACTCAATATCATGCATGACCGTAGTCGTATGACCATATACCCTCGCATCCCTACAATGCCGGTACGGAGCGCGTCGGGTTTCCATCGACCAGGCAGACAGTGCTTGCACCAAGCGCCAAGCGCCGTGAGGTGTTGGGCAAGACGCATGAAGGGTGAGCTGCATCCTACTAACAACCGCTTGAGAGGCGGATTTTCTTGTATATTGGTCACAGCATCAATGCATTTATGGAATTTCTGGTGTGGCCACCTCCATAGACTATAGAAAATATGACCTGCGGTACGCCCAAAAAACTGTATATTTTCATCTTTGTACTAACAATATTTCGTTCTATTTACTATGGTCGACCGTACTGACTCGACACTGCGGCGCACTATGCTCCCCTCTTGTAGTGTCATGCGTGTACTACTGCTGTACAGTACGACATATCATCGATTCCTACTTGCTGATCGACATACATAAGAACTGATCTGTTACGAATCTTGTATGGTATAGATGACGTCCGCGGCAGCTCGTTACAAGGGAGGCACGAGGCGTGCAATCTGAATGAACTATTATACGGGGGGCCATAGTAAACAGGACCAACGGTACACACAACAATTTATGTATTTACCTGTTTTGAATTAAAAAAATTGGTCCTATTTTTTATGGTCCCTCGTAATAACACGACTACTGCTGATACTAGTAAAATCTGCGGCAACAAAAAAAAATATATACACAGATCCCGCACAGCATCTTACAATGGAAGGTTAGGTCAGTCAAATGTATGCCGCAGACCATGAACTACTGCTGTTGCACACCGTGCAAGTTGTTTGTACAAGCACGGTTTTCAACACGGCGGTGTCTTGTGTTTCGGGCCATTTGCGTACGTACGTACGTACACGTCTCTGCTCCTGGTATAATAGACCACTACACAAAAAAAAGCCTGGGGGAAAAGGCGCGTAATAAAATAAGGTCGATCGATATACATTTCCCCAGTCATATTTATTTTTCTCTGCTGCAAGGCAAGTAATCTATTATTTACGGGCGACCATAGTAAATAGCACCTGTGGTGCAGACAAAAACCAAGATACTAATCTATTTTTTCTGACAATATTTAGTCCTGTTTACTATGGACCCCCGTAATAGAACCAACACCACACAAGACAGTGAGCAAATACCAGTGGTGTGATCATTGTTCCGTCCCACCCCACGGCGGAACCTACGTACGACGAGGCATCGACCACGCACCTCAATGTCTAGCTACCCCAGAGATGATGTCCACCTGCTGGCGGCCGCAAGTGCCGGCACTCGGCCGGGAATCCTTCCTCTGCTTCTGCAGCGGCGTCTTTGCCGCCAGCTTGTTCCTTGGCACTTGTTTGTGTTCCTCCGCCATCTCCTCCTCCAGAGTGTTGGGGCCGGTATCCCAATCATCGGCAGTCTCCTTGCTGGATGTGAACACGCTGACTATGGCTCCGAGTACCATGTACGCTTCCCTCGACCTTGCATCCTCGTTTCTGCTGCTCCAGGAGAGGCAACTTCACCCGAAAGAGAAGCCGGGAGACCATCCTCGACCTTGCTGCGCTTAGACGGTGGCTGCTGTCCATCGGCCATGGTCACGAAATCTGATGATAGAGTGGCCATTTGCTTGGTGGATTCAAAGCGCTGTGCGAGTACGAGTATCTCTCTTGCCACCGTGTGTTGTTTCTATGGGTATGATGGGGACGGCGTGCATCGTGTTCGCTCTCGTACTGCTGTACTGCTGTACGAACCAGGTATATCGTGCATAATCGCCCACTCTATTTCCTAGTCGATTTTATTTTTTTTCGTGATTTCTAGCGGGAGTACTTTTGCGATACGCATTATTTTTTTTGGGCGAATAGACCAGTCGGAATAATCACGCCGTTCCTTTAAAAACCAGGGGTCGTCCTTTTACCGGCCAGATCGGATTCCTGAGCGTGCCACCGTGGCCTTAATTGTCCAGAAGATCGTCGAGGGTAAAACCTCCTACGCGTGGGCTGGAAAGTAAAAGTGATGAGGAAGAAAAAAAAAAAAATGCAATGCCATGCCATGCATGACATCATACCCAGTGGATACGACAGGCACGACATACACATTCCATTAAATAGAGAAACGCAAAGAAACAAAGCAGAAAGAAGAAACAAAAACAAAGACGACAACTCGAAAGAGAAAAAGAAAAAAAAGTAAAAAAAAAATAGAAGGAACAAACTGCTGTCGTGCCCCCCCCCCCGCAGGGGATGTGGCGGACACTTCAAAACGAACGAGCGAAAAAGAAAACACCACTACTTATAAACAGAGTGAGACCAAGAACCAAGGGAAAATAACAGGCAAACCGAAACACAAGGCACGAGTAGCTAGCGTAGGTTTTATTGGCTGTAGTCCGTCTGGGACCTTGCTACCCTCCCTTTTCGATTTCGTGAACCATGTGCCCCACACCGGAGAGGATGCGCCAAACAGGGACGCGTCAGACAACAGACAATACAGAACCAACAAAGCAGGCTCGTCGTCCACCCCAGACGCCCGAAACAAGACCTCTTCATGAGGGCAACTATTGAAGAAGGAAGAAAGATAACAAAAAAATAACAAAACGAAAAGTACAGAGGATCAAACAAAGTGTAAGGAGACACTATTAACAATAATAAAATCTACGATAATAGCAGGGTTCTACACTATTTGACCTTGTCTTGGGCATGCCGTGGCATTGCCATTGGACCGCCCATTTGTTATGTATTTGTTTGTTTGTTTGTTTTTTTCATCACACTTTTACTTTCCAGCCCACTCGTAGGAGGTTCTACCCTCGACGATCTTCTGGACAAGCCGTGGTCACAGGTGTCGTCCCTTCTCCCCCCCGGTACGTGCCTTTAGTTTTTATCGTGCATAGGGTTCAGCATTCCCACTGCTTGTCGATTTTCATCGAATGTACAGCTAACTCACGCTCTCGCGCTTTCCGCATATCAATTTTATGCAAGAAAAAGTCCCTATGAGCATGCACTCGGTGAGACTCGAACTCACGAAATTGATCTTGATAGGCTCGCGGACCACCTACCAAGCCACCGGGGACGCCGGTACCCATGGCATACCATGGCATCACCACGGCATCCAATGGCGTGGCGTAGGATTCCGTTAAGGTCTTAGTCCGCTGGGCTAAAGGTAAAAGGTTAACCAATCGCCTACCCAATCTGCGCCTCATAACAATTCCATGGTACGCCGTGGGGGTTGCCATGACATGCCATGGGTAGTGTACCATGGCAACCCCCGCGGCTACCGCCACGGCACTCCATGGCAACCCCACGGTATGTCATGGCGACCCCCACGGCACCCCAATGTCCACGGCACCTAGGTTGGGGTTGGGGTTAGGGCTAGGGTTAAGTTTAGGGTCCGATGGTATGTCGTGGAGGTCCGTGGAAGGTTCCGTGGTATGCCGTGGAAGATGCCGTGGAAGGTTTTGCCACAGGTGGCGCCACAGCATGCCACGGCATGTCTCGAAAAAGACAATAATGTACAGATATACACATACCTCGATAATAGTTGGGTGTCAGTTGAGGCATGTCAAGGCGAAGTTGTTGCCTGCTAAGGGGTGAAAGTTCTGTCTCCTGTTGCACACTCTGGACATTGGACACAAATATATATATTGCTTCGACAACAGATGAGGGGGGAATCTATCGATGTATTTTGTCTGCGACAATAGATTGTGAAATTTATCCATCGATAGATATTGTCGGCGACAATAGACTGACTGGTGATATTGTCGATCGATAGATATTTTCGAACATAATAGATTGAGAACTTCGTCCATCGATGGCCACAATAGAATGTGCGAGATGTCGATCGATGGCCATTGCCGGCCACGATAGATTGTTGGTGGCCATAAAAGATCGTGCGAGAGGTCTATCGACGGCCATTGCCGACCACAAAAGATTGTACGATTTGTCTATCGATGGCCACATTGCCGGCCACAATATATTGCGCGAGATGTCTATCGATGGTCATTGCCGACCATAATAGATTGTACAAGCTATCCATCGATAGCCATCTCAAGGATATTTTTTTGCTCTCATCCCACCTTACACGCGAGGCAATAGTCTATTTTGGAAGCGCGTCCAATAATCTGTTGTGGATGGCGATGGTTACTGTTGTACACAATCGCGTACGTACCCGGTTTTCCTAATCGAGAATAGCCTTTACGATGAGAATGAGATTTTATCTTTTGAAACACAGCAAGGTATCAGGTATGCACCAGGTACCAGGTATGTATGTCATGTTCTATATGTGGTAATGTGAACCGACGTTATCATGTTGTAGAGACCATACGCTCTCACACTCATTTGAAGAAAAGACATCATATACGATATCCAAACTCGCGCACCAAGATAGTGGTGAACTGTCATCAACTATTACGGAGGACCATAGTAAATAGGACCAAATAGTGTTGGTAAAAACAGAGAAATATATAGTTTTTTCGTATTTACCGTAGGTTCTATTTAATATCCCTCCCCCCGTAATAGTGTGCACTGGTAGTTTCGGAAAATATTGATTCGATTTATTACCCTTACTTTGTCCTACAGTCTTTTAACTCCACTTTGAATAAAACGTAGATCATTAAACTAAAATCACCTTATTTATGTAGAAAATTCTGAGCTTTCCGTTCCTCATCCCGAGTTTGTTTGTCCTATATTGAAAACAAGTAAGTACGAGTTATTTCTTCGGATGATGGTCATCTTTATTGTTTTTGTTTTTTTTGTTCGGAAATTAATTCGATTTATTACCCGTACGTTGTCTTATATTAGCTGCACTTTCAAAAATAATCTGGACACTAAAAATAAAACCACCTTGACAAGATTGTCAGCGTTCCGTTTCTTAACTCGTGGTTTTTATCCCGTAGTGAAATGAAGTAAGTCACATTCATATTTTTCGGAGCCTAGCCAACAATCTATTGTGGGTGGCGATGGCTATAATAATTGTTGGACACAATCACGTACCTATTGTTGGCGGTAATAGAAAAGCTTCGGCGGTCGTCAAGAATGGCCATCGACATGAATCATTCCACGTGGTACACAATAGATTTAGGCAATAGTCTATTGCGAAAACACGGCCTACAGTCTTTTGTGGGTGACGATGGCTATTGATGGATAAAATTGCGTGTATATTGTTGGTGACAATAGCCCTCGATAGGCAAACGTTTTTAGTCTACTGTTCAAACAGTATCCATCACGGTTGATTCCCCAACGTCTATTGTTCAGGACAATGGCTATCTATGGACAACATTGTGACTCCATTTTTAGGGCATAGGCATATTGTTTCCATTGCCAAAAATATGTTATTCCCTGACAATATCTATCGATAGACAAGCGTTGCCAGTCTATTGTCGTCAACACCTATCGATAGACAGCGTTGCCAGTCCGTGTGGTTAACAGTGTCTATCGATAAACAGTGTTGCCAGTCTATTGTGGTTCACAATGTCTATCGTTGGCCAGCGTTACTAGTCTGTTGTCGTTAACAATATCCATTGACACACGCTTTTTCGGGGCTGCTGTAGCGGCAATGTTATATTTCCTTTCTATTGTCCGGGGTATACGCACATCTTACCTCGTCTATCTTATCAAAACAGAGTGTATCCGATTGGGAATCACTGTAAATAACACAGAGTACCAACGACAACAACACAGCCGACAATGCAGCACACTCAACCCCCATGATACCCACTGCCTTGCTGAGACACACAACGTTGCAGCCCTCCTTCACGCTATGCCATGCGCCGGCATTGCTGCTCATCACGATTCACCGTACACTCATTCCATGCTGGTGATCACAAGATAAAAGTATGGCATTGCTGAGGCACAAAATATTGCGCTGCTTATTAAATCAGAGTGCATTGTAGGTGTGGAAATGGGTGGGTGATGGTGTCCATCGATAGAAACTGCTGAGGCACAATCGATTCTCAACGATGTCCATGGATAGCAATTGCCGGCCACAATAGATTAGAAATGTACCTATCGATAGCCATTGCTGGTCATAATAGATTCAGAAACAAATATATCGATAGACATTGCCGGTCACAATAGATTAAGAAATGTATCTATCGATAGCCATTGCCGGCCACAATAGATGACGAACGGTGTTCATCGATAGCCACTGTGGACCGCAGTAGATTCTGCAAGCTATCCGTCGATAGCCATTGTCGGTGACAATAGCTTTCAACCCGGGAACTTCAGCACACTCCTGCCTGAACAATATGTTGGGGACGTAACCTATCGGTAGACATTACCGACGACAATGGATCGAGGAACGTGCCAATCGATAGCCTTTGCCGACGACAATAGACCCGTCCATTGCACCAAATTTTATTGCTAATTGCAAGGGCCATTGTCTATTGTCCAGGGGGTGACCACCCCGAACTTCCAAGACCTTCCCCTTCTCCTGGCATATTTATCCAAAATAGCCATATCCAGTTGTACACTATAATTGTGCCTCAAAAACAGGTGCAATGCCCATTCGGCCAGTCACGCGGGTCGTGGGGGGTATGTTTTATTTGATACCTGGTATGATTATGTACCTATTTTTGAGTGAAAACGGACCAGATTTACTTCTTTTTTTTTATTGCCCGGATAAAAACCTGGTGTGTACGTACGTACGTATTATTGTTTTTATTTTGCCTTCCGACCGTGTGCAGGGCAATAGAGCAGTATGCAATACTCATTCGGAGTTGCTGGTATCCCGGGTGTGAGGCTACGACTGGTACGCAGGAATGCTGCTATTTGGTGTCGTTGTTCTCCCACTAACTCTCGAATCAAGGAGTACGTGGTCGCACACCAATAAGGTGCTGGAGCTCTGGGGAGATCAGAAAAACCTTGAAAAGAAACAAGCTCGGCTGAGAAGCACGACGCTTACCACCCATTAATACACGACACGCAGGAGGCGCACACAAAACGAAATCAATGTGTAAACTGAACTAACATGGCCGCGGGTATCCACTCAGTTAAACCACTCAATGAACCCCAGCATGGAGCCCCCCCCCGTTCCCACTGACTACTACTACAGCGCTTGCTGTCTGTGGAGTGCTGCTATTACGGGGGTCCATAGTTAACAGGACCAAATATTGTTAGAAAAACTAACTAAATATATAGGTTTTTATGTGTGCCATAGGTCCTGTTAACTATAGACCCCCGTCATATTAATAAGAGTTGATGTTGGAGTTCGAATCCCACGAGGCTCGAAGCTTCAATTCCGATACCAAAATAAAAACGAAGAACGGAATCAACTGCTCAGAGCGCCTGTTAGTGGTATTAATAGTAGCTGTGTAGGCGTAATTCGATGCTATTAATAGTCAACGAGGAAGCAAAGTGCTTAAGGTTCTCGCGATTAAAGTGCAAGGCGCGAACCGTGGTGGGGAGGAAGGAGAAGAGAGAGCCTGCCATGCATGTGACCCCGGAAAGAGAGAGAGAAGAAGGACGAGAATGATAAATGGGATGAGAAAATAAAAGAAAAACCAAAGTTGAAAAGACAGACACAAGTAAAAGTCGTCGAATATTGCTCCACCACCACCGATCTTGCCCAGTCAATTATCCTTCCCTGTGCGTGCTCGAATTGAATACGCTCGACCACCCTTGACCCAAGTATCGTATATGATGCAATGTGGTGTGTACGTATGATTGGCAGTGCGATACACTCTGAATGTGCTTCAAAGAGGAGAAAAAATAAAAGCCTTGGGTTGTAATGTTAATCTCACTATGTTTGTGTCGCTGTAGTGCTGGTAAGCAACTCAGAGAAGGGGTTGCTTTGATTATTGCATATTTAGAGAAAACAAACGATCAGTCAAGCAACTTTGTTGCTAATATAAGCAAGTTCTGTGTCTAACCAAGTTCGCAGGAATTTGCTTAGTTGAGCATGCTTTTCTGCTTTTTTACAGCGAAATTTAGTAGTATCTCATCAAATGGAAGGCGTTTTCGCACCGGGTGTTGGCACACGATCACCGCACACAGCCCGCAGTCGTGCCTGCGGCGTTTGGGTTTCGTGGAATTGTGTCATGAGTAGCCGACGAAGTAATCTATCCATTTTACCAGTTTACTCGCACAGGGAAGCTTTCGTGTTTCGAAACGCGTGTATAGTGTGTTCCACATTCCACACGAACTGCAGTGTAGCCGCGCCGAAATTTCGTAATTCCCCTGACGAATTTCTTAATTCCCCTGAGCTTCTGCGCATACCAGGCACAAGTATACATGTCATCAGCGAACCCCATCTCTTCCCCGGCACAGGCATACTCGTACTGTCCTTCAACCTACAAGTATACCCGTCAAGGCTAACAAACAATTGTGTTAACATTTAACTTGAGATTAACGTTTTACACGCTCCAAAATTTCTTACTTCATTCCGCAGAACTATGGAGGCACGAGACAAGAGAAATTGATATCCCCCCCAAAAAAAACTCTTACCACCACCAAACTTTCAAAATAAATCTAACATCGAGGACACAAAGATCAACTGGAGAGTGCCAGGCCACGTTGCTCCCCCCAACTCTTGGTTGAAAAGCCCCCCAAAGGTGAGTTGCTGGAGGAAAGCCGGCCACTACCCTCCGTTGATCTCCTAGTCGCACCAAAGTCCAGACAGTCCGCTGAGTCTACTCGCGCCACCACCTGCCCCCTGTCGTCGAACCTTTCCGCAAGCACCATGTCCTTGACGGCGACGAGAGAGCGCATATAACGAGTCAAATCCACGCTCAACAACACGTCCCACGTGACGCTCAGCACTCGGATCCCTGGCACGCGCGTCCCATGAGCCAACTGTGAGGATATTACCCGCTGAGCCATACGAGTAAAATCTCGACCGAGAAGCCAGCCCAGGGTAATCCTTTTGACACCATCCCCGCCTCTGAACGGCGGGATCTCTATTACGGGGATCCAGAGTTAATAGGACCTATGGTATACATAAAAACTTATACATTTACCTAGTTTTAGTACCAAAATTTGGTCCTGTTAACTATAGACCACCGTAATAGGGCGTCGGTATACCGTGTACTTCCGTACGCTGACCTTTCCGCTTCGTTACAATACTTGGGGAACCTGGGAGATGCGTCTTTAGGGACCGCACACGCAAGCCTTGCTAAAATAGAAACGTTCGAAGTGAGATTCGAACCCGTGCTCTCGACGACGTCAAATGTGAGGGTATCACTTACTGAGCTATAAGGGTAAACGATCGATCGGTTACCCAGCCCAGGGTAATCGTTATGACACAACCCATCAATGACGTGAAGTGCTTCGCCATTAGCCTCCATCGGGAGTGTAGGGGGGTGTTGTCGTTGGTTGTTGTAGACGACCAATTTTGCACGATGCAACCTTCTAATAGCTTCACAGTCCTGCAACGACGCTTCTTGCTGTTTAGTGGACGTGTACGACCTCTCCCCATCCATGCCGTTGAAGACGACGAGTAGGGCGGCCTGTATCATGCGGACGGAGGCTTTACAGCAGTGCCACGACGCTATAGGACGAAGGTATCTGCTGTAGTACAAAGCAAGCAAATAAGCATGCTTAAATCGATTAAAGTATGTTGCTTACACTAGTTAAGCATACGTATTTGTTTTTGAAAACAAATAAGCACGACCATGTTGCTTAGATTATGCTTGAAACTTGAGCAAGCATGTTTATTGTAGTTTCTTACCAACACTACTGCTGTAGTGTGTGTTCTTCACATTAAACCGTTATTTCTACCCGTCGACCTCCAGCACAGCTAGTGTCTGCCGATTCTTCAATCCCACAGAGAGATACAAGTTATATGGTCACGAAACTACGCCGTAGACATACTGCGTTGCTATGCAGTAAGCAGAGTGGACAATGCAGTGCCATGTTATCATACTACCGCGACTACAACTGTTGACACCAATGCCCGCGCGCAGTAGGGCAGGGAGGGAGGGGGAGAAAGGGGACGAGGGGAGAGACGGGGAAGAGGGGGGGGGGGGGGGCGGTCTGCCTAAGGGACTGGCGCCTGGGAATGACCATCATCGTCATGCTGCCCTCCCTTCTTTGGGACCCAAGTAACTACTGTAGCATGGTGCACCCGGGCAACTTTGCTCGTCTGCAGTGTGCACTAGTGCCTGCCTTTCGTCGTATCTGCCCCCCCCCCCCCCGTTTTTTTGTCCCTATTTTTTTCCTTTTCTCCTTTTCTCCCGTTCGCCCCTATTTGTGTATTGGTGTCTCTGTATCTTCGTTTATGCTTTTTGCTCTCTGCTTTTGATTCTGTTTTGCGTCGTCGTCTTCCTTTTCGTGTTTTTGCTACTACTACTAGTTTCGTTTTGGATTTCCTGGTGTTCTTGGTAGCGGAGTAAGTATGCTTGTTTCTGGTTCTTGACTACCCCTCGCGTAGCTTGCGAGCCTGCAATCTGCGAAAATCTGCGTATTCTCTGGTTTTCCTTGCTTGCTTTCTTGTTTTCTTGGTTGAATTTATTTATTTCTCTCTTCCCTTTTTGGTTGTTTACTTCGATTTCGATTTCAATATTTCGACGTAGAGTTTTTTTCATTCTGTCTTGTTTTTCCTGAGGTATTCTTCCACCCATGAGTTATTGGATATGGAGCCTGTCTTGCGACCACGGACTGCATTGAATTGTGACGATGAATTAATGCGAGAACAACAACAACAACTAACTGGATACGACAGGCACGGTATACACATTCCATGAAAGAGAGAAAACTAAAGGAAAAAAGCAGGAAACAGATGAAACAAATATAGAAAGATAATTCGTTTTTAAGAACTAAAAAATTCGTCCGTCCCCGCAGGAGATGTGACAAGCACTTTCAAAGAGAGCTAAAGAAACAGCACCACTGCATGCAAACACGGTAAGAGTACTAAAAATAACCAAGGGATATATCAGGCAATCCGTTACACAAAAAGTACCCTCCAGGCAGCCACAGCAGTCTGTGGTACGAGTAGCATAAACAGGTTCTCCATACTACAGATAGTCGGTCTGGTACCTTGCTACCCTGTCTGACATCTCCGCCCTGCGTTCGTCAACTATGCCCACCTCAGGAGAGGATGCGTCAGACGATATATTCCAGTATTCACTATGCAGCACTAATGCGAGAGGCTTCGTTCCTGTACGACGGTAAGCCTGTGATCACGGAAGTCGTTTCGAAGGAAGTTGGGACGGCTCTTATCGTGAAAACTGTGGAAGACAGCAACAACACCAGCAGTATTAATAGTAGCAACAGAAGTAAGGGCTCCAATAGTCCTTTTTATCTCATGCTTTAGAATGGTGTATGAGTTTAATACCAATCGCGGTATACCACACACATTCTGTGAAAAATGTAATTATTTCACCACATTTTTTGTTTTTGTTTTCCGCCCCCTCGAGCCGTGTTTTAACCCGGGTATTACCGTGCCCGTACCCTGAAAGTATCTGGGCCCATAATGATACCCATACCCGTTCCCGGAACTTCTGCAAGTTCTGTACGCCCGTGACTCCCTCTACTACCCAGGGTACGAGTACAACATCTTATACCTGCGTGGAAAATATGTGAAAGACGTCCGTCCGTGGCACAATAACTGGAACTTCTGTGAGTTCTGTAAGACTTTCACACCCTTACCCGGAAGCTCTGTGAGTTCTGGAAGACCTCCATACCGGTACTACGCAGAATCCACAAACAGCACTGCCGCTGTCGCGCCCCCCCCGTTGAACAACTGAACACAACCAAACAAAAAGTTACTTTTTTATTCAAGGGCTATTCATATTCAGGTCGATACCTTCCCCCCCCGATCTAATGTTTCGTTTCTGTATTCGTCGAGGTGTCGGCACGGGCTCCCCTCCACCCTCCCCTTGTCGCCGCTTTTGGCGTCCTGAGCTGCGTGGCGTAACCAATTCCTCTCCGCATCGCCCCTCTGCCACCTCGCCATAAAACAGTCTGTCTCGCTTCGACGACCCCCTGAACCACTTTCGACTCTTCTTAGCCGCCCTCGACCATAACAGCGTCGCTGCTCCGAACAGTAGAAACGGGCAGCTCTCCGTAGACCCCTCGGTGGCTTGAAAAATTACACAGGGAAAGTGGCTTGAAAAACTACAAAGGGAAAGTATTAATAATACGTATATTATGGTTGAATATAAAAATTAGGTTAATACCGGGTATAGTATTACAAATGCCTCGTACCAGGGTATAAGTATTATTTGACACCCTTGTACAATATTTTAGTATGAAAGCAGTACGTGTCATACATACACCATTTTTTCAAGTATTTGGTCCTCCCACGCGCCACTTCAATTTATCCCGAGAATACAGACACACATCAATATTATTCAGTGCTGCTCGGTACCAGGTAGTACAGCAGTAGGTATAATAATGGCGTTCAGTATATATATACCTGGTATATAAAATATTGGCGTTCAATATATATATATACCTGGTATATATTTAATATCAGGTATTTATAAAACAGTAGTATCAGGTAGGATTTACACACCGGACAAAATCTCCACCACGTACTATTGTAGTGGAAAATACTGCTCAGCTCAGCAGTGTGTGCATGAACCCGTAGTGCGCGCTTGGTATAGTTTAGCGATGATCGTGTCCGTCCCCGGTGGCTTGGTAGGTGGTCCGCCTGCCTATCAAGATCGATTTCGTGGGTTCAAATCTCACCGAGTGCATGCTCGTAGGGATTTTTTCTTGCATAAACAATTGATAAGCGGAAAGCGCGAGAGCGTGAGTTAGCTACATGCGATGGAAATCGACGAGCAGTGGGAATGCTGAACTCTATGCGCGATAGAATTGAAGGCACGTACCGGGGGGGAGAAGGGACGACACCTGTGACCACGGCTTGTCCAGAGGATCGTCGAGGGTAAAACCTCCTACGAGTGGGCTAGAAAGTAGAAGTGATGATGAAAAAAATATATATATATGTATCATATTCGTATATATATAATAAATATATAGTTTTGTGTAACAGCAGTACCAGGTATGAAATACGCACCGGAAATATTAATATTCCCTACTAGTGGGAAGCTAATACGTCCGCCCTCGGAAAATTAATTTTCAAATATATGTAGACGCACAACGCTCCTAGAATTCTGCAGCTTCTGATGAAACAGGTTTTGTCTTCGTCGTACCAGGTACGAGGTATTATTTATGGGACGTGTATCCTGCATCCGTACACCGTATAACCCGTAGTACCCCTGATCGAAGTATCACACATAGATTGCTTGGATAAGTTTCGGCGAATTCGTGTTGCCCGCGATCTTGTGAAATTCGACAGTTGAAAAAAAATCCCACACGTGGCAAGCTACATGCAACCTCAAATATATATTTTTATTTCTCAAATATACACACCCACTCCTTGAACTTTGCAGCTTCAGATTTTTTCTTTCTGATATATGCACTGCTATGCGCTCCATGAGGCCATATAAAACCCGAAGTACCCGCGATCGAAGTATCACTCAAAGCTTGCAAAGATGAGCTTCGACGAACTCCTCGATCTCACGGCTGTTGTTTTTTAGTTTTTTACACCTGAAGTAGAGCAAAATGCTTGGGAACCTTTCCAAAATAGAAATAAACAATTGAGCCAAACGACTTGCCGTCGCTAAGAATGCGCATCATACGAGAGGCGACAGCAGCGTCGGCAGGAGAAGGACGTGGTGGGCAAGTCGACGATCGTTCCCTGAAGGCTCGTCTGGCGAAGGAGGTGGTAAAAGCATCAAACACGACTGCAAGGTCCTTAGTCACTCCCAGTTACTGGCACGAAGCGGGTAGTTCGAGTCATGATTCCTGCGGCAACGTTGTGGCGCGAACCTAATTCCCTATCTTGTCCGCCCTCACTCGATTGTACCGTACTCAGTGCCGACAATACCAGTCGTCAGTCCGAGAGAGTTTCAGCAGCTGACTCACGCACAACGACCTTCGGCAGAGACTGGGCCCCGAGCGCAATGCAAATAAAGAATACTACATAATTTTGAAGCTGAGTCCGCATCTCATTCCCGAGGACAAGAAATTCGACCACCGTCTGGGATTACGTCAATCAGGCTTTATCAGGCCGCGGTTCGTTTTATTCATAAGGTGCCCGTGAAGAAAAATAGGCACTGCTGGGTTTGAACCCCAAAACGTACCGGGCTTCCGGGTGTTGTAACAAAGTTATTGTGCTGCAGTCTTATAGAACTTGAAGAAGTTCCGGGTACGGGTATCAATGTCGTACATAACTTACAGAAGTTCCGCGTACGGGTATAGAGGTCGTACAGAACTCACAGGTGTTTCGGGTACGGGTATGGATGTCCAGAACTTACAAAAGTTCCGGGTACTGGTATCAATGTCGTACATAACGCACGGAAGGTCGGGGTACGAGAAATATACCAGGCAAAATACACTGGGTATGGTTCTGTACGTGCCCTACAGAACCCAACTTTGCGAAAATCGACTCGAGTCGACGAGGGACGAAGAGACTGAAATAGTCTCCCCATAAAACCAAGACACGTGTGATACATATTCCGTAGTGAGGAGGGGGGAGGAGCGCCCGCTATGTAACGCCCGAGTGGAGTAAGTACTGGGAGAGAGAGGAGGAGTAACTGTGGGGCGTACCATCTTCGTCCGAGATCCTTGAATCATCCTTTGGGATTCTCGGAGCACCGACATCTTCTGGGGTCTCTGGAGCTCCATCGCTCGAGGTCAGTGGAGCGTCGTCACCAGGAGCTGGAGTGTCAACAACAGCCGGAGAGAAATAATTTAGGACAGGAGCATCGCCAAAAGGGCTGAAGTATCAGCGACAGCAGGAGGATATTCGCCAAAGGGTCGAGTGTGCCCATCAGGAGCTGAAGCGACATGGCCAGGAGCCACACCTACAACTTCCCCCGGGGTCACGCGTTGCGTTTCGCCCGGGGTCACACCTCCTACTTCGACTGGGGTCGCACCGGATGCACAGTATCACGTGGCCGCCAGTACGATGTAGGTTCCAACTGCCGAGGACTGCTTCACCAAGGGCACCTTTGAGGTAGCGTATGACGAGCTGTTGACCCCTACGCTGTTGCGGAGCGCGCACCGCGAGTAACCCCTGGGATCAGGCAAAACCATCGGATAAGGGCGGGGTATCGCCGACAACGATCGAGACCAAAGTCAGGTCTCGGAGAACACGATGGTAGAATACCAAGATCGCCTTTGCGGACGAACGAACACCGTCCGGGACCCTCGGGACACAAGCACGTGAGGTCATTGGGGCATCAGCGGTGGGTACTACTGGATGACCACCGCACCTCGGAGCATCAGCACGTGGTACCACTGGATCGTCATCGCCTGAACTTACCGGAGCTACCAAAGGAATCGCTGGATCAACAATATCCTATATTACCAGAGTACCAGCTGTAGCTAGAGCATCATGATCGTCAGGGGTGGACCGATCAGCGACATCGGTATCACCCGGGGCCAACTGCTCTTGAGCTACGCCCTCGACCCAAGCTGAACACCGAGACCGACAGTGAACTGATGGAGATTACACGCTCACGTTAGCGGAAGGACAACCGTGGAATAACCCCGCGGCAGGATCTCTGGACTCCACAGATGTTGACGGAGAAACAGTACTGACATCAACGGCCTTCGTGTACACTTGCAAGGCAACCACGGGCTTGCTCTTCTTCCTGGACAGAAGGCACATCAGAATCGGAGCCCAAACGCAGACACTTACAGCATGCATAACCGAAGGACGAGCTATTATTGACAACCAACTTTCGGAGCGAGTGAGGCCATCACGTTGACCACGTAGAATATCTACATCAATGTTCATCCTGAGCAAACTCGGGGACGCAGGGCTGCAATCTTGAACCTGCGCACACGGCAGGACACGCACCGGACCTTTGAACAAGCTTGATATAGCGACTATTTCGCGGCTCAAGGACCTCAACACGCAGAGCGAAAAGACCCGTCATGTGAACGAATACTACCAGGAAGTCGATGTATACCAAAGCTGATGTCTCTCAAAAGCAGCTTTCGTAGTCTCGCAACTATATACTCGCTGGCAGTGCCCTTTGTTCCTTTGCTTGCGTGCGGCAGGAACATGGGGAGACTAAACGGTTCTATGCTTGTTGCGTTATTAACGATGTCACTGTTTTTGACCACTAACATACCTTGTTATTGGTCGCCAGACTGACTGGAATATTGTTTTGTGTTTGGTTCTGTAGTCGTGTAGGCTTGTAGGTAAACCTGCGTAAAGCTTGTAGGCTTTACAAAGTACGCAGAGACGTGAAAGACTGCTATAATGTCGTATGTTTCTCCATTTTAGGTCACCAACTGATTACTGGGGTATTGCTCTCGCATCGTATTTGGTGGCGCACGTATGCCACGAGTAGGGTATGTCCCAAGACTACACCTATACTGACGCCGTTTATATACGGGCCGGAATATGGTGTCAATTGTCGCCTATGAATCAGAGAAGAGGTTTCCCCAGCAAAACTCATTGTTTTGCAAGTCGTCTCGAGATTGCAGAGAGTTAAGGAATTCAACCATTTGGTGTCGAAGAGCAGTTTTGACGATGTCACCTCCATCGAGGGGTCGTGTTAGTGTTCGATACCTCGCTTCAAGCAGTACGCCAGTAGCCCACCAGGTCGCTAATCAGGGACAAAATCATCTGCAAGTCCGTGCATAGTAGCACGATTTTTCCACGTATTAGTAGTAGATACTTTTTGTAAGAATGTTATATTTTGGTACTCAAAAGGCGCCGTAATAAGAGCACCACAAGAGGTTCCCCTGGTAACCGTTCCTCGGTTGTCGGAAAATTAGCGATAAGAAAAGTTTGCGAGCAAAGATGGAGGAAACGTCACGAAAACACGTCGAAGAACCGTCACGAGCAAGCATCCGGAAATGTACGACCTCTCTCGTAGAACGCGTCTGAGAGTTGACTGCTGGTGGCAGCCGCATCTTCGCACTCTCGTTTCTCCCTATCCACCTGAGAGTGCCATTTAACATGGCATCAGCAAGACCATTGTTTGTCTAAGAACGCTCGCACTTGGACTTGTCTGTCAGCGATCCAAGCGCTCACCTTTCGACTATGATCATAGTCGGTCACACTCCTCCTCACCGAGGCACCCCTGTATCGTTATAAAATTTTCATAGATTCCCAAGTACGGCAACTCTCAACTGCTCGGGTCAGTTTTCACCGTTTATGGCGCAAGGCAATGTTTCTTGGCGTGCAGAACACTACAGGTACGGTTACCAACGTCAATAACATAATTAGTCTAACCAACGGGGTCATCGATTGCATACGTGGCCGGGATCCCGTCATTGCGAGAGTCGAAGACATTCCTGGAGGCCTCGAACAATGTGGCAAGCTCCACAAGTTGTCGATCACCTCTCGGTTTGGTGCACGTAAAGGTGTGTTACATTGTATAATGTCTCCACAAACATGTTGCGCCTATGTTTTGCGAGGGGGGGGTCCCGGCCACCTGACTGTTGATTAATTGATTGCTGGTTGTGGGGGTTGCGCCAGGTAACGGTACACTAGTGCCTTGGATAGTGAGGGCTGCCGGTATAAAATATCTCCTCGGGCGGATATCTCCTCTACCGGGAAGTAGAGCTGAACACCTCTACGAGTTTGGTGGTTGCCGCAACCAGCAGCCACCACACCAATTTATACAAGCGCAAGTTCATATGTGACCGTTATAGTACCCTGCTGTATTGTCCGCGAAAAATGAAAATCGACAGCAGAGGACGACACGTGTTGTGGATCGGAGCATATATTGTGTTGGCTACCAGGCTGTCAATCAGACGCCTCCTATTCGTCCGCTCTCAGCGTATGCGAGTCGGTGCCCTCTATTGCCATGTTGCGAGGTTTACTATGGCCATCGCTTGATGAGGCCAAGGCCAGAAGAACGACGAACACTCCAATGGAAGAACCCCGTTCGCCCACCATCTATTGATAGCTGACAAACACGCCAGGCAATCCAGCACGCCAAGACTACTTCTTGCAAGACAGATGTGACTGTATAGCACCCAATACGAAATTGAGAGGCTCCTCGATTGGCACCCGCTTGATCCTCCATATGAGCCTTGGGTCGCGCCGCTACAGACGTGCCACGCAACCGCTGTTCATACATTAAAACAACCAACAGTTTTCCACGCTTACGCACTTGAATACCGATAGCGGTCCGCGGGGTTTGGCAGCAGAGATCCGACAGTGAGCAGTATAAATAAGATGCTGCACGTAATGCCTACATCTGCCGGTGGCTAAACCTTCTACCTTTAGAGAGATTCAGGAACTCGTTGTGCCCCACACTGCGGGGGCGTGTAAGAGCACCAGGACCGCTGACTCATATCATGGTGCCTAGTACAGTATACGACCGTATTTCATACAAACGTTTTGTCCAAAGACGCCTTGCGGGCCGAATAAGAGGTGGCACAGTAACATGCATCAACCTCTTCAATTCGAGCAACAACTCCCGTGGATTGCGCCGTTGAACCGCTCATCGTGAAACCCTTTGACTAATCGCGATGACAACCAGAAAGCGTTTGTTGCTTGTGCGGTAGAATTATGCGTGACTCTGGAGGGTTGTGATTCTGGTGTGCTTGTCAGTTTTTCCAGGTCATTTGGCATGAAAGGTTGCCCTCGACGAGTTGTCACTTGTTGCGTTTCGTCCCTTTTACCCAGCTCATTTGGCATATTAATTTACGTTCGACAACGTTCTGGACAAGACGTGGTCGCAGTCGCCTTCGTTTCTCCCCTCCGCATATGCCTTAGTATGTATCTGCATTAGAAAGCGCAACGTTGTAACGGTCGCATCCGAATTCTCGCGAGACACGCGTAGGTTGCTTTTGAACTACAGCAGCATCACAAAGTATATCACCAGCTGGAGTACGAATAGCCACCGGAGGGTGTCCCCTCTGAGCCAGGCATCCAACAGCCTATTTGCTCACTAAGACGTACTCACCGCCTTCATACTGCGCGACCGTACACAGGCTTGGATCCCCTCCTCTACAATGGAAGGGGAGTTGGCGGACAGCGAGAGGAAGCGGTAGAGCTGCATGTTGCGTGTTTCATGGGTCTTGTCTCCTTCTTGGCGGGGAGGCTTGAGGTGTTGCGAGTCGCGCCGTGGCACACGCATATCCTTTTCAACGCTGCTGCTCGGGCTAATATCCAGACTGCTACGGTGACGTCCACGCCACTGACAGACGCAGGGCTGAACGGCACTGGCGAGGTCATCCAGGTGGGTGGGTTCTACAGAGGCGATCTTCTTGCTAGGCTTACATGGTCTGCTCTTTGCTGTCTTGGCGCTATGCTGAGTACTGGATAAGGCGGTAAAAACAAGTGTGCTACCGTGTTTGCACCAGTTATGCTGACTGTGCTCGAACAAAAGCGCGCCCAACACTGGTGGTTCTGCATTTAAGCCCTTACAAACGCTCAATTAGGCCAAATAAACCGCGAGTATACAGAGTAAAGGCCTACCTCTTGTATGTCGACACCATATGCCTCTCTGGTCAGGAGCATACGTACGCTGCTCTATATGTGTAAATGAAAGGGGGTCTATTGTCACCATCCCCTGCCTAAAAACAGAGTCCTGTGTGCTTGATACCTACAGTACCGATCTGGTTTGTATCGAGGGCCTTTTGGTAGGGGTGCGGGCACGTATCGTCTCTGTTCGGATGATTCTCAGGGCGCGTACTCCATCAGCATCTGCCCACGATCTGCAAACGGACCGCATAACGAGAGCAATACCGTTGTGGTGGCTACTCGTACAGACGCTGGTCACAAGGTACATGTCCGTGGAGCACGCACGTCCTACAGGGAAACTAAAACATAACTGGCATCGAAAAAACAGATAACATCGCTGTTCTGATCGTTTCGGAATTCCCCAAATCCGACCTCGACCCCAGGTCGTCGACACTGGGGTAGATGAAACATCGTGCTTTTTTGAAGACGGTGGTGGGCTGAAGGTGGCGCAAGGGCATTACTTTGAAACGTTAGGTGTGTTTCTTGACGTCTTCTACGATTCCGCGCCATCATCCTCTGCCACGGCGATCCTGGACTTTAGAGGTGGAGATTTTTCGTTCGATATCGATAGGCGCAAGGTGTGTGTGTTGCGACTCCGAGAACTTCCATGCTGTTTGACGTTGTGTGTATAGGGCCGACAGATGCGCACACGGCCAGATTACCGTGCAAACACTGCCGTGAGAGTTGCCCTACGATTAAAAAAGGTGAAGTTTACATCGGATTGTGCTCGTAGTCAGTCCATTGGTGCGATGGGTATACCAAACGAAAACTTGCAAAAGGCGTGTTTGTAGATGCGTCTACAACGACGGTGCGTGTTACCGCAGAGTAGAGTGCGAACATAACGGGAATACTGCCAAATGACCGAATGTGAGAACCGCACTCAAACACCGCTACAGCGAACACTTGTGGTAGGAGATGGATCGGTATTATCCCCTCATGACAATACGTTAAAAGCGGGGGTCTACAGCATATATGTGCAGGTGTTTTTTATCTTAGACTGTGTCCAAACCTTGAAAAAACGTAACTTTTTCGAAAACGTCGGACGGATTTGCGGACCATTCCCGGCCTGGGGCCGAGGTCACACATCCCACCAGCGCGCTACCTAGAGCGTTTGGGTGAATGGCGAAACATCCACCTAGCGATTAGGTCAATGTTATTCGGTGGTGTACGCTGTATGTGAAGGTGGTCGCTTGGTGAGTCATTTTGCACTTGACGACATGTCACGCATGTCCCATCTTTGTGTAAGGTATGCCGCGCCCCTCGTATGCAGCAGTGTTTGACCGATTACGCATTTCTCGCGGTACCAACCAACGCATGGCAGATCGTCCAGTACATCAATATCGTCAAGACCGACTCTGATATTAGCTCCTCATTACCGTCAACAAGCGACGGCCGCTACATCTACTGGGTACCGGGTGATTCGTTCGGACAAGATGACGCGGCCGGACACGGTACCCACACGGCAGGATCGGCGGCGGGTGCAACATTGGCCAGGCCGGCTGATCCGGTAACGTGCAGCGGCGCGGATCAATTGAGCTGTGTCGGCGGGTGTATTGACGCCGACGCGATTTTGTCCATCGATGACTTGGTATCGCCTTCTTATCAGTTGGATGGATTGAATGACATAGATCGGATCTGCCCCATGTTCGGTTGCGAGGATGCGACCACGGACACTTGTCTGGGAGATGACGTCAGCGAGACCCTGACAGATCATGGGGGCATGGCCCAAGGCGCCAAGCTGGCGATCTTCGATGTCTTTCTGGACGTCGTTGGGCTCTCGTATTATGCCGGCAACGGATTGTGGGAAGCGTGCATGGACGCCGGATGCAAGCTGCATTCAAACTCGTATGGCGGTGACGGCATCTGCACCCCGTCTTCGATGGAGCCGGAGTACGACGATTTCATGTACAATGTAAGCTGGGTGATTGCTGGTGAGCTCATCGGGTGCTTGGATCGTTTGCGGAATATGTCATTCTTGAACCGGGCCCGTTCATGTTTGCCGAACGACCGTGGTGATGATGTCATGCTCAGAGACAGGTCTGTGACTGCGACGATGCAGGCTACGGTAGAGATGTACCCACGATTTTCTGGGTCTAGTCACTGAAGGAGCGCTCCGATATGTTGATAAAAATGACAGTGCAATCTATGAGCAATGCCATGGCCTAGGTATGTATCAAACAGTAGATGTAAACACACACGTGGTGTTGGGTGTTTTTCGGGTGAAGAATCCTGTCAGTCGGAAAGAATTTCGCCAAAAGACGCGCTGCCCCTACAGTGGCAAGCGTCCTCTCGCCCCCTTTGGCGCGCGATCAAGGGCACGTTGCAAATTCTTGACACGACCTCTCGACAAAAAAATGACCTGCAAATGGCGGCTTAGGTGTTTCGAACCTCCTGGATGGCGGTCTGCATGTTTTATTTATCTCCGCTTCCGGTTGTCCTCTTGCCGTATCCCGACAGAACCCCGAGAATCTGATGATATTTTCCGCTGGCAACGCCGGCGACATCAACGATGGCCGCACAGTTTGCACCATAGGAAACCCGGCAATTGGCAAGAATGTTCTTGCAGTCGGGGCTACTTCGTCGGGACAAACACGCATCACCACCACCGGGGAAGATGGCACAGCTGCGGATGGCACTAACGGATTCGCTGACATCGACACGGTGTCTGTCTTCAGCTCCTACGGCCCTACCCAGGATGGTCGCATCAAACCCGAAATAGTCGCACCAGGGGACATGGTAAGCGTGTGGACTACTCTTCGATGGAAGTCGAGAGCTGCTGTAGAGAGGGTCCTGGCATAATGTCGACTGGCAGTAGCCGTGGCTTACTCCTTGGACGGCTTCCCAATCCAACACGCAGCGAATAAATTTTCGAATCCTTATTCTGCAACTGTGTCGATGGTCGCAAGCAATGTAATTCGTACATAGAGTGACCACAGTTGGCTAGAGGATTTTCTCTTACGTACACCGTGGGCCGTTTCGCTTGGCAGATATACTCCGCTGCTGGTGATGGGACAGACGGGCATTCCTGCAGGCTGTATGCGTACCGCGGCACATCCATGTCGTGCCCAATCGTTGCAGGCGCGTCGGCAATGGTGAGCATCAGAAACATGCCGTGGTTATCGTTGAAGTTTTCTAGGTGCCCTTGCTAGAAGGCCGCGATGTGTATTGCCCAAGCGAGCACAGCCTCGTGTCTCCCCCGCGTCGACCTATAATCGAATCCTCGAAGCTAGTTGTGTTGCTTTCGAGATGGCTCCAAATCATGCATGTTGCGTTTGTCTCCCAGATACGGCAATACTTCGTTGATGCAAGCTTCTACGCTGCCGATGTGTCGGCGAGGGGTTTCTGCGGCCAAGCGTTCCTGTGCGAGGGCTTTTCTCCTTCTTCGGCAACCGTAAAGGTGAGACACACGTCTTGGCTTTGTCGAGAGTAGTCAAGTGCGATGCCGTTGACATGTTCTTCGTGTCGAGAATGGCTGATCAAGACCTGAACACCTGCTCGAGTATAGGACTGAGACGTTGTACCTCTGAAAATCCATAGAGAATCGGTTGCACTCTGAAACGCCGACGACGCCGTTAGTGCGGTTGACGCAGGAAGGAGTTGGGTTGGCTACGTGTATAAGTCACTGTGCCTGTTGTTCAGCAGTCCCCGACACGGCCTCACTCTCGTCCGCACTGTGCTAACAACAGGCACAGATATATTTGCATATGAATATCCGTAGGTAACCAAACCCCTTCATGCATGTCTTACCTCCGTGCTCTCGTCTAAATAGGCGTTATTGATCAATAGCGCTAACCTGATGGGCGGAAGTTCGGTGCCAGACGGATTTCGCGGCTTCGGGCGGGTCCACCTAGAACAGGGGATGCCGCTGAACGGAGAGGGAAGCCTGGTCCTTTTTGTCGCCGACGCAGCCAGCACCTCCATACCAGAGCTCACATTACAGGAGTACATTTTCGAGGTAGACGGCGCGGCGGGATTGGACTTCCGCGTCACGCTCTCGTGGATAGATCCCGCCGCCACCTCGCTCTCTGCCAAACAGCTGGTCCACGATCTAGACCTGGCCGTGTTCTCACCCAGCGGAACCAGGTTCACGATGTGGGAGTCCGGTGAGACTGACGAAGCGAATGTGAACGAGAGGGTGATCGTTGCTGCTTCAGACGTCGAAAGTGGTACGTGGAAAGTGTCCGTGTGGGCCAAGTCGCTCACCACCGACTTCCAGAGCTACTCTTTGGTTGTCAACGGGGCCATCATCTCCGTGACTGAAGCTTCTCCCATCGATTCCGGCGCGGTTCCTTCTGATTCGTCGAACTCGCTTTCGAAATCTAATGTAAAACAATCGTCGACCGCAGCTACAGCGTCATTTTTGGCGGTGGTTTCCTGTTATATCGTCTCGACCCTCGCAAATGCTGCGTTGCGCTTATAAGAGCACCTAGTACGTCTGTTTGTGGCTGGTCCCCACCCTCGGGCAGAGCATAGTCGTGATGGAGGACGAGGGACAGCCAATCGATATGTATACACACGGGCGTTAAATTAAAGCTGCAGTAATGCAAATCACAACAGCAGCCGGATACGATGCGGGCGAGACCAAACTGTCATTGTGTTTGTTTGTTCGAGGCAAGACTGGTGGTGGCTTTGCTCGAATGTGGGAGTGTTTGGATAAGTATATATAGAACGAGAGATGCTAACGGTAGGTACGTTGGCGCAGAAGTAGCCCACTGCACCACTTCTCTGCAGAAACGATACTATGGGATCGTGTACCTCGTGCGTGTATTTTTGTAGTTTTTTGTCAGGTACTGTTCGACGATTTTGTTGTTTTCGGAGTTGTCGTTCGACGAACGGCTGCGTGCGTTGAGGAATTTTTTGACTGACATGAAACTTAGCAGGTGACATGTCGCGTAGTCGCGAAAACAATATGGGACCAGCGTCAGAACGCAACTAACAACTCCAAAGCTGAGTATGAACCATACCGGCCGAAGGTACAGCTGGCGCGTCCGATTTTTTCTCAAAGTACACACGAACTACAAATTCCTGGGTGGGCATAAACACGGAACCATGGCGCGCCAGAAGGTCAGAAATGAAACCCGTACAGTACGACATTCCGACCGAGTTCCGACGGAAATTGTTTTTGGTGTTTATTGTGTTCGAGACCGCGCGTGTGGTCTTAAAAAGGCTCACGTTGGTCCTTCCATTTGTTCCTACACGACTTCGTATATTTTCCGAGTGGATGAGAGGCATCTCGCCTCTCTGAGAGGCATCTCGCCTCTCTCGAGCTCAGTTTTTTGTTGCATGGGCTTTGTTTTGGAGTCTCGGCGCGCTGTAAACCCTGTGGAAATTTGGGCCCATACGAGGGCAATTCAATGGGTTTGCTTGGCTCTGCACCTTGAACGCCGCAGCACACTTGGTCCTAGGAAGTGCTCCGAAGCAGTTTTCAGAAGTGTGTATCAGTTGACTGCAGTCTTGAGGACGTAATATAATTTACCCCCCAAGATTGAGCGCTGTATACGCACCAGGGCGTTGAAGTAGCTGTCGCATTGTCGCGTTGGCGCAACACCTGGGTTGGAAGGCTCATTCGTGACGAAGAGCGTTTTTTTACATAACTTCCATAATTTTTTCGCGCATTTTTTTGTCTTCCTGATTTTCCTCATATTTTTCTAAATATGTGAAATGTAACTTTCCTGGGTTTTTTTTGCTCCTGAAGAATTTCACAAAGTGCGACAGAACGCCTCCCTCCGTATCTAGTAACGTATTTCCAAACTCGAGAAATTCTAGAAAACAAAAGCTCCCCGACAAGAATGGGCCCAACACGAGGAGGTATGTCATGGCGTACAGCAGGCCTCTGCACGCACTCCGTGAGCGTTTATAGGGGTCATGAGGTTGGAGATATTGCTTCCAGGCGTGCCACAAGGGCCACAGCTGTACCCGACCAGAAACGAGACACTATAACGAACTGGTCTCGAATTATACCATTGACATGATTGATACGAAGGTGGTCTCCACGGACCGCATGCAGTACCTGTTCGTAATATGGTGTCAAAACTGAAACTCGAACTTTCTGCGGTAGATAAGAGCCGCTGGGAGACATGAGCTGTGAAAAAGGTAATTTCCTTGGAATGCAGTTGGTCTGAAGAGTTTTTGTGCAGTATCAACGATTTCGTTAAAACTGGATCAAGCTGTAGCGCTACAGTTTCTCACCTGACGGAATCCGTTCTTTTGCCGCCCCCCAGTGTACAGTAAGTAGTGTGTAGTGCTGTATATTATTTGTGTTACAGGCGAGTAGACACCAGGGTTAAAATTAGGTGGGGAAATGTTACGCAGGTGTACAAACGTTTTGAGAATTACTCGAGGAGCACTATCCGCCGGAGGCTATGCGCGCATCGCGACACATCCCTTTTCGAGCTCCGCAACCATTTCGCCCGGTAGGCGAAACAACATGTGCGGGGACTGCTGTGTCCGTTTCGCCGCAGTGAAAACGTTGTAGGGGTCGATTTCACCGTTAGCGCCTTTTTCTATGCTGCTGGACACGTTCATGCCGAAGTGCTTTGTGGCAGAAATAATTAGTATTGTTTTTGTGGATTTTAGTTCAAACGTACGTTTGCCGGTACAGACGCGCGTTTGGGGCGTATTAACGCGTGTATGGCCAAATTGTGAGCTCCGACAGGCCCTACGCGAGCAGCGGCTTTCGGCGGGGGATCACACCTCACCTACGGCTCATGGTGTGGGAGCCGAACCACGTACTCCTGCCCGTGGTGCGCTTCGTGCACCCCGCTTCGACCGCCTAATTTTAACCCCGGTGGACACAGTGAGAACGACGTCGGATCGTCATTCGATGTGCTGGGTGGTGAAAATCCCGAATGAATTCGTGGCGGGACTTTACGGTGTTCTGAAAATGGGACATCATACGTGCGCCTTCAAGGAGTGTCCGTTGACGCAATTTCACAGTATATATACAACAGGCGGCAACATATATTCGGCGTTTTCGCTTCCCAGGCCGATACAAAAACACAAAACAGAAATTCACGAACATCTCAAACAAGCACCGAACAGCGGTACAGCAGCAAATGCTGGTCATGTCGCAACCCAGCAGCACCGATAAGATGTTCATCGCCAATAAATAAAAATACCGACAACGACTTCTCAAACTCTAGGGGAAGCTTGCGCAATCCTGGTGAAGCGAAGCCCACGGGGGAGGGCACGCCGGCGCTGCGAAATATTGGGCGATCACCCAGTCGAGTGATGCTCACGACAACGGTCGCGGTGGGGAGAGTATGGGACCAGCCGGACAAACGACCGGACACCTGGCAGCAATGCATACTGTGAAACAGTTGCAGTTGGCGACAGCAAAACAATACTCCCCAAGGAACTTCTCCGTTGGAGTGTGACTTTGAAATCGTGCTGTGAACCACTGCATCAAATAACATGGACAAGTGATATCGGGGCATCCTCGAAGCAGCTGTGCGGAAAATGATCAGATTGCAGTACGAGGAGAGTGAGACGAGTAGGCAGCGCCTCTGTCATGGGTAGTGTTCAAGGGAGGGGGAAGGGAAGGGGGCAACCATGGAAGAAGTGTTACAGCAGGGTACAGCTCTCAGACCGTAAAAATGACCTGCGTTCGTTAGATCTCTGAGGCCGGCTCACCTGTTGTTTGGGAGTTCGAGGAAGTGCCTTCAAGCAGTAATGATCGGGTCATGCAGAACGTGGATCGATGCAATGCGATAGATGCAAGCAGTCAGCGTGAACACTCAACGAAGCACCACAGACACGATGACGGGCACGACGGGCACGGCAGGGCCCAAGGGGCTGGGGGTCGATAGGACAGAGGTATCACAGATCACTTGGCTTTGACTTTCTTTCTTCACTCTTGGTGGTGTTTTGTAAACACCGGGTGGTCCCGGAACCTCGTTACTGGCTCTGTACCCGAGACCGAAGGCGTTCCCACACCGGGGATCCTCCCTGCCCCTATAAGATCCGCCCAGAGGATGCTAATCAAAGCTTGCCCTCTGCCTATCGAATACACCCGACGCGTGACCCTGATCAGTACAGTGGTCTCGCGCCGTATTATCCTCCCCATAGCGCTGGTCACGACAGTCACAGCGCTATGAACCTCCCTCCCTGGCGCCACCCGCTGTAACACCCCCCCTGCCCGACACATAACCATTGTCGGCACAAAGCCGGCGCCCCGGTGCTAGCCCGGCGACAGCGTGTGCGCTTTCCTCCTCGGACACCCCCCCAGACCGGCGCATATGAGCGACGGTGCCCAGCGGGTATTACGATCGGGGACCGCTGCAGCGCCTGCGCCTTCCACCTCCGCACCTCGCCGTCGGCTCGATGCTGCAGCTCCTCTCCTTCCCTTAGTGCTGCCCTCAGACGGTGGTAAGAAGAGCGGCGGTCCTGACCTTCGTCCAGACGTTCTTCAGCATTCCTCTTCCATCCATCACCGTCGGCCCGATGTTGCAGCGCCCTTCATTTCCGCGGTGTTGCCCTTGGACGGTGGTAAGAAGAACGGCGGTCCTGACCTTCGTCCGGATGTTCTCCAGCATTCCTCCCCCGTCTATAGGCGTCGGCCCAATGTTGCAGCTCTCTTGTTCCCGCGGTGCTGACCTTGGACGGTGTTGAGAAGAGCGGCGGACCTGACCCTCGTACAGTCTTCACTTGCAACTGCCAGCGCCACATCTGTCTAACACGCTCGGATCATGTACTCATCGGCGAAAAAACATGTTTTCTTCCTGGCTCACCTGCATCTGAGGTGGGGGTTCCTCTCGAAGGCCTACGTCTGCACTTTGACAATAACCTACACGTTTAAGCTTCTGGCCAGACATAGATTCCACTGAAAGCTACCATCACGGGCTGTAGGAAGTTCATGAGTTATTTCTACTCCGGGCCAAAATTATTATTCGAGTGACTTAGGTCGTTTCAAGGTACTGACGTTCACGCCACATCGACTTGCTGGCACTAGCCAAGGTAAATATTTGATTCCGAGTTAAGTAAGTGTTTGAAGCTACTGGCGTTTGCGCCACCTCTATTCGAGTGACCTAGGTCGTTTCAAGGTACTCCACATCGACTTACTGGCGCTAGCCAAGGTAAATATTTGATTCCGAGTTAAAAAGTGTTTGAGGGTACTGACGTTTACGCCACCCCCCCCCCAGCACGGACACTGTCCACTCGTGAAACTTGTTCGTGCTAAAATCAATCACGCGTCTTAAAACGGCATTCGTGCAGACCTACTTCCAAATCGTACGCCTCGTATGCTTTTCGTGGAAGTAGTTGCAGCAAGGTGGAGACAAACACTCCCTCGACCACTATGCTTGGAGCGACAAATAGTGTCCTGTTAGGTTGCGCAGATCATACCAAAGCTCGTCGCGGTATTTCAGGACTTTGAGCTATTGTTATAGTGGCAGAACATGCGTACTACAATGCCTGGTAGTATGTATTTGACCACCCCACACTCTCGGAGTTTAAAGCGTTTACCTGCTGGCCAGATTCGTTCTCGGACAACCCAATCTTCAGATGATACTTACGCAAGGTGTGGACCTAACAACAGGCAGTGTATTCTTCAAACCAAACCGATCTTGAAACCCCTCTACGCCCACCGACCATGCAGTGTTTCTTCGTACGCGTTTGCTGATTTTTCACACCAGGTACCTTATATTTTTTTTCGTACGTAGTTATGTATGCGTCCCCGGTGGCTTGATAGGTGGTCCGCGTGCCTGTCAAGATCAATTTCGTGGGTTCAAGTCTCACCGAGTGCATGCTCATAGGGACTTTTTCTTGCATAAAAAATTGATAAGCGGAAAGCGCGAAAGCGTGAGTTAGCTACATTCGATAAAAATCGACGAGCAGTGGGAATACTGAACCCTATGCGCGACAAAAAATAAAGGCACGTACCGGGGGGGAGAAGAGACGACACCTGTGACCACGGCTTGTCCAGAAGATCGTCGAGGGTAAAACCTCCTACGAGTGGGCTGGAAAGTAAAAGTGATGAAAAAAAAAAAAAAAAAAAAAAAAAAAAAATGTACGATACAGATATATCATTGATTTTCATCCCATTTGTTATCTTCGCCCTTTTTTCTCTATCCCTCCTACGTATAGACATCCGGTGTCACACAGCAAGCTCTTTATTCCTCTCCCCGATGTGGTCTGGGCCTTGGGTTTTCATTTTTTATTGCGGAAATACTTCAGTTCTTCTTTGCGCCTACACTCGTTAGGCAATCTCAGCAGTTGATTCCACACTTTTTTGTTGTATATATTGCGTGAATCCCCGCCTCATCCATCTTGAGATTCGAGCTCCATGGTTCGAAGTAAAAGTGATGATGAAAAAAAATAAATATATATATATAGAAGGTCGAACCCTAATAAATATGGTATAATCTTTGTGTTTCTGTGCGGACATTATTAACGTAATGTACAGCAGATAATAATGCTTCAATCGAATCTTTGGCCATGGACGGAGAAGTACCACATTAATAGTATCGTACGAAGCTCATGCACAGCAGCAATTATCTCATTGCTCACTTCCTCGACGTAGTGAACAGAATTATACGGGGTATCTGCCAAGAGTAAACGGAGGCTGTGTGATACCGCTCGGTATGCTGAAGATACTGCTGTATATTATAGAATATGAATGAAGACAACATACTTTGCAGTCAGCATGAATAATGTGCGATCGTACGGATGTAAAACCTTTTTTATTATACTACTGGAATATAGACGAGGCGTATTACGCAGCTTGCAAAGTTGAGTATCAACTATTTAACCAGTCGAACTCACAGCTGACGTATTTCAAATTTTATAAAATACTACTGGATGTAGAAGGTATGGAGACCCCACGGATATGAGTCGTAGGGGTACGTACTTCCCTTATGTGTGTGCCATACCGTTCTATATACCCAACTACATCAGTCCAACCCAGTGTCCGTTCTGATTTATTATTATTTGCAGACATGTGAGATGGGTGTATCTCAGGTTCGACCTGGGTCTGCAGCAAGCTTCTCTTTCGGTAAGGTGTAGCGTGGAGGACACGCCAGGTATAGGTGAGGCTCGGCACGGTCAGCCGAGCAGAAGTGATCATGAAGCATGACGCAAGTCATCTCACATGACAGTCATCAGCAATTACTTGGTGATGGAGGCTGGTAATTCCCCGCCTCAACTATCATCAGATCTACGGAGATCTGCGGCCACTTTTAGTACAAGAGTCAATATCCACGATAACGGATGAACCACTGAGTGTAGAGTAACGACCTGAGACTCACATCGCCCCCCAATGTTTGAACGCCTCTTACTGGAGAACCCAGCAAAGGTTTCGAACATTCTAGAAGGAACGGTCTCTAGGTTCTCTACTAGTCAGAAATTTGTACAGTGAGTGGTAGTTGATGTATATGATTCAACTGGTTCATTTTCAAACCATGTCACTCCCAGCGTAGTGAAAACCACGGGCTTGTGTGACTATGATAGAATTTTACTACAGAATCAGTCATATACTAACGATGTATCAACTACCAGTGGCGGTGCGTAATTAATATGCGCAACCAGAACCTTTTATAACAATGGTATACGGAACCATGTATACTATGGTGTACGGAACCATGTATACTTGCTATGGTATACGGAACCATGTATACTTGAAATGGTATACGAAACCATTCATGATATGGTATACGAAACCATTCATACCATGGTATATTTACCCATTTATATGTGTTATGGTATACGGAACCATTTGTACCTAGTGATGATATACGAACTCAATCATTCTATGGATGTATATTATATGGTGTACGAAACCATGAAAACATAATGATGGTATATACGGAACCATCTATACAATGGTATACGAAACCATGTATCTGAACGATTGATGGTATACAAAACCATGGCATATTAATCTTGCATCACTAACAATGGTATACAAAACCATTCATACCTAACGATGGTATAGTGCATTTTTCAATGGCATACGAAACCATTCATATCGAACAATGATATGTGCCTTTGACGACATTCCAGCTTTTCTCGACGTTGCACAGTGTGTAAATGGAACGATTGCTTGCAAGCTTTGGTACACACAAACTGAAGAGAAATAAATGTGCTGAATGACAATTTTGTCAGAGGGCTTTGCATGCAGGGTGCGCAACAAACGATACGGACGTTTAGGTTGATCAACTAATTTTTTTTAAACGATTAAAAAAAATAAACAATAAAATCTGCATGTCTTGACAACGGTGTGGTTGTGACAACAATGGTGCAGTATAACGGACTGCAGGTGCATGGTGAACGATACGACGACAACATGTCTCCTCAGTCGGACAAGGCATCATCGACTTTTTGAGCAAGTACATGTTTGCGATTCAGTGAAAACACTGGAATCGACTTATATCGAGTTGATAGTACGAACTATCTATACAGTTGACGATCTGTACAAGAGACATTCTTGCAGTCAATGACGATTGACTGCAGACACTGTACTCATAAATATGTAGTAAAACAAGCGGGGACTCATAATGTGCCCGAGGATATATGACTTTGGATTGTGCAGGTCACGCGCACTGCTGCCTCTCCTCAGTCAATTCCAACGGAACGATTCCGACACTAGAGAATACATTCTCGATGTATCCAGGAATCTCTAGTGTCTCGCACAGAGAGACGGATGGAAAGCACACTGTGTCTCTTCCACCAAAAATGATTACGAAATCGTAAAACAAAAATAACGTTCATTACTTGATTAAATAACCGCACATGTAATGTTGTCCCTTCGCTAGTCGTTCGTACCGAGGTCGTCGCGGAGATGTCGTAGCGTAGAAGTCGCGGAGAAGTCGCCGTGATGAGGTCGCGGAGCGAGGGTCCCTTGTAGCCGTCGTTACGGCCGACGTAAGCCGAGCAAAGTTCTTCGTTGATATTTAGCAAGGAGATGCTAGAGCTAGTCTGACTCGGTGGGGGACCTTTTTGGTTACCCCAGAGTCTGCGGCGGATTACGTATCTTCCCGATAGCTTATCTCCCGAGGACGGGTCTACACCGTCAATGACGTGAGACCGCTCGTGACCCGAGATTTGATATTGCTTGACCGGTGACGTGTCCTTCGCGCGTGCGTATTACGAGATCTACGATATCTCCGACCCTGGCTTCCACATCGCCCCCCCCTTTATTCGCCGCAAGCCCATCTTAGCTAGGGATGGGCTTGTGGCGGTCATCGGGAGGATGACTAGTTAGGAAGCAGGGTGCTGATTTATCTGATCGAAACACAGCAGCTTTCACATGCGTTCATCCACTCCTTATAGCCGACGTATTGAGTAAACACGGGTGGTAAAAACCGGTCCGGCGAAGATGCATACATTTTCAAGCTTACACGCTGACAGCTTATGCTGAAGTTGTTTGGTAATTCCAAACTTTATCTCAACGCACTAATTCCGTGTGGCCACACGTACTATTGGTGCGCTCCCGTGGTTGCTGTTCTGAGAACCACGGGCAGCTGAACCCTTATTATTTTCGTGATTAGTCGGGCGGTCACGCGAGGTCGACGTGGTTGATTCAAGTGTATCAACTGGTAACCTCGTTTTAAGCGGGGCGGAGTCGCGTGGCTCCCATTCCCTGTGTGTGTGGGTTCGAACAATTTTGTGTGACAAGACGGTGGGTTTGTTGTTTTATCCCTAACTCAGTGTGGGCTTGGGCATGAATTGTCATGTCTCTTACAGCTTTCTACTGATGGGTACAACAGTTCTATTTGCGTCTCCTTGCCCCGGCTATTCCCACCGGAATGCCGGTTAGAGTGCCCGTCAGATCATATTAGACACACGTGTGTCTGCCATGTCTGACGGTGCTACTCTCATCACCGTTGTTAACTCATATGCCTACAGCCGAGTTAACCGTGTTTGCCAACTTGTTCGTGATTTTGTTTACGCCGCGGAGCATTGAGTACTTATTTGGCGCTGTCTCAACTTGTGCTCATTCCTCGCCTACTTTACGCTTCCGTTTCCCGAGAGAGGGGAGAAGGGGCGAAGGGGGCGGGGTTATCGCGAGTTGCAAACCCTTCTGGGTTCGGTATGCGGCGATTAATTCGTGACATTGGGGTATTTCGTCTGCGCGATACTCGAGGTCCGACTCCGGGCCGTATCCTCGCAGCCTCAGACGGTATTTGTAGTTGTGGGGGCTTTTTCTGCCAGGCCCACGTCTATGGTCTACTACCCTGTCTACGAAATAGGACTCAATTTTAGGTTGAGCCTGATCGGGATGGTCCAATGCGGGTAGGGGTATTGGTTTCCCCAAAAACAATTCCGCAAGTTTCTCGAATTGAGGTGCCGGCGGTGTTTCCCGTCTATGGTAGGGCTTTATGTGGGCAAGATGGACTGACACTTCTCGTGTGTCGTTCGTAAGTCGTACTCTATATACCACTGGTGATAGTTGTGAGCAGACAACATACGGTCCCCGCCATGGTAGCAGCAGTTTTGGGTTGGGACCATCCGCGTCCTGGTATGGTTTGTACACGAGTACTTCTTGTCCAGGTTTGAACACGGGGTACGGTTTGAGTTTGCTGTTATTTTCTGCTTGTTTGTCTGCGCGCTCGGTAAGATTTCGGCGTGCGAATTCGAAAGCAATCTGCAAATTGTCCCGCGTGTTTTGTGCAAATTCTTCGGTATCTGCTGTTCTTCCTACATGAGGAATTCCGAGAATTATGTCGACTGGAAGTCGAGGTTGTCGCCCGAACATCAAGAAAAATGGTGTCTCATGCATCGTAGCACTAAAACTAGTGTTGTGAGCTAATTGGACGAACGGTAATAGTGATGCCCAGTTGCTTTGATCTATCGTGCTATGCATGGCCAGCATGTTGTGCATGGTGGAGTGTACGCGTTCTGATACTGAATTGCCCTGAGGTCGATACGGAGTCGTTCGGGTCTTTTTGTATCCGAGAATCTGTTGCAGCTGGTATATTACCTTGTTTTCAAATTCGGGGCCTTGATCTGAGTGCAAGGTCTCTGGTGGGCCGAAGATGCTAATTATTCGTTCGATGATAGCCCGGGCTACTGTGTCGGCCGCCTTATCACGTACCGGCAACAGCACTGCAAAACGTGTCAGATGGTCCATCATCGAGAGAACATATTTGCATTCGATCCCTGCGGCTGAAGTTGATACCGATTTGTACTCTACCAAGTCAACCGATATTCTTTGGAACGGTCGTTCGACAGGCAAATGGCCTGTTGGGAGTTTGGGTCTGACGTGTGCTGTTTTTCGTCGTTGGCAAGCTTGGCATTTTTCGCACCACTCTCGCACGTCGCGGCTTATAGTAGGCCACCAATATTTCTGGCGGATTTTATCGTAAGTCGGTCTGGATGCGAGGTGTCCTCCTGACATGACGTGGTCGTGGTAAGCGTGCAGAATTAGAACGACAAGGGCTTCTGGTACTACCAACTGATCGCGGAATGTGCTTCTTTTTCGAAGGTGTCCCGGAAGATACGATTTGAATAACATTCCGTCTTGTACTGAATAGTATGACATGGTTGCTTTCGTTTCTTTCTCGGGTAAGGGCGCCTCTGCGTGCTGAATGTAGTCAATGTACGGACCGTACTCTGCTGCTTGAGCCGAGCGGAGTTTTTCTCTCGATCGACGGACATGAAAACATTGGTTGCGCTCGCGAATACTGACTTCACACTAAAAAGCTCTCTATCGCTGTGTACTGGTTCTAGGTTAGCCAGTTTGTCGGCGGAAACCTGATAAGGGCGGGGAGTTCGCGCTGTTTGTAGTCTCGGGTCATCTGGTACATTCCGGCAAATGGGTGCAAGGGACGGCTCAGCGATTTCTTGCTGATGCTCAAACGCAAACATTCGTGAAAGCGTGTCCGGCACGACATGTAGCTTACCGGGTTTGTGTTGGACGGTGAAATCATACGATTGTAATGCGATCGCCCAGCGTGTTAACATGTTCGATGTGTCTTGCATTGAGTACAGGTACCGTAGTGCCGCGTGATCCGTCACACATACAAAGTGTCGTCCCCATAAATAGGGCCGCCAGTGCTGTATTGCCAACACAACAGCGTAACATTCTTTGAGTGTAGCGGAGTAGTGGCGTTGGCTGTCATTGAAGCGTTGACTAAAGTATGCGATTATTACGAGGTCATCGCCTTTCTGCTGGGCGAGGAATGCTCCCGCGCCTGCTTCTGAAGCGTCAACGTGTATCACAAAGTCTTTAGAAAAATCGGGGAACTGCAGCACGGGCGCCTGGGTGAATAATTGTTTCACTGTTGCGTACGCCTGGTCGTGTTCTGGGTTCCAACGTTTAGCTACCTCCTTGACGGCCTCTTTCTTTGTGAGGGCTACCAGGGGTGCGATGACACTAGCCAAGTTAGGTATGAACTTGCGGACGAAGTTGACCATTCCAAGTACTGACCGCAACTCTTTAATGGTTTTAGGCGTCGGTAGGTCAACTATAGCTTTTACGCGATCCTCACCAATCCGAATCCCGTCAGCGGTCAGTATGTGTCCCAAGTATTTAACCTCTCGGGGTCCAAACTGTACTTTCGATGGTTTCAGGGTGAGGCCGGCGGCTTGCAATGCTTTGAACATGTTTTCCAGCAGTTGTAGGTGGCCCTCCCAGGTTGATGAACAACATATACAGTCATCCATATATACCAAGAGACCACTTTTCGGACCAAAGTGTGCAAAAGCGAATGACATTACTCGCGAGAACAGAAACGGCGCGTTAGCTATACCAAAGGGTAGGCGTTTGAAGACCCACTTTCCATTCTGCGTGACAAAAGCAGTTTTATCTTGTTCGCTAGCTGCTACTGGTATTTGATGATACGCATTTTGTACGTCGCATACGGTTATATAGCGTGCTCCTCCGACCGTGTCAAGATGGCTTTCTAAGTTGGGCATAGGCCATGACTTTTTGATCAGATTTTTATTTATGGTCGACCTGTAATCTACGCAGAACCGAGGGGTGCCGTCTGATTTTGCGACAATAGTTACTGCGGAACCCCAGGGACTAGGGCGCTGTTCAATGATTCCATCTGTTTCCATTTGGTTCACGCACTTGTCGATAGTCTCCTGTACGCGTGGGTTTGCCCGGTACGGAGTTCTATCTACAGAACGTGTTCCAGGTTCAAGGGGAAACGTTGCTTCGGCTAGGGTGCATTTACCTAGCTCTTGTGGTGACAGAGAAAAAAAAAACGCTTCGATATTTGGTACATAGCTCCAGTACTTGTGCGCATTCGCCAGGTGTGAACGTGGTCTTATCAAACGCTGTAGTAAGCGCTGCACGGAGTTCGTTGCGTGAAGATTCTAGTGTCCTGCTGTTGGTCTGAATTGCACTGGCTGTGTTGTTCAAGGCTACTGATACGGGTGTAATATGTCCGAGCAATGTCTTCCGTTTTACGTATACGTATTGGTGGGACGGGTTCGCGATTTGGACGACTGCTGTTCTATCCGTGGTCGACCAGTGGCACACTGTACGAGCAACTATCATAAATTGAAAGGCTTCGGGTACAGCAGAAGATTCGATGTCCTCGACCGTGACGATCAGTGGTTCAATTAGTGCAGCAGTGGTTTTGGTCGGTGCTGTCACCGATTCTACTTGTACTGTCATCTCACTCTGAGGGGGGATGCAGCATTTGTTTTTCAAAAACACCGGTACGGGTTCGGCATTATTATTAATTGAGACCACGGAGCACTGAGCTGTCGCAGTGTTCTCGGGGTGTGTCGTAGCATTCACTCTACGGTGAGATGCTTTTATTTTGACTTGAGATGTTTTGAATGACAATTGCTCTGTACTCTAATCGAGCACGCCGCCGAAGGCGTTCATGATAGAATTATCGAGTAGCATAATGTCTGGCCCTAGAGAGGGCAATACAAACGCCTCGACTGGTAGGGTAATATCTCCTAGCGTCAGTTCAAAGCGAACGTATCCTAAAATTTTGAGAGGTGAACCATCAGCACTGCTGAGGTTGATCGCTCCGGCTGGCACTGCAAAAATTTCAGTGTCTTTCATTGTGGGATGTGTCTGGACGAAGTTAACAGAAATGCACGGTACATCGGTTGCTGTGTCAATGGTGACATTGTGCGCAGGATGATTATTGACTCTGGCGTTTACTCGTACGCGTTTCGACGACGAGCTTAAAGCGGTGGGATATTTTGGATACCCACTCATAGCCGACGCATGGAAAGCATCAAAGTGCTTTTCCCGGTTAGCGTCGCATGATAAAAAACCCTGATGCTGATTTTTTTTCTCATTATTGCGGTTCACAGCAGAAACGTACAAGGCTTGCGGTACCATGGAAGGTGAAAACGTAACACTTTGACGCTGACTACTCTTCTCGACTCTGCTTGTTGTTTCTACGGTGTGTCCCACTCCATGCTGTACTGCTGCTGAGACACTCGGAACCTGCTGCTTATTCAATAAGTCTGTTACAGTATTCGACTGGTTGCCTGCATGTACGTGTTGTGCACAGGTGTTCGCCAGAGGGGTGGCTATCGTTTTGCGGCCACTTTTATTCCTCCTCTTATCACTAGGTCTACCGACGCTGGCTACGGTTACGCTAGCTGCTTGCGCTATCGTTTGCCCCGCGAGCTCGGTGGTCCTAGCCAACCTACTCCCCGAACCGGTTTGAGGAAACCGGCGCGGGCCTCCTCATTTATCTTTCTTACTGACTACCCACCCCTTCTCCTCATGCGCCTTAGCCAAACGGCACTCGGGGCGCGAGTGGGAGGTTCGGTGCCGACACATAGGGTAGTCGCATTCGGCCCCCGCCGCTACCGTGGCGTGACGGGACTTAGAGCGGTCTACGCTCACCGACCTGCCGCGCTTCTCGGCCGAGCCGCGGGTGTCCTTTGCAAAGGTGACCCGTTGGGCTCGCCCTCGCCCTGCTGTCAAGTTGGACACGATGGCTTTCTCGATGTTTGCCATCGAGGTAATCAACTGTCGATCAGGACCAGGGGAGGCACCGGTGACAGCGGATGCGTACGTAGTCGGAGGTGGGGTGGGGGTTCCGCGTAAGGCGTTCGTCTCGTGTTTTTTAGCCCGAGTACGAGATGCTTGGTATGTGAGGGAGGGGTCTTCACGGATGAGTTCAACTCGTATCGGGGGAATCAAGCCGTTTTCGAAGGTAGCCATCAGAGGTTTGCCACGCGTGCTTGTACGGCGAGACGTTAGGGGGAGCGGTGCGTTTGGCTTCAGCCAAGAGTCGTGCATAAGCTTGAGTTACTCTCAGTCCGTAAGAATCGACAGATTCACTACTCCCTTGCTTGAGGTTAGCGATGGTGCGAGCGAGCAAGACGATGCGGTTGACTGGGCTGAACAAATTTGTGAAGGCGTTGGTCCAGTCACGGTAAGAGCGGGGGGCTCGGATTTCGAGAGCGTCCTCATCCTTGGTTAGTTCGGCCAGTTCTTTGTCGGTTCGCCACTCTAAGGTCTCGCATTGCAGCTGCTGCATGGTGGTGGCTGTTTCACCGCTGACTAGGAGGGGGAGGTACTTGACTGCGTGGTGGTCGATAGTTGCATCCGGTGTATTGTCAGGTGAGTGTAAGCGGATGCGAGAGCGGAAGAGTGCCATGATTTGGGGCACGTCTTCCGAGGGTGATCCGACCAGTTTCAGTGAAGGCGGAAGGTCTGTCTTTTTGATGGAAAACTTTCCGTGATCAATCGGCTGAGTCGAGATTCTAGTTGACTGGCTATTACTAGTCTCTTCACTTACAGCAGAGGGTGTACGTGCTGGTTGCGTCACGAAGGAAGTTGCAGGTGGGGCTACAGCAGAGGATGTACGTACTGGTTGCTGCGAGGGGGCGTTGGTGGGTGGGGACACAGCAGAGGATGTACGTGCTGCTTGCGTTACAGCAGAGGGTGTACGTGCTGCGGGCAAGGGCTGGCTAGATGGGTCGGGGGGGGAGTGGCTGCTGCTGTCAGAACTGCTCGACCGCTGAATCGGGGTGGCCTCGTCAGTTTGTGTGGTTGCGGCCCCGGCGAAAGCTACATCGAGATTCTGTGTGGGCAATACCGAGACTCCTCTCACCTCTCCCATCTGGGCAGCTGTCGAGGTAATCAACTCTCCCATCTGGGCAGCTGTAGGTCCGTCCACGGAGCGTGCGTTCGTCGGCATGACCAGTTGCAGCACCCAGGCTGGCGGAGTGGTGCCGTTTAACATGCAGCGTCGAAGGCACGCTGCTGTTTCCAGGCGAACGGGGTCACCGGGGGGATAAGGGTTCGGTCCCGCCAGAACGTCCTCCGCCAGTCCGGAGGCTGAGGCGGTCTCCTCCACGGGTCGTTCTTGGTGACTGCCGGGGTCGCTAGACCCTTCGTCGCCGAGGCTGGGGCTGGGCTCCTCGGCTGCCGGCTCCTCGGCTGCAGGCTCCGTTGCGGCAAGGTCCCCGTCGGCGGACGCTAGATCGTCGTAGAAATTGGCGTCCGTGTCTTTGATGGAGGCCGCTTCAGCCGCCAGGCGTGTCTTCGTCCGCTGCTTCTTCGATCTACCTCCTGAGCGTGGCATTTTTCCAAAACCAAGGTGGTCACCAATGTAATGTTGTCCCTTCGCTAGTCGTTCGTACCGAGGTCGTCGCGGAGATGTCGTAGCGTAGAAGTCGCGGAGAAGTCGCCGTGATGAGGTCGCGGAGCGAGGGTCCCTTGTAGCCGTCGTTACGGCCGACGTAAGCCGAGCAAAGTTCTTCGTTGATATTTAGCAAGGAGATGCTAGAGCTAGTCTGACTCGGTGAGGGACCTTTTTGGTTACCCCAGAGTCTGCGGCGGATTACGTATCTTCCCGATAGCTTATCTCCCGAGGACGGGTCTACACCGTCAATGACGTGAGACCGCTCGTGACCCGAGATTTGATATTGCTTGACCGGTGACGTGTCCTTCGCGCGTGCGTATTACGAGATCTACGATATCTCCGACCCTGGCTTCCACACACACACATGTATACTTTAAACTATATGAACACTGTACACGGCTACTGTAGTCGAATAACCCAACAATAATGCAAAAGTGTATACTCTTGGTATATGCACACCCCTGCATAACTACTAGTTGAACGTCAATCTCCCCCTTGTATGTCTCAAACTCTATAGCAAATTAATACAAATAAAATGCTATCCTTTCGCGTGAGGCACATTCACACGAAGTAACACAACACAATCCACACGGGTATCTCAACGATATACCGGGACACATGCTGTTGGGGTTCAGCATTTAGGTGTCTGACCATGACTTGGTTCGTGGGCACTACTGCACAAACGATATCTCCCAAGCATCCACAAGACAACTGCACGTGAGGTTGCGAATCACATGTTAAACGACCCACCAAAAACGAACGACATCCGGCCGGATATGCAAATGGTAGTGGGGGGTGGTGCGACGGTGCTGACTACAAGTACTCCCAGGGCTATAGCGACGTCGACAACGAACGATACTGGGGCTTGTGTCAGGGTAACGAGTCGACGACGTCTCGCTTACGTTTTGGACGATCAAATGCATGCGGATCTTCAGCTAGGATCCTCGTACGATACGATCTGATCATCTCATGACATTGTGGCACGATATTGCCATGTCTCCAAATACCCAAACTAGACGGTTTATCTTTCACGAGAAAGTGGTATTGGAAATTAGTCGACGAGGCTTTACCAGGGCCACGCTTATGACTCTCAATTGCTTCAATAGCATACGGGCCGATGTGCACGGTGAGCACAGAGCCGTCTAAGTCAGGTACCGGCAACGTAGTTCCTAAAAAGAAATCGTTCAGTGCCTGTAAAATCCGGTACTGAGATAGACGCGTCATTATGGTATGCCTTCATACGACCTAAAAGAACTGATGTTTCCGCAAGTTCGCCATCTCTCGCAACACGATAAATCACGGGTGATAGTTGGGACCGAACAGTAAATGGACCACGCCAGGGACTAATAAGTTTGGGGTTGGGTCCGTCAGCAACGGTATAGGGGCGGTCTACTAACACTTGATCTCCCTGCTGATATTGCGGAAAGGACAATTTCTCGTTAGATTCTGTCTGCTTATCGGTACGTTCCTGTAAATTGCGACGAGCAATTTCGTAAGTGAGTTGCAGATTTTCAACGGTACGACGGGAGTATTCCAATCGTGTTCCAGAACCAGACGTGCACGGGACGCCGAGAATAATGTCAACGGGTAACGAAGCTCTACGGCCGAACATTAAAAAATGCGGGGTGTCTTCGAGCGTTTTGTCATACGCTGTGTTGTGCGCGAGCTGAATAAACGGTAGTAATTCTGCCCAATTGTCGTATTTAACGTTTACGTACATCGCCAACATGTTGTGCAAAGTACTATGCACACGCTCTAAGACGGAGTTGCCCTGTGGGCGGTACGCTGACGTACGCGTCTTTTTAAACCCAAAAACGGCTTGCAACTCCTTGACGAGTTCGTTTTCAAACTCACTACCTTGGTCCGAATGCAAAGTTTCCGGAGCAGAGAAAACAGAGAACACGCGTTCTACAAGAACTCGGGCGATTGTGGCGGCTGATTTGTCGCTAATCGCGACCAACACGAGAAAACGAGTCATGTGGTCAATCACGGACATGACATACTTCGAGTTATTCGACGACGATTTGTACTCTACTAAGTCAATAGCCACGCATTGAAACGGGCGGGAAACGGGACGGTGACCAACAGGCAATTTCGGCGTACGATGGGACGTCTTGCGGTGTTGGCACGATGAGCAGCATTTGATGTGCTTTGCTACGTATTTCGACATAGTGTGCCACCAATAACGATCTCGGATTTTGTCGAACGTTGCTTTCAAAGCTAAATGACCACCCGGCGACGGTAAGTCATGACAAAAATGAACGACTAATTTCCGTAAAGCGGTCGGCACGACTAGCTGGTCACGGAACGAACTACGTTTGCGCAAATACCCCGGCAAATACGACCGGAATAAAACGTTTTCGTTCAAGATTTAATGACTCATGCTGCTTTTACTTTCACCATCCGGAACGGGAACAGTAACGGGTGCTTTCAGATATTCGATATACGGACCGAACTCAGCACTTTGTTCCTCCAGCAATTTTGCTGGGTCAATTAACGGAAAAACGGACACGGCACTAGCAAACAATTCGCTATCATTATGCACGATGTCGACATCTTCGAGGTTTTGTGAAGAGACTTGGAAGTCGCGCGGCCCTGGCTCACGATACGGTCTGTCGCTTGGAACGTTGCGGCAGATGGACGCGAGGGCCGGTTCTTGCGGTAACGGTTCTTCACCAATCAATCGCGACAACGCGTCGGGTACTACGTTTAATTTCCCCGCTACATGCTTGACAGTGAAGTCATAATTTTGAAGAGCAATAGCCCAACGGGTAAGCATGTTCGAAGTGTCTTGCATGTAGTATAGATGGGTCAGAGCTTGGTGGTCAGTGATCACCGTAAAATGTCTCCCAAACAAATACGGTCGCCAGTGAGCTAGTGCGAGTACAACTCCACAACACTCTTTCATCGACGCTGAGTAATGGCGTTGCCCGTGCTTGAACCGTTGACTCAAATACGCGATAATGTCAAGATCATGCTTCGACTCGTCATTTTTCGACGGTTGGGCAAGAAACGCACCAACTCCAACCTCACTAGCATCTACATGCACAACGAACTCACGGTCGTAATTTGGAAAATTCAACACGGGAGCCGACACCAGTAAACGTTTGATGTGGGCGAACGCAGTATTTTGTGCGTTACCCCAGGCTTTCTTGAAGCGTGGGCGGGTTGCGAAATCCATACGAGTGAGATCAACGAGTGGTGCTGTAATTTCTGCAAAGTTCGGTACGAACCGCCTCACAAAATTTAAAACACCTAAAACTGAACGGAGGTCTTTGATGCAAGTAGGGGTTGGTAGCTCTTGAATAGCTTTGATACGATCTTCCCCAACTGCTACTCCTTCAGCGGAAATTACGTGGCCTAAATATACGACCGATTTAGGACCAAACGATAACTTCGACGGCTTCAATGTGAGACCAGCTGTTTGCAACGCTACAAACATGCTTTCCAATGATTGCACATGATTCTCCCAAGTTGAGGACAATACACAAAGATCATCCATATACACGAGTAACTCGGGGATGTGTCCTAACGTTTTATGTGCCATTTCTGTAAAAAGCCACGGAGCATTGCGACACGGCATCCGTTTATAACAATACTTGCCAGAGTTGGTGACGAACGCAGTAGATTCAATATGATCGGGATGAACAGGAATCTGCCAATAAGCGCTTTGGACATCGGCAACGCTGATGAACTGAGCTCCTCCGACCATGTCGATATTCTCTTCTAGGTTCGCCATCGGCCTAGTTTTACGGATGAGGTGTTTGTTGATAGTGCTCCGATAGTCTACACAAAACCGAGGTTGTCCATCTTTACGGGCAACAATCGTCACGGGAGAGGCCCACGGACTCGAGCGCTCTTCAATGATATCGTCAGCAAGCATATCTTGAACACACTTGTTAATGATAGCTTCAGTTCGTGGGTTAGCGCGGTACGGACGGCGACTAACCGGCTTAGTATTATCAGGCAGAGGAAAAGTGGCTTCGGCAGTAGTGCATTAGCCTAGTTCTGCTCTAGATAACGATAAAACGGGACGATACTTTGCACAAAGGTCTAAAATTGCTGACTGTTGTTCAACGGTGAAGGTAGAGTCAACAAATGCCTTGGCCAAAGGTGCAGCAATTTCGGCACGAGCGGCTGCAATTTCAGTCGGTGTCTTGGGTGTCGCTGCTACAGCATGCACATGCAATTGAGCAGGAGACACTACGGCTACACTCGACAAATTCCCAATCTCTAATCCAGTATGTAGGGCAAGAGATTCGGACGACGGATTGGCGACCTGCACGGCTACGGAACCGTCGGACGCTAGCCATGTGGCTACAGTGCGAGCTACGATAACTCGCTCAAATTCAACCGCAAAAGCATCACATGACATCTCGTTTTCAGAGAGTATGCGCGGTTCAATCACAACTTCAGTATCTTGGGACGGTTTTACGTCTGTGAACGCGGTGATAACGGCGCCGTGTCGGGGACGTAAATTGATACGGTTGCGTAATTTCACAGCATGTATTTCTGCATCTTTGTGCACTGCGGCAACAGAGTGAGACACAGTAGACACGGTCGAATCTGAACGATGATCAGAAGACCGATGGGTAGCTGGAATAGAAACAGTACTCGAAGAAAAAATTAATTGCTGGTTTTTCCAGTGCAGTACAGTACCAAACCGAGACATTACATCATTATCAAGTAATATCTGGTCAGGACCAAGAGACGGGATGACTAGCGCATCTATACAACGAGTAATATCAGCCAACGTGACTGACAATTTAACGAATCCCAAAATCTCGAGTATGGAGCCATTAGCTGCACTCAGAGACATGCACGACGATGGGACAGGCTCAAGTATGGCCTTATATAACGTTGGGTGGCGTTTCAAAAACGATAATGAAACACATGTAATGTCGCTTGCAGTGTCGATGGTCAAATCTGGGACGAAAAGACTATTGATACTACCAGGAATACGAATTCGCTGGGATGAGAAAGACAGAGTCAAATACGGGTTTTTTTCTGGGACAGTGACGAGCTGAACCACGAAATACTTTTCTTATTATGATCACCCAAAACTTCTGCTGTCTACTGCTGTACACTTCTGAACGGAACGACGGCGTTTCGATTTCGACTCTACGGAGGCCGCGGTATTACTAGCAGTGTCCCTCTTCTGCCCACGATGAGGTACAGACGATGGACAATCAACAGTAGTTGGATCACACATACCCGAAGAACTCACAGCAACCACGGGGTGCTGTGCGGGACAACTCTTACTACTCTCTGAATGACTTACAAGCGACGCAAGAATTTTTTTAGATTTCTTTACGCCCTGTCGACTGTTTTCGACGGCAACAGCAGACCTGCAAATCCCAAGTGCTACGGACGACCAAGCACCTGGGCACCTCTACTCGGAGCCGTCGTCCTCCTCCGAGCTCGGCATCCTCTTCTTTTTCTTGCTTTTCCCGCGGTTGTTGGATGCTCCGGGTTGGCGCTGTTCGCGGGTCCGCGTCCAGCACTGGTCGATCGTATGACCCTTCTTGCTACGGCAAGGGGGATACGAACACACCCTATCCGGGTGATTGGATGGGGGAGAACGGTTACTCGACGGCCAGCGACCTTTCGCACGTTTTCCGTGCGCTCCACTTCCGGCACCCCCACCTTTCCCTCGGTCGTCGCTCGTACGGTTCTGAGCGGGCGGTTTTGAGGCAAGGCGATCAAGCGCACGATGAGGCACTTGATGATACAGGGCGCTGACGTGCCCCCCGGCTAAGCCAGAGGCTTCATGCCGGCGAGCACGTTCGATTGCTTCTTTCAAAGACGTCGCTGGTTTATCTGTTAGTTGCAAACAGCGGACGTTGGGCGCTAGCCCCTGTTGCCACAAAGCAACAGTCATCGCATTCCAAGTTGTACGATTGTCATCGACACGGTCGACGGCTGCTTGGAACTGGGATAGAATAGTCCTAAACCTCATAGCGTAAGCGGAAACGGTTTCCGCACTCTTTTGAGTAAAAGAAGCAATCTGCCTGGCGCATTCGTCGATAGAATTCGCCGGCATTAAAAGATCGAGCAACGCCCGGGTCATTTCCTGATATGTGGCAGGTGCGGTAAATGACCCAGGTGTGTCGGGTTCAGATGACACTTTCGTCGAGCTAGTATCAATCTGACCCGTTACTAACTGTTGGATAAGGGTCAGGCAGTGGCCTTCACCCAACAGAGCAATGTGCTCGAATGCCACTATGTCTCCGAACTCATCATCGTTCGGACGGACACGCTTCGCTTTCAGGCCAACGATAACCCGAAAATGACTGAGAATCTCTGGGACGTTCTGGTCGCTAGATTCAGTCAAACGAGGCACCCCACGCAAGTCAGCTGCTGTGACGGCAACAGCTGCGACATCTACGGGTAAGGTGCGAGTGGCTGACAAACTCAACGATGGGTTTGACGGGGTTGCTGACGGCAGCTGCAAACTCAACGGTGGGTTTGACTGGGTCGCTGACGGCAGCGAGGTTTTAGGGTCAATTAACGGTTGCCCTACTTCGACACTCTGAACAGCAGCACGGGTTGTTGTTACAGAGTTGGTTGACACGATATTGTCTACGGCAATCGACGGCGATGCCGGTACAGAAACTTCTGTCGCGGAGATACTCGACGGCAATGAGTTATCTTCGGAGGTGGTCGTGGACGTAGGCAACACGGGACCTGTTTCACTCACCATGGCGGCCTCATGGACTGCAGCCGCTTCTTGCCTGCTGATGGTGAGAGCCACAGCAGCTGAGCCCGCAGACAACGGTGTCTGCGGCCGGTTCTCCCGGATTGCTCGGATGTTCCCCTTGGTTTCCTCCTCCCAGAGAAGAATGGCGAGCGCACCCGGAGTCATTGATTCAAGAGAATCCTCTGGTTGCGGGTTTTCATCACTCGACGACGACGACGAGGATGCCGACCGAGGAGACGATCCCTGGTCGGCGTGAGGCGACGACGGTGCATCACGCTTGTTGTTCGTGGCGGGCGAAGTAGGCTCGACTTCTCCTTCATCAGAAGGCTCGAAGTCTACTTCCTCCGTCGTTTGCACAACCGCTTTAGGATCGGGTTCAGGGGGAGGTTTTTTTTTTCGCGTTCTTCTTTTTCCTGACCATAGTCCCGACCAAACACGAAAAAGAAAACTTCCTGCAGGCTCAAGCCTCACAGTCGACGCCAATGTGAGATGGGTGTATCTCAGGTTCGACCTGGGTCTGCAGCAAGCTTCTCTTTCGGTAAGGTGTAGCGTGGAGGACACGCCAGGTATAGGTGAGGCTCGGCACGGTCAGCCGAGCAGAAGTGATCATGAAGCATGACGCAAGTCATCTCACATGACAGTCATCAGCAATTACTTGGTGATGGAGGCTGGTAATTCCCCGCCTCAACTATCATCAGATCTACGGAGATCTGCGGCCACTTTTAGTACAAGAGTCAATATCCACGATAACGGATGAACCACTGACTGTAGAGTAACGACCTGAGACTCACAGACAAAGCAATGAGTAAAGCAAGAAAGCAAGGGAAATGCCAGCGTACCAGTGAATACCGGGTAAAGCAAGTGAATTGCCAACGTACCAGGTACGAGAATACCGTAACGGGTAGAACAAGTGAAATGCCAACGTACCGCGTGCGAGAAGACCACAACACCAGCTATTGTGAACACATGAGTCGTGGTATAGTTCTCAGTTTCAACGTGTAGCTTTCATGCGGCACTCTCACCCGAATAAAACCCTGATTGCTATACTGGACAGCTGACCGGTTTCACTGCAGTACTTCATGCCGGGAGGCAGCAGTGTTGATACTTTGCTGCGGCAGTGTGGGACACTATTTTAGGGCCCAGGATCGAGGGAGATCTTGCCGTACGACCTATAGTATCATCAACAGTTAATTTCTTTATAGTAGTATGAATACCATATAGAACGGCTTCACAACAGTACTTTATGCCCAGAGGCAGTGGTGTTGATGCTTTGCTGCGGTAGTAAGGGACAACTATCGTAAGGCCCAAGGATCGAGGGAGATCTTGCCGTACGACCAATAGTATTACCCACATGTTTATATACATCCTCCAGGTTGGTTGTAGTCTTGAGTTTTTTAGACCAACTTCTTCTACCCAGCCTCACTCTGTTCATCCAACTTCAAGTATGCCCCGTGTGAATATGGTGTATGTGTGTGTTCATGACATTAATAAACCGTTCTTCTACTCGTCGACATTCAGCCATAGTGTCCGTGCTGATTCTTCACCCTATATATATACATACGGGTGTTGTGTAGTGCATCCAGCAGATACCGCTGTGTATGTGCTGTTTCAACGAGTCGACATGATAACTCGTCAAGATAGGAAGAGAGATAGGCTCTAGAGTCCCTCGGGATCTTGCCATACAATTTTAGTATCATGGATATATTGTATACGTCCTCTATGTACATTTGGGCACAAAACAGATGTACTGCGAGCCAAAGGGTCCCTCGGGATCTTGCCGTACTGCAGTTTTAGTATTATGGACATATTGTATACGTCCTCTATGTACGTATGTGTCGAAAGCGTGCTGCGAGCCACCTGCGAGCCAAAGGGTCCTTCGGGATCTTGCCGTACAGTTTTTTTATTATGGGTGTATTGTATACGTTCGTTATGTACGTATGTGTAAAAAGCATACTGCGAGCCACCCCCCCTGTACGCTTGTGGTTTAGTATTCACCAACCCCGTATATCGATAAATCAACCTTGTTCGGGAAATAAATAAACAAAACGTGCAGGTACAGCGTACAGCAGCAGTATGGTTCCTGTATTTTCTTCCAAATTAAATGCACTTAGACTGATATTAATACCAATAGTGTACGGCGGTGCAGGTCGTCAGCAATATTCTTTTAATCTTTTTGAGCATCGTGCGTAGTGTTTAGACTACTGATAGCATTGTAGAGACGGAGATACGGGTCTACTGTGTAATTCCGAGTTGATGCACCTTTGCTCCGGGCGGCGGTAGGCAAGGTTTCGTGGCATGGTAGGCTCATCAGTAACTACGTCCAGCTTCACACTTAGAACCATCTATGGGAGGCGCTCATCCCGCAATCATATTCAAAAGTACTCCCTACTACTGCTTTTTCGATACCAGCAGCGAGACATTTTTTAACAACACCAGTGCATGTGATACGTGACCACGAAAATACTGACGGTTGATCAGGTTGGGCTGACTAATTGAGTCGTACATATATTGACAGCCCACAGCAATACTTTCCATGGTAGTCTAAAGGAATACAGCACATCAATCAATTTACTACTCGGCCTTTCCGAATACACCGGGCTGCTCGTCACTGGTATGCGCTATGTCATGCTTGCTACCGGTATCTCATTGGATCCATGTCCCTGGTGGTCCCGCATATTACGGCATGCGCTGCGCGAGTTTTCTAGCTTTGGTGCTTGACTTGAAATCTAAGTCAATCAGGGCGACACAGCAGCCTACCCCGCCCGATTTTTTTTGCGCTCGAGGAAAAACGTGCAGCAAGAATAATATAGCATTTTCGACTGTGGATACGACATCAGAAAAAGAGAAGGATCACCACGGTTGTGTTTCACCCGCTCCATACCTGTTGGCCTGGTACTACTCTGGTTGGGCTGCATCGATACATCTAGCCCGAACCCTCCGGACACAGCAAGCCACACCTTTCTCCGTTGTGTGCAAGCTCATCATCGTCCAGCTGAAACTGTGTCACCCGGTGTGACCCGTGCCCCCCGAGGGCTTGCGTAGCCGATCTTCATCTGCTCCAGTTTTTTTTTTGTCCTTTCCTCTTGCACTTGGCTGTCAGTCCTCCAGGTGTTGTACCTGATACTCAAGCGCAACGCTCGGTTGGTATACAACACAGAAAATGGTACGACCGGAGACATCGAAGAGGGTCAAAACGTGCATCGGACTTTCCATTTGTTGTGCATAATACGACGATTGATCTATTACTACTGATGTAGTCTACAAGCATCGCGGCAAGAATACTTATCACCAAAAATATCCGTGGTTTTCTTGAAAGTTCTATATTTGCCAGCCGACAATTCAAGGTGTTGTCCAGGGGTTCATGGTTCTATAGGGTTACGCACGCCCAAACAGCGTAAGGCTCAACGTTGTTAGTTTCCGGTATCACCTAACCAGGCAAACGGTACACGAGAGCATGCGTGCATTAGTACGTACGGCACCTTTGGCTTGTATCGATACCCGTCGATTGCATTCGGTTTTGAAGACAATATGTAGTCAATAGCATGCAGTCATTTATTAACGAACATGCATAAGTGTGCGATCATGAACAACGAGCGAACAGACGAGCACGAGCAACAGGCAAACGGAGCACGAGCAACGAGTATGCCTGCATGCATTGACCAGATAAGTATCTTCAAAGCCTCACGAAACAAACAAGCAGAGCACCATTGGCAGCGTGAATACATAACAGCATATTGCACGTATCACCATCATACAAGGCAGGCAACAACGAAAACATGTGGATGTATGAATATACCAAGTACCTGTTATGCAATGAAGTATTATGCAAGATCAAACGTGGGATTTATACAGAGAACACGATGACATTATTTCACAAGTTTGCAATCGCTCCGATCTCTTGCACACGTTTTGCGAACACTCCGATCTCCTGCAATGCACTTCGATCTCCCTGGGTTCACCATGTTACAGCAGGGTACAGCTCTCAGACCGTAAAAATGACCTGCGTTCGTTAGATCTCTGAGGCCGGCTCACCTGTTGTTTGGGAGTTCGAGGAAGTGCCTTCAAGCAGTAATGATCGGGTCATGCAGAACGTGGATCGATGCAATGCGATAGATGCAAGCAGTCAGCGTGAACACTCAACGAAGCACCACAGACACGATGACGGGCACGACAGGGCCCAAGGGGCTGAGGGTCGATAGGACAGAGGTATCACAGATCACTTGGCTTTGACTTTCTTTCTTCACTCTTGGTGGTGTTTTGTAAGCACCGGGTGGTCCCGGAACCTCGTTACTGGCTCTGTACCCGAGACCGAAGGCGTTCCCACACCGAGGATCCTCCCTGCCCCTATAAGATCCGTCTAGAGGATGCTAACCAAAGCTTGCCCTCTGCCTATCGAATAGACCTGACGCGTGACCCTGATCAGTACAGTGGTCTCGCGCCGTATTATCCTCCCCATAGCGCTGGTCACGACAGTCACAGCGCTATGAACCTCCCTCCCTGGCGCCACCCGCTGTAACAGAAGTGTGCCAGCAGAAAGCAGGTGGGAAGGCACTACTACAGTAGACCAAGCACAGTGGTAGTAGGTGGAACCCGTCTGCACCCGATGCCAGGTATAAGAGTACGTACTCGTACTGCCGTAACCAGTTGCGACTGCGTCAGATCAAAATTAATGATATTTTGTTTTTCAAACAAATGTCGTATCCTTTCCGGGGGAGAGACAGCGATACTACCACCGCCGCTATCCATGGAGTATGAAATAGGCGGTTTTTCGTTCCTCTTTTTCTGCTGGAGTTTTCTCTGTCGGCATTTTGGTTCTCTCGTGAAGCCTATCCTCTGCATTGTGTGTCTCCCTAACGTTCTTTTTGCTGTTGTTGTGATAATTTCCTGTTATTCCCACATGCAGCAAGAACATGGAAAAATAACTTGCTCAACCCAACGAAACGAACGTCAACTTCGGGGATTCGTACATGGTCTCCTGAAAGAAAACGATGAAATTCTTAATACAAGTCCAAGGCACGAAGTTATCGATTTCGTTAGGCGGGGTTATCCACGATCTACCTCTCCCTCGAAATCGTACGACGAACCCGTCTCATGAAGGCATAAATAAACGGTTCGGCCCGGGAGTTGTATTCGTTTATGACGACCATCCCGCTTTTTCTGAAAGTCAGCATGCTAAAGACCGAGGTGATAGATCCCCTGCTGTACATAGAGGTGTGCTACGTGGACCCTCAGCGCGAAATACCACGCCAAGCTCCGATCTGTGCACCACCATACTCCGATAGCTCATTTGCCTCCGACGACGGAGCAAACGGTCCATACAAGCGTTCTCATGCGCGAAGGTCCTCAAGAACCCCCGATGTGACACCATCGAAACGACCATCCCTAACGGCGGCTCTTTTTTTAGAGGGCCGTCCAGGGGTAACAATAGGGTCGATCACCCAGTCGGGTGATGTGCGCCACGACGACCGGCGGGGAGGGCCCGAGGACAGGGGGACAACGCAAGACTTGGCATAAATGCCCAGTTGACAACCTCAGAATGTTTCACCCAGAGTTTCACGGAACACTCCCTGCTGATTGATCTCTAAAGGTATAGACACAGCTGGCACGGGAACGCGTGGTTGACTCCAGACAGTAACACGGAACTCCTCTTATACTATATCTGAGCTGTCGAGTCGACTCGCCTCATATGGAGCTACATCTAACGAGTGGCATTGGTGGGCACACATTACCCCGATATCCCAAATAACTTACTACCAGAACCCCTTTCCAGCAATGCACTCCTCTATCTACGATGGATCTTATATGTCGTGTTTCTGAGTACAATCAACATCCCCCCTACTCCTTTATACACGACCATACTATTATCCCCCCTGCTCATGTGCATCATCATATCAATATTCCCTCCAGCTCTGTAGATGAAGATGTACGACATCGCAGGGCTGATATATCTCAATATTATAATCAACTCAAAACAAACTCAGAAAGTCAAAAGTCCAATCTGTAACTCGAAAATCAAATTCTTGAATCAACACTAAAATCCTCAAACCAGTATTCAAATGCTCGAATCCACAGCCTCTCTGTTGCAAACACATGAAACTCTCGAAATCCAGTGCCAGGCAAAACAGCCTTCTTCTAGTATTCAGCCAGGTAAAACGGCATTTTCCGCGGAATTGGTCCAAAGATATTCGTGGAGTCTCTTCGACTTGGTAACAGTGATCTCCGGGGCCCTCCCCTCGCCAAACGCTACTGGTGTCTAGAAGCACACTATCATAATCATTCGTGTTGTCTCCAGCGCGCACGCTCGAAAAGAACACAGATTTTAACCCCCGACCCACCCTTGGGAATTATATATATAGCACTACATGCTAGACCACTCAGTCAGCGCTGACTCTGAAGAACAAAAGCACAAATATTCAAGAACCAAAAAAATCAAAATCTCAAGTTCGGAAGTACTACCCAAGCCTTCCGAATCAGAAAACTTTAGTATGGACCGCACACGCCCCTACGGGCTTCATAGTCTCTCTCCAGCCTTATCAAAAACCTCTGGCTCTGTTTTATAAGAAATTAATGCATATCATGGAAAATATCATAGTAGTCATCCTCATCAAAATAAAAATCAAGCCAAGAAAACGTAATGCTAGAGATCGCAAGGAACTCCGTTCCTCCGGACAGGAGTCTCCCCTTGTCCCCTACTCTCGCCATAGATACCCAGATCGCGACGGTAATGCGAGATAGCATACATCTCTTTCCGCTAAAATTTTATTCGACGTTCATAATCCTCGAAAACACCCAAAATCCTCGCCGCAATCCAAATCGACCAGAACACAACTCTAGAACACAAACAATGAAAATAGTAATCCAGATTCACAGGCAAACACATTTCAATAAAACCACCCCAATGCCCCAAACACTACCTCTGTTGCCTCCGCCGCGGCTGCTTCTCCGTCCGGTCTCATGGCGTCACCGCAGCTCGGGTCATCCAGCTTATCCTCCTGGGTGAAATCAAACGTCGCCTCCGCAGCATTGACTCGGCACACACAAGGAGGGATGGGGCGTGCATTCGAGCGATTAGGTCTGCGTTGGGTGTTTTGGTTCTATCACGCATTTACAACTTGCGAACTCCTCTTCACCACTATAGTTCAACTTCTCAACTGCTACTGCAAATAAACAGTTTCTTGTCAACGAGAATACCTGATCCCACATCAAACCCATGTATTCCTCGAGCGCTATATACTGCAATACGTACTTGGTGAACATATACAGCAGTACCAAGCAAACTGTTTTCGTCTCAACTCATGCCCATAACTCTACCATCAGCAGCAGTAGTACCGAGGCAACAGACGCTGGACGAGGGGGTGCTCTATTCTGTAGTCCAGTCAGGATTTTACTCAAATCAGTGCAATGTAAACTCTGATGTTTCGCTCTCAGGATCATACTTATCATAACTGCATACGACAGGCACGACACATACACAATCCATGAACAGAAAGAAACCAAACGAAACAAGAGAAAAAAAAACTAAAACAATGAAGACCATTCGAAATAGGAAAAGAAACAAGAAAAAATATTTAAGAAACAAACCATCGTGCCCCCCCCGCAGGGGATCTGGCAGACACTTGGAAACAACGAGCTGGAAAAAAAGGAAAAAGAAGAAAAACACCACTATTAATATTCGTCTTCAACAGAGTAAGACCAAGAACCAAGGGAAAATAACTGGCAAACCAAAGCACAAAGCATCCTCCAGGTAGCGGCAGCAGTTTACGGTACGAGTAGTGGGTCCGAGTAGGATAAGCAGGTTTCACATTTTTTTTTTTTAATCATCACTTTTACTTTCCAGCCTAACCCCTAGGAGGGTGGGCGGGAAAAAAACAACCAGACGACTCCCTGACGTCCCTTACCCGGTTCTATTCAGCTCGTGCAGGGCCTTGCCCGTCAGCTATCTATCCTGGATACTCTCTGCACCGAGGACCCCGCTTCACACCGCTCTAACCGCTGCTTGTTCATATCTGAACTGCGTTGGTCTTTATCAATCATCCGGAACTTCTATTATTTTTCATTCTTACCCCCGTACTAAACATCCCTTGTTATTATATGGAAACCCTCCGAAACCGTCTCATTCCTTCACTGGTTTATCTTTTCTACCCATTACCCCCCAAACACCAGGTTGCCCCTACGACAACCTTCCTCTTTTGTTGTCCACTTCCACGAAAAAATGCTTGATATTAATTGAAGAAGCCGAAATGGTGGGGGGGGGGGGGGGGGGGGGGGGGGGGGGGGGGGGGGGGGGGGGGGGGGGGGGGGGGGGGGGGGGGGGGGCTGCCCTGGCCCGCCCCCCCCCTGCATGCGTACGCCTTCCTTACCCCTATATAAAATAGAAGGAGGAAAGAGGGAAAAGGGCGGGGTCGCTTCGTTCCTTTTCGCTTGCTCACGCCTCCCCCCCCCTCCACACAAACGAAACGCGGTCGACCTCCTTACCGGTAGCGCTCCGCCAGTGGAACGCCTCCCCTCACGAGACCGCAGTTCCTTTTCCCCTTCGTCCGGATATGTGTAAGGACTGTCCGGGTACTTTGCAGCCTCCCAAGCAGTCCTTACTATACCGGGCGGAGTAGCACCTATAGTATTTAACCCCATCTCGTCCCTTGTCCTGGCTGTCTCTCAAACTCCCCCCCCCCCATGCTCCAACACCTCTGATACCCATACCGGGTCTTCCATGTTAGCCCTAACGTGCACCATAAACGAGTCCGCCGACCACTTCGCTTCTTTCTTAATGACCGCCTCTGGCACTCTTCTCGCGGCCAGTCTTGTTGCCAGCCCTATTCTCCCCGAATGCAACGCGAATTCTTCTAGAATTAGACTTGCCCCCGCTCATCTCCCCTCTTCCTTACACCTCCTCCCTACACTGGCGACACCCTTCCTCAAGCACTGGGTTGCCTTCCCCCTGGACCAGACCCTCCAACCGCCCGTTCCTCGATATGCCATCAAAGGGGCTTCCCTTGTCAACTCCCCGTCATTGTACATTTCGAAAGCTCCACCAATAGCCCCACTGCCCCTCCTTCCTCTCCTCCCCCACCCCGTCCTGATCTTGTCCTGACTAGTACCGCTCCTTTTCTTCCTTGGTCTCCCCCCTGAACCTCACCTCTACCTTATTTGCTTCCGAATACTACCCTCCGCCAGTTGATCGTTATCTCTGAAAAAACGCGATATCCCCCCTCCTTAAGCAGTATACCTTGTGATACACCCCTCTCTCCTTGGCAAAAAATTCTGATGCTCGCAACATAAAAAAATAGGACAGTGCCAGACCTATCCATAGCACCCTCCCCCCTTGTCCCCATGATGCATCCCCTTCAGCATCCTCCAAGTCAATGGTCTTCTTACCCTCTGCTGACTACCCGTCTCTACGTGTGCCCTCTTGATACCTTGCCTCACCGATCTGAACAATGGGTTACTCATGGGCACCGAAAGCCCCACGAACTGCTCATGGTAGAAATTAATCGCCACTAACTTTCCTACTACCGTCGACTCCTCGTTCCCTTTTTTCTGCGCAGCAGTACCCCATGAACTCGACCAACTCCCCCACTAACTCCATCTCCCCCATGTCTTTCTGCAGCCAACACTCCTTCCCGACCAACGATCTCCAGCTCACCCACATACTCCAATTCGCCTCGTAAGTTTTTCGAGACGAAGCTGCAACTCTTCCAAATGCGTACTCTCTCGCAATATCTCCGAACACATTAGCTGCTCCCCCGATCCCAGTTCCTGCACCTGCCAAGCGATTTTGGGACATTCTGCGTTCTGTTCCTCGGGAATCTGTTCCTCTCGCCACGTAGTCAGACCATCTGCCTACCTGTTATCGACCCCCCGTACGTGCCTTGCCTGAAACACCACCTTCCCCCTTGCTTCCAACGCCCCCATCATTCTCATCAATGCCCCTACTCTCGATTGTTTCTTACCCCCCCCACGACACCTCTTTACCCAGGTTACAGCTGCTTCGTGATCTGCCCTCATCAAAACTGCCTCCCCCTTCCTACCCGGTATCTCCCCCCTCATGTCTACCATTACGAACGCCGTCACCACCATGGTCATGACCTCCAACAGGTTAATGGAAATTTTAATCAGCTACCGCCTGCCCCCCCTTTATCGTACGTTTCTGCACCTCGTCTGGCACGGCGAATCTCCAGTACACCCCCCGTTTCCATGCACAACCCCCCTATCGCTGTCAATGAAGCGTCCGAAAACCAGGTTCTACTCGGCCGCTGCTTCACGAAGCTGAAAGACGGTGCTGTTGTGCTCTCTCCCCCGTACCCTCCCCCCGTCTCCAAAAACCATCTCCACCATACCACGTCTGCCATGAACTCCCGCGACAACCGTAGAACTCGTCTCGGTTCCTTCTGCTTTCTGAACCTACCCCACGCACCCCCCCCCCCCAGCCCGCTCCACCCCATCAAGACGCAGATTAGATAACTGCAGAAGCCGACGGACGAAGTACTGTCCGGGCCGGATTACAAAGGATGCGTGGTGCAACTTCCCTGCTAACACTCGCACCTCCCTCACCGTTGCCGTCTGCCGCCTTGCTGGTCAATCTGCCAATCGCGCGCGTAATTCGTCCACTTTTCGTTTCGGGAGGGCAATAGTCATGCTCTCTGTGTCAACATCGTACCCCAACACCTCTTGTTGCGTTGCCCAGCCTGTCACCTTTTTTGTTTCTCGAAAGTGACGGCTCCTCCCCTTCTGACCTCTCGCCCATAGCCTGCTCGTGGATTCCCGCTAGCGATCGATACAAGTCCAGACACCGCGCCCCTTCCGGATCCCACTGAACCTCTACTGAGATGGCATCATCCATAAAAAAATAAAAAAACACAAAAGGCTGGGTCGTCCTGCCCTCCCCCCGTTCGCTGGCCGCACTACGCACTCTGCCGGCCACTGGGCTACTGGACGCCCCGTTGCCTACGCAACCGTCACGTGCTCTACCGCGCGGTCTCCCGCCCTCGAGAACGACGCGGATGCTCTCGTGGCGTTGCGTTGCACATGCTGCATCGCAGCTGATATCACGCCCCACCACCCCGGACTACCCCTCCGCCCAAACTGCAAGCGCAAATCGACGTAAAGGTACTCCCCCAATACGTACCCGGGACACCCGCAGTCCCGGAACCTTCTCTGCTTGCTTCTTTGGGAAAACAATCGCCCTGCCCCCCGCCACGTCCGCAACCTCTTTTTCCGACACTGCGTCGCTAAATTTCTGCGCGCTTGAATGGTTTCCGTATGCAAGTTCCTGTGTAAGGTCCCCCCCTGGCCCAACGTCTACCGGTACCCCCACGCGCGCTATGTGCCTCAACTTGTCGATTTCCGGGAATTGGTGCTTGTCCCCGAAGAACGCGTGTACGCGCTCTGGGTCCATGTGGGGTGCCGTCAACGAACCCCCCAACCATTGCACAACCCTCCCTACCCCCCTCTTCCCCCGCCCCGGTTACCCGCGACAAACCTGCCCCAGCCGTCGTAGCTAAACTCGCACTAAGCTTGCCGCCTTCACCGATTTCCCCGACACCTTCCCCAACAACCCCTGTGCAACCTCCCAACGCTTCTGATCTTCAACGCGCCGGCCGGATATCGCACCTATTTCTGACAAAACCACCGCGCGCTCCCTCCCCCGAAGCCAAAATGGTCCCTCTGCGCGAAATTCCGCACATCAATGTTACTCAGCGCTGCTACCTGCTGTGTCCCTTCCCCCTTGACGATGAAAGTCCCTGTAATCGTACCCAAGGCATCCGCCGAATCAAAGGGTGGGGGTTTCCCATCCCCGCGCAGTGATGACCAGACCACTGTTGTGCGGTTGCTCTTGCGCCACATCGTCTCCGCTACTGATGGCTTGCTTCCCCGCTCCCCGCCTCCCCACCCCCCATCCTTCCCCCCCCCCCCAACCTTGCAACCCGGACGAGAAATTCGATGCTCCCCCCTCCCCCCACTGCGGCCTGGTGCTGAGTAATGAACTGATGCCGTCCCCCCACCCCGGAGCTGCTTCGTGCTGCGGATGCCGGTGCAACCTTCGTGCTCCCCTCTCCCACGGACTTGTCTCCTCCCCCGCCCACCCCCACTGTCCTTCGGGTGCCCCCATCTGCCGCTGTCGCGACCCCGACACGTCTATCTCCCACTCGCTTACATCCCCGAACCCCCCCCAGGCCTGACTACTGCTGCTGTTGTAGCCGCATGCTTGGCCGCTGTTGCTGCTGTCGCGGGTTCGGTACTCCCCCGCCCAACCTATCCCTCCCCCCCTCCCTCCCCCCCCCGCGTTTTCCCTGCCGCATTGCCCTGATGCCCACCCTTGCTGCTGCTGTTGCTGCTGCTGCTGTGCTCCCCCCGCCCCCCCCCGGAATGCCCACCCTTCTTGCCGTGGGGCCCACTCTTGCTGTAGCTGCTGTGGTGTGCCCCGGTTATGCGGCTGCTGCAGTGCCTACCCCTGCTGCTGCTGCGGCGGCGGCGGCGGGCCTCGCGGGCCCCAGGGTGCCTGTGAGGGCCCGTTAAAGGTCGTGAGCTGATGGATAGCCCGCCTCCCCCCCGCCTCCTGCTGATACGAACTCCCTCCCCCCGACCATGGGGGGCCCTGAAACTCGTTTCCGGGAAATAACTGGTCGTTGCGCTGCGATGGGGCATGTTGCATGGAGTTGGACTGCTCGCGGTTCTCATACGAGCCGTTCCCACGGCCCCTACCCGACCGCATGTGAGCTCCTTGGTGTACTGTCTGGCTACCCTCAGAGTGCACGTTCCTACTCGTACCCAGGCTACTCAGGGTATTTGCTCGCACTCTACCGTCGTCGTTGTTGCCCGACCCTCCTGCTGAAGACTGATTGTCCTCCGCGTTACCGGCCGCCCCGTTCCCTTGGGTCGGCCCCCGCCTTGGCCCTGGGCCTCCCACAAGATTGTCATGCTTCTCGTCCTACTGCTGTATCGCGGTAAGAGGTTCCCCCATCCTGCTCGTCGACCCTCCCAACGCACAGGCTCAACGACTGCTGACCACTTGACGACTCCTTGACGTCTCTTCCCCTGTAAAAAATCAACTAGACGACTCCCTGACGTCCCTTGCCCGGTTCTATTCAGCTCGTGCAGGGCCTTGCCCGTCAGCTATCTACCCTGGATACTCGCTGCACCGACGACCCCGCTTCACACCGCTCTACCGCTGCTTGCTCGTATCTGAACTGCGTTGGTCTTTCTTCATCAATCATCCGGAGCTACTCTTATTTTTTATTCTTACCCCCGCACTAAACATCCCTTGTTATTATATGGAAACCCTCCGAAACCGTCTCATTCCTTCGCTGGTTTATCTTTTCTACCCGTTGCCCCCCAAACACCAGGTTGCCCCTACGACAACCTTCCTCTTTTACCCTCAGCGATCTTCTGGACAAGCCGCGGTCACAGGGGTCATCCCTTCTCCCCCCCGGTACGTGCCTTTATTTTTTGTCGCGCATAGGGTTCAGCATTCCCACTGCTCGTCGATTTTCATCGAATGTAGCTAACTCACGCTCTCGCGCTTTCCGCTAATCAATTTTTTATGGAAGAAAAAGTTCTTACGAGCATGCACTCGGTGAGACTTGAACCGACGAAATTGATCTTGATAGGCACGCGGACCACCATACATACTAATATCGTCGGTCTGGTACCTTACTACCTACTACTACCCCCTGTTTACCGTCTCCGTCCTGCATTCGTCAACTATGTATGCCCCGCCCCTCGAGATGATGCGTCAGACAATACAAAACAAGCAACGAAGTAGGCTCGTCATCCACCCACACCGCAAGTTTTTGTCCACACTATTCATATTTTCTTTTTCGCTTCCATGGTGTTCTTTGCATCAGAGTACGCAAGTGTATTTGTTTTCGGTTCTAATTTTCTCTGTTCTACACCGAGTAGTTTTGCGAGCCTGCAATCTGCGAAAATCTGGTCTTCTTCCTCACTCACTGCTGTGTCAACCGTTCCTGGCCTGTCTTCTTAGTTTGACCACCTGCACCCGTCATCAGCTCTATTAGTATGAACCTCTGGCGCATCCCCTCTGTTCACGCATGCCAACGATTCAATATCTCTCCACACAACCCAGATTTCCTGCGTTTAGTCTTCCTTCCTTGCTTGATTTTTTCAAGGCTTATAACAGTAACGGAAAATCGTGACGGGACGAGACGGGACAGATTTGACTCCTTTGGCGAGAAAACAAAATATAAACGGGACGGTAAATTGAGGACATAAACATTTGGCGGGACGGGACGGGACAAGAGTGGATGCCAAATTTCTCAACGGGACGGGACGGTAAAAAAAGTCAACGGGGCTGATTTTCACGATGGGACGGGACGGTAAATATTTTTCCCCTCGGCGGGACGGGGCGGTAAATATTTTCATCTCGGCGGGACGGGCCGGTAAATATTATTTTCCTCGGCGGGATGGGACGGTAAATGTTTTTTCACGCGGCGGGATGGGACGTTAATTTTCTTTTTCTTCGGCCGGGCGGGACGGTAAATATGTTTTGCTTCTTTCCCGCCGCAAGGTCGGCGCGGTTGTACGTGAAAAAATTCCCGCACACTGCTGGTTCCGCGAAGGGAGCCGTCCCGACGCAGACGCCTTCTTCTCAACAGCCCAAGCCCCGAGAAGTGCTGCCACTACCCAGACGACGTCTTCTGATTTCTTCCACCCCTCTCCCAAGCGCTGTTGTTGCGTTGCCAGCTCATGGTGGCTGTTCTGATGGTTGTGCTTGCGCTGTGTTACTGGTGTGGTTGTGCAGGTGGAGGTGGTGGCGGCGGCCGTGGCGGTGATTCTGGTGCCGCTGCTGGTCGATCGACCCCGCCCGTGAGATCGGCATCCATGGCGTCCGTGCCGGTCACACTTGCACCCCTTGACAGACAGCAACTTTGCATTGACATTGACATGCTTTGACTGACACCAAACTACTAGGTTTCAATGTGTAACACTCGGCCCTACATCCTTGACAGCGCACGCTTTGCGTCCCGCTTGATGGCATGCCTCTTGAAATCTTTTTGGGTCACACCAGCACTGGTGTGATCGTGAGTCGAGTGGTCCCTGTGCTGTTTGTGTGTGGTGGCGAGCCTGTGGCACGTGTTTTGTTATGATACTCTGCTTTCAGCTGCGAATGGAAATATGCAGTATGAAGATTCATTTTAAAAAATGAAAAGAAAAAACAACACCACCAGATATACACTTACTACTTGGTAGTAATTTTCATTCATTTTCGTAGATGGTAATATTTGTACTTATTTTCGTTCGAAAGTATATAAAATCAAATCATCAACCAGCTGCTGATCAACACCACCAGCACAGCTTTTTTTAGCAGAAGTAATAAATGTGGTGCCCAGCAATTTCATACCACTGACCAAGTATTATATAAGCAAGACGATAAAAATACATACAGCAAACAAAATACGTCATCTATCTGTGAGTTCGACTGATTTATAATTGAATAGTTGAAGCTGGGTAATACGCCTACTACTATATTATATACATTTCTAGATGGGAGTTGTGCACAAGTTGTGACAACTTATGTAGTAGTTATATAGGAATTACTACTGAAGTTTGGTACAACTCGAAATTTCTTGATTAATTTCGTAATTCGTGGTGGAAATGGATGGAGACAGACGACCACGAATGTTTCTTGTAGGAGAAGTCGGCCGGAGGCGGTGCCACGACGGGACGGAACGATAATTTTCTACGGGAGAGATTTTATCGGCGGGACGGGACGGTAATTTCCAATAACAGAAATTTTATAGGCGGGACGGGACGGTAAGTGACGACGGTCAGGGATTTTGTCGGCGAGACGAGACGGCGGGACCATTTTGACGGCGGTTTTGCCGTCTCGTCCCGCCGTTACCGCCGTTACCGTCCCGCCGAGATTACCGTGACAAGTCTTGGATTTTTTATCTTTCTCTTCCCTTTTGGATATCTTACTTCGATTTCGATTTTTCGACGTCGAGTTGTTTTTTCATTCTGTCTGTCTTTTTGTAGTGAGTATTGTCGGTTTCTGTGGCGAATTGTACAGCGTATCAGCATGTACCTAATACGTACGTGCGCGAAGCCCCCTTTTTATTTTCGTCTGATGTATGTATGTGCTTCAATTATCACGTACCCTGTGGTATTAGTTTTATTTCTGTAGAACGCTTAAGAACGCTGTTTTATCGAGTGTATGCCACATCCCCTGCGGGAAGACACGACAGTTTTTTTCTTTTCTTTTGTTCTCTTTTTCCTTTCTTTGCCTTTACTCTTTCGGTTTGTTGTGACTACTTGTCTTCGAAGCAGCAGGCCTTACGGTGTCGGAAAAGAAGACAGAGACTATGCTTCTACAAACGCCAGACCAGAAAACCCTCGCACCACCGCTCGTCATCGAAGCAGCAGGCCAAAGGTATAAGCAGACGGCCCAGTTATTATACCTAGGCGGCATTATCCACGAAAACGCTGACCTCTCGCAAGAAATCGACCGACGGATCCATCCCATGCGAAACGGTTCTGCCCGGAGCTGTATGATAGGACGACCGCCCCCCTTAGCCTGAAAGTCCGAATGCTGAAGGCCGAGGTGATTGAGACCCTGCTGTACGGGTGTGTGACGTGGACCCTCAGAGCTGAACACTTTGCCAAGCTTCGAACGGCTCACCACCAAGTCCTGTTGCGAGTCATTGGCTTCCAGCGCCGACTTCGTACTGACCATACCACCCTCTCGATGACACGTTGCGAGAGCATCGAAACGACCATCCGCAAACGACGTCTCTTCTTCGCGGGGGGGGGTGGCACGGCAAAGCAAGGAGCGATACCCAGTCGGGTAATTTTCGGGACGATGGCTGGTGGGGAGAACCCGAGACCTGGCGGACGGGTTAAGATTTCGCATAGATGCATAGTCGAAGACCTTAGGGAGTTCCGAGCCACCGAAGGGTCAACGGAACTTGCTCCCTTGGTGTTTGGAGTTGGGACCGCACTGTGGCCCACTGCTGCAAAAAAGGCGGGGACGTGGTACCGGGGGATCCTCGAAGCAGCCGAACGCTTCATGGCGAGGTTGCACGAGGCTGAGGCTGAGCTGAGTGGGCAGCTCCGTGGATCCGCCGTGGGTGGTGTCCAAGGGAATGGGGGGAGGAGGGGCAACAAGACGGGTAGCAGAAAACCCGACCGAGGGAATGCGGAGAGGGGGGGGAACAGGAGTAGAAGGGAAACTGCAGTGGACGAAAGTAGGAAGCAGATGGCGGACAGGGTAGCAAGGTACCGGGCAGGCTAAGAAGTAGAACATGCCTATACTACTCGTACGACCAACTGGTGCAGCTGGTTCGAACGTGGTCTTCCTTTGTCTTCCTGTTGTTTTTGTTTATTTTTGTTTCATTTTGTTTTTTTCTTTTTGTGCTGACCCTACGTGGTTTTCATTTTATTTTTTTTCTCTTCCTTTCTCCGATTGATAAGCCTTATTGAAGGAGTCGTGTGGCGTGGGTGGATGACGAGCCTGCTTTGCTTGTTTCGTATTGTCCGACGCCGAGGGGCCGGGCATAGTTGACGAACGCTGTACGATGGTAGCAGACAGGGTAGCAAGGTACCAGGCGGACCAGCGGGGAGACCCAGGCTGTGCTACTCGTACCATAAACTGCTGCCCCTACATGGAGGATGCTTTGTGCTTTGTTTGATTTGCCTTTTATTTTCCCTTGGTTCTTGGCCTTGCTCTGTTGACGACGACTAAAAGTAGTGTTTTCTTCCTTTTTCCTTTTTTTTTTTTCCCAGCTCGTTCTAGTTTCTGCCAGATCCCCTGCGGGGGGGCACGATGGTTTGTTGTTATATGTATACGTATATTTGTCAATTTTTCGTACTTTTGCCAACTTTTCTCTTCGCACGAGCACGTTTAGGCAAAACAGTAAGCACACGGACACGGGAAGTCCTGCCGGACACATTGGTCTAGGTCTCGCCGCGATCCGTGCACTCTAAAGCGCGTGGCGGGAGCTCAAAGTTTCTATTCTGGTGGGAGTGGTTAAGACGATTTTTCTTTGGTTTCAGTAAGAGGCCTTATTTTGTACGTACGTATCGGTACACATACATGCTGTCTGTTTTCTCCCCTAGGCTCTCACGAGCTTTGAGCACAGCTCAGACATATACCAGGTACACAACAGACAACATGCACAGATCCCAACGTTCCAACGCTGCCGACCCCTGCCCATCCGCCGTGCGTGTGTGACACACCCATATGCGCAGTGTTGCTGTGGTTGGTTGCGTTTGTCGGAGCCTGCGGTCCCCATTCCACCGTCTGGCATATACTTTTTGATCCGTATATACCCAGGATGACGTATATCCCTATACATTTTTTTTGTGTTGCACACAGCACGGACCACCGCCTAGAGAACAATAGCCACCGCAGTGCACGCAGCGTGCTTACCTCCAGCTTCCTACAGCACCACAACCCTGCTGCCCTGCTGCCCAGCAGCAGCAGCAGTGGGCACACCTTGCACGTATGGATGATCGTACTGCGGCTATCACAGTTGGGTTATTCGATCGATCACTTGACCCCGCCACAAACACACCAACCAGCATCACACACCTCTCTCCCTGCTTCTCTTCTTCTGCTTATTGCTGTGTGTGATCCAACCTTGCCACTGCTCCACCTGTGCTCAGCACAGTGCGCCAACAGCAGCAGCAGGCAGGGTACTATGCGCATGAGGAAGATCCGCGCTGTAAGCTCAGTACTACTGTAGTTCGTTGTTGTTGTCATCGGCGTTGGCCGAGGCACGTACCTTCCGCAATGTGCGACCCATTATCCCCGGATCGATATGTTCGTCGTCTCGAGTACAACAAAAACAAATCGTTCGTACTGCTGTACAACAAATTATTCGTACAGCAGCGCTCGTACAAAAGATACTTACAGGAGTAGTTCTCATTGCTGTGTGTCCTACATTGCTGACCGATAGATCCTAGAGCCAGCTGAAAGGGGGTCAGTAGACGTACGTTCCTCGCGTGGAATTCTACAGCAGTACTGCTGTATATGCAGTCGTACCTGTACAAGCTACTCTGCTGCTGTATTCATCGTCATATGTATTAATAGAAGATCGTGCACAGTGTTTTAGATTGCGTAAAAAACGTGACGTCACAATTGTACCAGCACTGTTCTAGCGTAGTCGTGTATACTGCGCGCGATAAAATTTTCGTTTCCGGGGTTCGACTCGTACCATCCACGCTTTTTTTTTAAGTTCACTTTTGACTTTTTTTGTACCAGGACTACAACAGCAATACTATTAATAATAGTGCGTTCGTCCACACGTTGCTTTTCTGAGCGTATAGTATGATATACTGCTGTAATACAAGTTGTGTGTGTTTATTTTCCACTTCTGACTTTTTTTGTACCAGTACATTCATCCACCTTGCTTTTCTGAACGTATAATATGATGTACAAGTTACTTGTGTGTTTTTACCCAAGGTAAAAAGTTTGGGCGCGCCTACGTGTGGCGTGCGTTCACACCTCAACATTTCACAGCTACTACTCCCAATAGTTGGGAGCAAAGCAAAGTATGTTCGAGAAAATACTGCTATTACTATCGTAGGTACTTCGTACACGCGCAGTATTTCGGGGGTTTTGTACTCGAGATGCTGCGAGTACTCGCAGTATTTTGAGGTTCTGTGTACTACTTCAGATACTTTCGGGCTCGCACTAATAATGCGGGGTTCGCTACTGCTGCTCGCGTGGATACCCCTTGTTGTGCTTCAAGTGTCTCGGGGTTCTGTACCGCGGGTACTACAAGTATTCTAGTCTAGCAAGCAGTATTTCGTCCGTAACGTTCGTACTGCTGCTTCTGACTCAGTACTCGCAGTAATGAAATACACTCAACATGCCAGTATACTTCGAGTATGATGTATACTTGCACCCTGGACAATGACTATTCCAATAGTCTATTGTGTCTACAATTGATTGAGGAGGATGTGTGTTAATTGGATTTGTCTTGACAATTGTTTTTGGTGACTGTCTATTAATTGAAATTGTCAATACAATTGATTTCGGCGATTGCCCATTAATTGAAATTGGCCAGGCAATTGTTTTCGGTGATTGCCTATGAATTGGAATTGTCCAGGCAATTGATTTCGAATACCATCTACTAGTTGGAATTGTGTGAGCAATAGGTTTCGAGTGTTGTCTATGAATTGGAATTGTCCAAACAATTGGTTGTGGAGACTGCCAATTAATAGGAATTATTCAGCAAATTGATTTCGGGTGCTATACAGTAATTGGAATTGTCCAGACAATTGATTCGGGGTGTTGTCCACTAACTGAAATTGTTCAGACAATTGATTTCGGGAGCTGTCTATTAATTGGATTTGTCTGAACAATTGATTTCGGCTGCTGCTTATTAACTGAAATTGTCCGCACAATTGATTTCGTGTGCTGTCAATTAAATGGAATTGTCCAAACGGATCTGTCCGCACAATTCATTTCAGATGCCGCGCAAGAAATCAGTTGTTCGATAAATGTCATGGCCGTGTACCTACAGTTAGTAGTTATTGTATTATGATAGACACTCCCCATTGAATTGATAGTACTCGTAATATGGCACAATAAAGGACCTTGCAAACGATTGCGTATTGAGGGAAGTTAGCGATCCTGTTGTAGAGGCAATAAGACTAGCATGATGGTACTAACTGTTGTGTACTGACCAAATCTAATGTAGTTCTACAGGTAACTGCCACCTTTCAAATAACAGAGCCCTCTTCAACTCGATAGTCGTGACAATTCCAATTAATAGATCGCTTCCGAATCCCATTGTCCGGACAATTACAATTAATAGACGGTATCTTAAAGCAGTTGCCCCGACAGGTCCAATTCATTTAAATCACCCGATATCAATCGTTCAAGCAATTCCAATTAATAGACAGCCTGTGAAATCATTTGCCTGCACAATTTCAATTGATAGGAAGTCTCCGAGCTCGTTTGTCTGGACAATTCCAATTATTGAAAAGCACCAAACATCAATTGTTCAGACAATTCCAATTAATGGACAGTCTCTGAAATCTATTGTCACGGCAACTTCAATTGATAGAGTCTCCAAAATTATTTGTCTGGACAATTCCAATTGTTAAACAGTGCCCGATATCAATTGTCCGAATAAATCCAATTGTTAGACAGTATCCAAGATCAATTGTCTAAACAATTTCAATTGCTAGACAGTCTATGACATCACTTGCCCGGACAATTCCAATTAATAGACAACTTCGTGACTCTGCTGTAGGGGCAATAGTCTATTGATAGGTCTATTGTCCAAGGCATAAACAGAGAAGGGCGGGACACCTCAACGTTAGTTTTGTATTTTATCTCCGCAGGTAGGAAGTTTTGATACCGCTTAGCCCATGTGCTCAGATGTAAATCATTAAAAAAAGTTTTCACGAAACAAAGTAATCCATATGCACTGTTGTTTTGAAATGTACGGGCAGTTAGTTTAGGAGACTGCCCACCGATGATGACATTGTCTGAAGTAGTTTTGGAGATTTCGCATTAGTCGAAATTGTCGGGAGTTGATTTTGTATACTGTCTATCAATTGGAATTGCCCGGACAATTGATTTAGAAAGCAGTCTGCTAATTGAAATTGCCCGGACAATTGATTTTGGAGACTGAGTATAAATTGGAATTGTCGGGCCAATTGATCTGGGAGACTGTCTTTTAATGGAGTTGTCGGGACAAATACTTTTGGCGTCAGTCGACTAATTGAAATTGTCCGGACAATTATTTCGGGGGGCCGACTATCAATTGGAATTGTCGAGACAATTGATTCAGGAGACAGTCTGTCAATTGGAATTGACCGGACAATTTATTTAGGAGAAGGTCCATTAATTAGAATTGTCCGGACCATTGATTACGGAGACTACCTATAAAGTGAAATTATCTGGACAATAGGGTCAGGTAGAGGTCACTTAATAGAAATTGTCTGGATAATAGAGCTCGATGCCATTCAATTAACTGGAATTAGGGACCACAATAGACAGTCAATTGCAATAGGAAGCTATTATTAATAATAGACTATTGGACTATTATCTATTGTCCAGGGTATTACGTCCACCGTCTGTGCACCGCGTCGACAATTCTCAGGCCCAGCGTTCGCCACAAAACATTACCCAGATAGTCCCACACGAGTGGGAGTTGGAGCAAACCTCTTTCGCTGGAGACAACTTGATTGAGTACTTATGATACAAAAATCGTTCTCTGCGCAGGGGTGTTTACTTGCCAGCGAGGAGACAGCTCGACACCAACCCATGCAGCTCGATACCACCCACGGTGGTGCTCCGTCCCACTTACCCTCGCGGCCTTCGTGGGCCCATTCTGCGCTTGCTCGCGCCACAACCCGCAACACTACTGCACTGGTCTGACCTGTGGCCATGTTTGCTCCCACATGCTGGTTGGAATACTGCTGGTCCATGCCAGCTTCTGTGCTCGCCTTCGCTTCTCGACAGGCCAGGTGTTGAGGTTGTAAGGTGGGTCTCAGAGTATTTGGACTGCTCTTGGCCAGGGAAAAACTTGTGTGTACATCCGCACTCCTTCCGTCTGATGTTTGACTTCCTGGAGGCGTGTTTCCCCGGGCATTTCTCATCATCGTCCCCTATTTTTAGGTCGACTGACAGCTCGGCATGGATCCTGTCTTTGCTCCGCATGTCAGCCTCCCTGGCAATCCTTTCAAGGCAACACTCAAAGCAGTCTGGCAGTATTTCGAGATACGCATTTATTTGCGAGGAATAAATATATATGCATGTACTGCGAATACTCTCAGTATCTCGAGGTTCTGTACTGCGCATATTGCCTTTACTCTAAGCATTTCGTGTTTCGATACTGCGGGTACATACTTTCCTCTATTCTCGGGGTTCGGTACTGCTCACACTCTCATTACTCTCAGTATTTGGACCTTCTCCATACTGGCAATATTTTGGCCTTCGGTAATCCAAAATACTCGAACAACAGTGCTCGGACTACGATTTGTTCTCGAGCATTTATCTGTGAAACCTTCATGATACCCTGAGTACCAAGAAACATTAATTTTGGGGGAACATATATTGTACCTGGTCCAGTATGTATGTGCTGTACCTTACTCAACCGGTCACAAAGTATTATGGCGCATCCTCGACCTCGCGCAACTTTTTTGTACTTACGAATTAATCCCCGCGAGTCAGCTGATCAATGTATCCACTTACCGCGACCCTATTGTATATTACTGTAGTAATGATCCCACACTAATTCCGCGAATAGAATAATAGTCTGTCCTCAAACGTTACTAATTCCGTGAATAGTATAATAGTCTGTCCTCAAACATCACATCTTGTGTGTGTTGACGTTAAAATAATGGGTGGATGGAGCCGGCGTACGACGATTTCATGTACAATGTAAGCTGGGTGATTGCTGGTGTGGTCATCGGGTGCTTGGATCGTTCGCGGAATAAGTCATTCTTGAACCGGGCCCGTTCATGTTTACCAAACGACCGTGGTGATGGTGTCATGCTCAGAGACAGGTCTGTGACTGCGACGATGCAGGCTACGGTAGAGGTGTACCCACGATTTTCTGGGTCTAGTCACTGAAGGAGCGCTCCGTGATGTTGATAAAAACGACAGTGCAATCTATGAGCAATGCCATGGCCTAGGTATGTACCAAACAATAGATGCAAACACATACGTGGTATTGGGTGTTTTTCGGGTGAAGAATCCTGTCAGTCGGAAAGAATTCGCCAAAAGACGTGCTGCCCCTACCGCGGCAAGCGTCTTCTCGCCCTCTCTGGCGCGCGATTAAGGGCACGTTGCAAAGGCTTGGCACAACCTCTCGACGAAAAATCACCTGCAAATGGCGGCTTAGGTGTTTCGAACCTCCTGGATGGCGGTCTGCATGTTTTATTTATCTCCGCCTCCGGTTGTCCTCTTGCCGTATCCCGACAGAACCCCGAGAATCTGATTATATTTGCCGCTGGCAACGGCGGCGAAATCAACGATGGCCGCACAGTGTGCACCATAGCAAACCCGGCAATTGGCAAGAATGTTCTTGCAGTCGGGGCTACTTCGTCGGGACAAACACGAATCACCACCACCGGGGAAGATGGCACAGCCGCGGATGGCACTAACGGATTCGCTGACATCGACACGGTGTCTGCCTTCAGCTCCTACGGCCCTACCCAGGATGGTCGCATCAAACCCGAAATCGTCGCACCAGGGGACATGGTAAGCATGTGGACTAATCTTCGATGGAAACCGAGAGCTGCCGTAGAGAGGGTCCTGGCATAATGTCGACTGGCAGCAGCCGTGGCTTACTCCTTGGACGGCTTCCCAATCCAACACGCAGCGAATAACTTTTCGAATCCTTATTCTGCAACTCTGTCGATGGTGGCAAGCAATGTAATTCGTACATAGAGTGACCACAGTTGGCTAGAGGATTTCCGCTTACGTACATCGTGTCCCGTTCCGCTTGGCAGATATATTTCGCTGCTGGTGATGGGACAGACGGGCATTCCTGCAGGCTGTATGCGTACCGCGGCACGTCCATGTCGTGCCCAATCGTTGCAGGCGCATCGGCAATGGTGAGCATCAGAAACATGCCGAGGTTATCGTTGAAGTTTTCGATGTGCCCTTGTTAAAAGGCCGCGATGTGTATTGCCCAAGCGAGCACAGCCTCGTGGCTCCCCAGCGTCGACCTAGAATCGAATCCTCGAAGCTAGTTATGTTGCTTTCGAGATGGCTCCAAACCATGCATGTTGCGTTTGTCTCCCAGATACGGCAATACTTCGTTGATGCAAGCTTCTACGCTGCCGATTTGTCGGCGAGGGGTTTCTGCGGCCAAGCGTTCCTGTGCGAGGGCTTTTCTCCTTCTTCGGCAACCGTAAAGGTGAGACACACGTGTTGGCTTTGTCGAGAGTAGTCAAGTGCGATGCCGTTGACATGTGCTTCGTGTTGAGAATTGGCTGATCAAGACCTGCAAACCTGTTCGAGTATAGGACCGAGACATTGTACCTCTGAAAGTCCATAGAGAATCGGTTGCACTCTGAAACGTCGACGACGCCGTTAGTGTGGTTGACGCAGCAAGGAGTTGGGTTGGCTACGTGCATGAGTCACTGTGCCTGTTGTTCAGCAGTCCCCGCCACGGCCTCACTCTCGTCCGCACTGTGCGAACAACAGGCACAGATATATTTGCATACGAAAATCCGTAGGTAACCAAACCCCTTTATGCACGTCTTACCTCCGTGCCCTCCACTAAATAGGCGTTGTTGATCAACAGCGCAAACCTGATGGGCGGACGTTCGGAGCCAGACGGATTTCGCGGCTTCGGGCGTGTCCACCTAGAACAGGGGATGCCGCTGAACGGGCAGGGAAGCCTGGTCCTTTTTGTCGCCGACGCAGCCAGCACCTCCATACCAGAGCTCACATTACAGGAGTACATTTTCGAGGTAGACAGCGCGGCGGGATTGGACTTCCGCGTCACGCTCTCGTGGATAGACCCCCCCGCCGCTACCTCGCTCTCTGCGAAACAGCTGGTCCACGATCTAGACCTGGCCGTGTTCTCACCCAGCGGAACCAGGTTCACGATGTGGGAGTCCGGTGAGACTGACGAAGCGAATGTGAACGAGAGGGTGATCGTTGCTGCTTCAGACGTCGAACGTGGTACGTGGACAGTGTCCGTGTGGGCCAAGTCGCTCACCACCGACTTCCAGAGCTACTCCTTGGTTGTCAACGGGGCCATCATCTCCGTGACTGAAGCTTCTCCCATCGATTCCGGCGCGGTTCCTTCTGATTCGTCGAACTCGCTTTCGAAATCGAATGTAAAACAATCGTCGACCGCAACTACAGCGTCATTTTTGGCGGTGGTCTCCTGTTATATCGTCTCGACCCTCGCAAATGCTGCATTGCGCTTGTAAGAGCACTTCGTACGTTTGTTTGTGGCTGGTCCCCACCCTCGGGCAGAGTATAGTCGTGATGGAGAACGAGGGACAGCCAATCGATGTGGATACACACGGGCGTTAAATTAAAGCTGCAATAATGTAAATCACAACAGCCGCTGGATACGATGCGGGCGAGACCAAACTGTCATTGTGTTTGTTTGTTCGAGTCAAGACTGGTGGTGGTTTTGCTCGAATGTGGGAGTGATTGGATAAGTATATATAGAACGAGAGATGCTAACGGTAGGTACGTTGGCGCAGAAGTAGCCCACTAGACATATATAAAACTCAACAGAGGGTGATATTTCGACTCTTTGCGCCGAATTCAATATCGCGATATTCGTACGCGCAAATCCTTCGATATAAAACTCAATATCGGGTTTCTTGCCAGAACAACGTGAGATAAAACATGGGTGAAATAAAAATAGGCGGCAAGTGCACAAACACGTAGAGCATCGCATGGGCTGGAGGACGTCGCTGCTGCTGCTGCAGCTGCTTCTCTACGTAGCTCGGCAGGCTACAGCGCCCGCGTACACCATGGATTTGGCTCTTGGCATAGACGATGGCGCGTCTCGTGCTCGTGCTGAGACGTGTCCGCCAAACACTAAAGGTCGGGTTGGCGCTACCCGCTTGTGTTCCCGGATGAGGTGGGGCGTGCGGTGTTGGGGACATGGGTTTGGGGCAAATCCGGCAGAAAGACGCCCAGCCAGCGCACTGGGTGCTGTGCTGGAGCCGCTGAACCGGGGCATCCCATGCATCCGCCTCTCCTCGACCAAGGGAGCACCCGTCTGCCGTACTCATTCAACCAAGTCGTGGCGGCCACCACTGCTGCTGCTGCTGTTGGGGTGATTGCTGGCAGGGTAATGATCGGATGACCGAGTAGAGGGGACAGGCTGTTTCCAATTTTGTCTGCCAAATCCGGCTCTACCAACAAAAAAGAGAACACAAATATATGCTTGGGGTAAATACCCCAAGCATATATTTGTGTGTTGCGGACCACGTATGGTGAAAATCTCGCTATACCCGACGTCCGTATAAAACTCGTGAGGCACATAATTTGGCTCTAAATGTCAAACATCGCGATATTCTCGAGTTTTATGTATATCTACTGTACCACTTCTCTGCAGAAACAATACTATGGGATCGTGTACCTCGTGCGTGTATTTTTGTAGTTTTGTCAGGTACTGTTCGACGATTTTGTTGTATTCGGAGTTGTCGTTCGACAAACAACTGCGTGCGTTGAGGAATTTTAATTGACATGAAACTTGGCAGGTGAGATGTCGCGTAGTCGCGAAAACAATATGGGACCAGCGTCAGAACGCAACTAACAACTGCAAAGCTGAGTATGAACCATTCCGGCCGAAGGTACAGCTGGCGCGTCCGATTTTTTCTCAAAGTATACACGAACTACAAATTCCTGGGTGGGCATAAGCACGGAACCATGGCGCGCCAGATGATCAGAAATGAAACCCGTACAGTACGACATTCCGACGGAGTTCCGACGGAAATTGTTTTTGGTGTTTGTTGCGTTCGAGACCGCGCGTGTGGTATTAAAAAGGCTCACGTTGGTCCTTCCATTTGTTCCTACACGACTTCGTATATTTTCCGAGTGGATGAGAGGCATCTCGCCTCTCTCGGGCTCAAGTCTTTGTTGCATGGGCTTTGTTTGGAGTTTCGGCGCGCTATAAATGAGGTGGAAATTTGGGCCCATACGAGGGCAATTCAATGGGTTCACTTGGCACTGCACCTTGAACGCCGCAGCACACCTGGTCCCAGGACGTTGCTCCGAAGCAGTTTTCAGAAGTGTGAGTTGACTGCAGTCTTGAGGACGTAATATAATTTACCCCCCAAGATTGAGCGCTGTATACGCACCAGGGCATTGAAGTAGCTGTCGCATTGTCGCGTTGGCGCAACACCTGTGTTGGAAGGCTCATTCGTGACGAAGAGCTTTTTTTTATACATAACTTCAATATTTTTTTCGCGCAATTTTTTTGTCTTTCTGATTTTCTTGATATTTTTCTAAATATGTGAAATGTAACTTCCCTGGGTTTTTTTGTTTCTGAAGAATTCCACAAAGTGCGACAGAACGCCTCCCTCCGTATCTAGTTACATATTTCCAAACTCGAGAAATTCTAGAAAATAGAAGCTCCCCCCGACAAGAATGGGCCCAACACGAGGAGGTATATCATGGCGTACAGCAGGCCTCTGCACGCACTCGGTGAGCGTTTATAAGGATCACCACGGTTGTGTTTCACCCGCTCCATACCTGTTGGCCTGGTACTACTCAGGTTGGGCTGCACCTATATATCTAGACCGAGCCCTCTGGACACAGCAAGCCACACCTTCCTCCGTTGTGTGCAAGCTCATCATCGTCCAGCTGAAACTATGTCACCCCGTGTGACCCGTGCCCCCCCGAGGGCTTGCGTAGCCGATCTTCATCTGCTCCAGTTTGTTTTTGTCATTTCCTCTTGTACTTGACTTTCAGTCCTCTAGGTGTTGTACCTGATACTCGAGCGCAACGCTCGGTTGGTATACAACACAGAAAATGGTACGACCGGAGACATCGAAGAGGGTCAAACGTGCATCGGACTTTCCATTTGGTGTGCTACTACTGATGTAGTCTACAAGCATCGCGGCAAGAATACCAAAATATATATGGTTTTCTTGAAAGTTCTATGTCTGCCAGCCGACAATGCACGGTGTTGTCCAGAGGTTCATGGTTCTATAGGGTCACGTACGCCCAAACGGCGTAAGGCTCAACGTTGTTAGTTTCCGGTATCACCTAACCAGGCAAACGGTACACGAGAGCATGCGTGCTTTAGTACGTACGGCACCTTTGGCTTGTATCGATACCTGTCGATTGCATTCGGTTTTGAAGACAATATGTGGTCAATAGCATGCGGTCATTTATTAACGAACATGCATGTGTGTGCGTTCATGAACAACGAGCGAACAGACGAGCACGAGCAACAGGCAAACGGAGCACGAGCAACGAGTATGCCTGCATGCATTGACCAGATAAGTATCTTGAAAGCCTCACGAAACAAACAAGCAGAGCACCATTGGCAGCGTGAATACAACAGCATATTGCACGTATCACCATCATACAAGGCAGGCAACAACGAAAACATGTGGATGTATGCATATACCAAGTAACTGGTATGCAAATAAAGTATTATGCAAGATCAAACGTGGGATTATGCAAAGAACACGATGACATTATTTCACACGTTTGCAAACGCTCCGATCTCTGTGCACACGTTTTGCGAACACTCCGATCTCCTGCAATGCACTTCGATCAGCCTGGGTTCATCATGTTACAGCAGGGTACAGCTTTCAGACCGTAAAAAGGACCTGCGCTCGTTAGATCTCTGAGGCCGGCTCACCTGTTGTTTGGGAGTTCGAGGAAGTGCCTTCAAGCAGTGATGATCGGGTCACGCAGAACGTGGATCGATGCAAGGCGGTAAATGCAAGCAGTCAGCGTGAACACTCAATGTAGCACCACAGACACGATGACGGACACGACGGGCAAGGCAGGGCCCAAGGGGCTGGGGGTCGATAGGACAGGTATCACAGATCACTTGGCTTTGACTTTCTTTCTTCACTCTTGGTGGTGTTTTGTAAACACCGGGTGGTCCCAGAACCTCGTTACTGGCTCTGTACCCGAGACCGAAGGCGTTCCCACACCAGGGATCCTCCCTGCCCCTATAAGATCCGCCCAGAGGATGCTAACCAAAGCTTGCCCTCTGCCTATCGAATAGACCCGACGCGTGACCCTGATCAGGACTGGTCTCGCGCCGTATTATCCTCCCCATAGCGCTGGTCACGACAGTCACAGCGCTATGAACCTCCCTCCCTGGCGCCACCCGCTGTAACAGTCATGAGGTTGGAGATATTGCTTCCAGGCGTGTCACAAGGGCCACAACTGTACCCGACCAGAAACGAGACGCTACAACGAACAGGTGGTCTCGGATTATGCCATTGACATGATTGACACGAAAGTGGTCTCCACGGACCGCATGCAGTACCTGTTCGTAACATGGTGTCGAATCTGAAACGCGATTTTTTTGCCGTAGATATGAGCCGCTGGGGGACATGAGCTGTGAAAAAGGTAATTTTCTTGGAATGCAGTTGGTCTGAAGAGTTTTTGTGTAGTATCAATGATTTCGTTAAACCTGGATCAAGCTGTAGCGCTTCAGTTTGTCACCTGACGGAATCCGTTCGTTTGCCGCCCCCCAGTGTACAGTAAGTAGTGTGTAGTGCTGTAGCTTATTTGTGGTACAGGCGAGTAGACACCAGGGTTAAAATTAGGTGGGGAAATGTTACGCAGGTGCAGAAACGTTTTGAGAAATACTCGAAGAGCACTATCCGCCGGAGGCTATGCGCGCCTCGCGACACATCCCTTTTCGAGATCCGCAACTTTTTCGCCCCGTAGGCGAAACAACATGTGCGGGGACTGTATCCGTTTCGCCGCAGGTGAAAATGTTGTAGGGGTCTGTTTCACCGTTCGCGACACCTTTTTCTATGCTGCTGGACACGTTCATGCCGAACTGCTTTGTGGCAGAAATAATTAGTATTGTTTTTGTGAATTTCAGTTCAAACGTACGTGTGCCGGTATAGACGCGCGTTTGAGGTGTATTAACGCGTATATGGCCAAATTGTGAGCTCCGAAAGGCCCTACGCGAGCAGCGGCTTCCGGCGGGGGATCACACCTCACCTACGGCTCATGGTGTGGGAGCCGAACCACGTACTCCTGCCCGTGGTGCGCTTCGTGCACCGCGCTTCGACCGCCTAATTTTAACCCCGGTGGACACAGTCAGTAACAACGACGTCGGATCACCATTCGATGTGCTGGGTGGTGGAAATCCCGAATGAATACGGGGCGGGACTTTACGGTGTTCTGAAAATGGGACATCATACGTGCGCCATCAAGGAGAGTGTCCGTTAACGCAATTTTACAGTACATATATAACAGGCGGCAACACATATCCGGCGTTTTCGCCCCCCAGGCCGATACAAAAAAACAACAAAACATAAATCACGGACATCTCTAACAAGCACCGAACAGCAGCACAGCAGAAAATGCTGGTCATGTCGCAACCCAGCAGTACCGATAAGATGCTCATCGCCGATAAATAAAAGTACCGACAACGACGTCTCAAACTCCTGGGGAAGCTTGCGCAATCCTGGTGACGCGAAGCCCACGGGGGAGGGCACGCCGGCGCTGCGAAATATGAGGCGATCACCCAGTCGAGTGATGCTCGCGACAACGGTCGGTGGGGAGAGTATGGGACCAGCCGGACAAACGACCGGACACCTGGCAGCAATGCCTATTATGAAAACAGTTGCAGTTGGCGACAGCAAAATATTACTCCCCAAGGAACGTCTCCGTTGGAGTGTGACGTTGAAATCGTGCTATGGACCACTGCATCAAATAACATGGACAAGTGATATCGGGGGATCCTCGAAGCAGCTGTGCGGAAAATGGTCAGATCGCAGTAGGAAGAGAGTGAGACGAGCAGGTAGCGCCTTGCATCTGTCATGGGTAGCGTTCAAGGGAAGGGGAAGTGAAGGGGGCAACCATAGGGGAAGTGTGCCAGCAGAAAGCAGGGTGGGAAGGCACTATTACAGTAGACCAAGCACAGTGGTAGTAGGTGGAACCCGTCTGCACCACGATGCCAGGTATAAGAGTACGTACTCGTACTACCGTCACCAGTTGCGACTGCGTCAGATCAGAATTAATGATATTTTGTTTTTCAAACAAATGCCGTATCCTTTCCGATACTACCACCGCCGCTATCTATGGAGTATGAAATAGGCGGTTTTTCTTTCCTCTTTTTCTCCTGGAGTTTTCTCTGTCGGCAATTTGGTTCTCTCGTGAAGCCTCTCCTCCGCATTGTGTGTCTCCCTAATGTTCTTTTTGCTGTTGTTGTGATAATTTCCTGCCTTTCCCCCATGCAACGAGAACATGGAAAAATAACTTGCTCAACCCAACAAAACGAACGTCAATTTCGGGGATGCGTACATGGTCTCCTGAAAGAAAACAATGAAATTCTTAATACAAGTTCAAGGCATGAATTTATCGATTTCGCTAGGCGGGGTAATGTTGCGGCGGAGGGACGTGAGAGCAATCTAAAGTAAGACGGGTCGAGGCATGCAGCCACGAGTCGTCGGGCGCAGAGTAGTGGCGGACTACTCTGTGGGTGTGGGACTTGCGTTTCATTTAGCAGACAGTTTCAGTCTGCTGAATGTCAAACGCCTGACCAAGGTGTACAACGCATGCCGAGTTGTGGCCAACACCGAGTGTCTTTAGACGCTACCCAGGCAAGGAAGAGAATTCGTGCAAAACCTAAAAAGTGGATTAAAGGACTAAAAACGAAAGGATTAAAGAATTAAAGACTAAACCGACTGTTCGCTCGCATATACGCATCATTACGCGTGATAACGAGCATAATCGAGTATCTGCATCGCTCGCAATCGAGGGTTTGGTTCATCGTTTGCTTCGCTCTCGCCTGAGCGAAGTCCTGGGGCCACTGGGACTGCCGAAGGGTCCAACGTACGAACTGAGGAGGCGAGTCAGGTGAGCGTTGACAGCTCACCCCGGGGAGCTTGCCGTAACATGGTGAACCCAGGGAGATCCGAACTCCCAATCTTCAGGATCGACCCAGGCAGGATCAAGAAGTGGTGATAGGGTTACGAGCACCATGCAGGTCGGAGAGAGCAAGTCACAGGAGCACCAGCTGCTCGAGGGCTGGTGTCCGCAAAAAAAAATGGGGGTTCGGCGAACTGATAGAATCTGATCCTGTTCTATAATGTTTGTTTTGCGGACTTGATGTAATCTGATAATGCGATTGGTTCGGTAAAGCTTGGACCTGGCGAACTGGTGCAATCTGATGAACATTTGTAAGTCGTCGTACGCAGCCAGCTGGAAGGCGAAGGTGAGCGCCCGACAGCCACTGTGGCAGTAGACGAGTCGCGGGGTGAGCGCTTCTCCAGGGTAGTGCTCAGCGTGCCGGTGCACTATCGAGCCGGCACCGAGCTTTTAGTATACTACTTGGGCCATACTACTGATCAAATCTACGTAGTGACGATCTACAGCTGGTATACTATTATGTCGTATAAAAATGAAAACCCATTACGTGGTAAAAACAGAAGTGAAACTGAAAAATAAGCTCATCGTGTCATAGACGATGTTGTAAGAGGTTCACGTACGGACAGGAAATATGGTTAGGCTGTTCGTCAGCCCCAAGCACAGACAGGTAGTCAAGACACCCAGACAATCGATGAGTTGATGATTCAGGTCATTTATTATTATCTCCCAGCAGTGGTAGGGACAGCAGAAGTGACATTGTGCGTCATCCCATAACACCCAGATGTCAAGAATCACATAATGCACAATATGCCAATATTCCGAACCGGCACGTAACTGTCAAGCTAAAGAGGCACAACGAACACCCTCCCTGACTCTTTACGTAACATTTACGGTCCAAGACAATAACACACAACTCCATGACCTAAACCACCCACAAACAAAAAAATCGAAAAGAAAGAGGAAACCCACCCCTGTGAGCAAAACCCTCTCACACTCCCCACAGAGAAATATTGCAATTGTAGACGATATTACAGTATATCCACGCCAATATAATAAAAACTAAGGTGAAAAGTACAATGCCAGAGATCGCGGAGAACCCCGTTCCCCCGGACAAAAGTCTCCTTTTGCCCCCTACTCCCGTCATAAATTCTCAGATCGTAACGGTAATGCGAGATAGCATACGTCCCTTTTCACTTGTAAAATTAGAATTCATCTGGCGCTAAAGTTACCCGAAAAATAATAGTCACTACCCAGTAGCTCCTAATAATCGAATAAAGAAACAATAAAATGCCGCTACTGCTTTCGACACGAACAGCTTAAGCCCTCCCAGCTACGAAAACTATTCGATCATTCGCAGAAAATATTTTATGTTCCACTTCTCTCCGATGCGAACAAGTATTCGCAAAATGATACTGATGGCAGAACAACCAATCAACCATGAATATGCTCACCCTCCTTTATTTTGCAGGCAGTAGTCTACTGCCAACAACAAAAGATACCCGCAAAATTCAATATAATCAGTAGCCACCGCCAATACCAGCAATACACCTCACCTCTCTTTGGTGTATCAGCGTACCCTTATTTCTCCATACCGCTACGAGTATGCATTTCATTTCTACCAGGCCCCATCTGGTCCTGTTTACACCAGAAAAACACTACAAGTTTTTCGGATTTACAAAGACTGTTTGATTTGAACATGAAAATACATTTCGAAGCTACCAGGCGAAAAAGGCTACGTATACCACCCAGAACGAATCCCAGATGATTCATCGTCTACTATCTACGGTTTCTCCACCCTTGCCGCAAATAAATAGACCTCACGTTCGACCAAAAAAAATAATTTCGATCGACAGGTGTATCCATCGTAAAATTAAGTTCATCATTAGAGTGTCTGCGCATAATATTTTTGTTTATCAAGGATTTCTGTCGGAAAGGTAATCATAATCGAAAGCCTTTCGGCATGCGCATAATCGTAGACGAAAAACAGCTAAATATTGGATTCTTATGTTTGAAAAAAAAAAAACTTGCGGCAGCGGCAGCACTATTTTTTGTACCAAACGAGCCGAACACAAGAAGTCGTGCAAGCAGCAGCAGTACCTACCTGCAGCTGCAGCAGCAGCTGCAGGAGCAGTAAGCAGCAGCAAGCACTAACAGGCAGAAGTGCGATCTATCTTGCGCTCCTCGACACTCGCTGTGCAAGCAACGCCGCCACAACGAGAAGATCGACCTCCTTCTTCGTCGTCCTCTCTGGCCGAAAAGGGGTCGAAGCGGCGAAGATCAGGGGCGTGGCGGCAAGGGTGCACGTGCTTGCAGCACCAGCAGCGCCTGCGACAGCTCTTGCAGCAGCGCTTGCTTGAGGCAGCTCTCTCGCTTCCAGCAGCGCTTGCTCGCAGCAGCTCTCTCGCTTCCAGCAGCGCTTGCTCGCAGCAGACCTTGCTTGTGTGCAGCAGCGCTTTTGTTTGCAGCAGCGCCTGCTCACCGCAGTGCTTGCTTGTTGCCGCAGTGTTTCCAGCAACAGCAGCACTTACTTGCAGCAGCAGCAGCAGCACACTACATGCAGTAGTAGCAGTAGTCGGTGACGTACAGCAGCAGCAGCACCTACCTAATAGTATATGCTGCTGCAGCAGCAGGCAGCAAAGGCATGCAGCATCAGCGGCAGCAATTCTTCTCGCAAAACTCCGCCGGTAGCAGACACATGGTCCGAGGGTCCGAGGCCACTCTCGGGGCAAGCTTGGCCAATCCATAGCGTCCGGAGAGTTTTCGGCCAACAGAATGCAGCGGTCGAATCTCATATCACAAAAAATTTGGCTCTAGTATAATATGCTATCCAAAAATGCATAACTTCGTCATTTTTATGCAAATTTGATTAGGATATTTGATTAGTCGTCGGTAACGGGGGAATAGATAAGCAAAATTCGTAATATTCTTTCTTTTGCGCAGACACTCTATTCATTCCTACGAAATCACACCATGATGAGCAGACCTGCCCCCTCCGCCCCGCGATGTTGCCGGACCTTGCATGAAGCTCCGGCTGACGAAATACCCAGATCTGCTCGCTTGTTGCCACCCGGACGAAACCCCATCGTTATTTGGTACTGCTGCAGACAGTCCACGATTACCCCACGCCCGTTTCCTGCCACCGCTTTTTAACAGCAGCAGAATGCACGCAGCTATTATGCCACGCGACTTTGCCCCACCTAACACCCCCCGGTAGGCTTGCACACGGCTGGCGGCCGTGCGGCTTCTCGCGGAATTCGCATGCAGACATGTACCCTCGCTGAGCGATAACCCCATATCTGCTGCCTCCACAACCTCTGAAGTGGAGTGCGTACGGCAAATAAATGTCGTACGAGTTGAAGTCCCCCGCTCGCAACACACGGCGGAGGTGCCTACGGTTGTCTGCCGTACGGTTGTCTGCCGTAGGGCTTTTAGCTGCTGTGCCCCTAAAACGCCGTCGTCTCCACATCATCTCCGGGATCCCCCACCATCGCAAACACGGCCGCCGCCGGCGATTCATCCATGTCCGCCGGCGATGCGCACTTGCTGCTCCCGTGTCCTCTCCCACCACACCTTTCGCAGAGCTTTGCGGTGTGACTGTCGCTGTAGTGGCCCGCAGCCTTGCACCGGAAACACCTCCCCTTCGCTTTCCCGGCTTCACCGTGCCATCGTCGGAGCGATCCAACGATGGCGACACAGCATCCCTGCCTGCTGTGTCTACGGCAGGTAGCCCCTGCTCCCTGCCGGACTTCCGCTGTGCCTTACTCTCTGAGAGCAAGGCCCTGCTCCGAGACTACGGCTCTAAGATCATCAAGTTCATCACCCATGATGAGGCTGCGTCGGTACCAACGACTCTCTAGAGTGTTCGTCAGCCCCAAGCACAGACAGGTAGTCAAGACACCCAGACAATCGATGAGTTGATGATTCAGGTCGTTTATTATTATCTCCGAGCAGTGGTAGGGACAGCAGAAGTGACATTGCGCGTCATCCCATAACACCCAGATGTCAAGAATCACATAATGCACAATATGCCAATATCCCGAACCGGCACGTAACTGTCAAGCTAAAGAGGCACAACGAACATAGGCAGCACAAGCGAAGTCAGACAGACAGCTGGTAGCTGTACTGCCTGCCGTGTGGCGCTGCCATTCGCATCTATGAAGCACCTAACCGGCGATGACAAGACTTTGAATTATGCCACGTGAACAGGACCAAATCTGCCTTATAAACAGATACCAGCAGTAATATGGGATGAGATATCGTGTGCGATTGATATGGCGGATTTTATACCAACAACAATCTAGGACGTACTGCGGTGATAGTGAACTTATATCTATTTATATACTGGAGAACAGATGAGCGACCCACGATACTTTTACAGCAGTAGTACATGTCTGCTGTATACATACTGCAGCTGTGGTTGTCGCGTACACGGAAATATGATAATACGCTGTCCTTCGTCATAAGCTGGATATGTGTGTGTGTGTGTTCTTCACATTAAACTGTTCTTCTACTCGTCGACATCCAGCAAGCCCAGTGTCCGTGCTGATTCTTCACCCTAGAAAGATACGAGCTCTGTGGTCACAGACTACGACACAGAGATAACACACCGTAATGCATTAATAGCCTACGTAATACCATGCCTTCGCACTAGGTGCGGCCGACACAACATACATACATACGCCAGCAACCAAAATACACCATAAAGAAAGAGAAGCAACGAAAAAACCGAAAAAGAACAAGAAAAAGAAAAAGAAAAGGAGAAGAATCCCAAATAAATAAATAAAATGGGAAGCCAAAGCTCAGACACATACATACTTACCCCGAGCATGAGCCAAAAGGGACGTGCAAGGGGAAAGATACAAGAAGGAAAAAGGGGACTATGCATCCCGGTGAACACTTAACTAAGTAAAAAGAGCAATAGTGAGTGGGCCAAAATACGCTCGTCACCCACCCACTATGTAGTACTTCTTTCATAAGGATAAGAAGGGGAAAAAATCAAAATGCATACCGAACGGCCGCAGCAGTTGGCGGTACGAGTAGCAAAAAAAAGTCCAACCTATTAGTCCGCCTGGTACCTTGCTACCCTATCTGCGGTCTCTCTGCTACTCTCTTCTACCGCGGTTTCCCTTCTACTCCTCCTGTTCCCCCCCCTGCCCCCATACACTTGTACGGTGTTCCCTCTACCCCTCCTGCTGTTACCCCTCCCCCCATTCCCTCTAACACTACCTGCAGCGGATGCACGGCGCTGTCTACTCAGCTTTGCCTCAGCCTCGTGCCACCTGCCCATGAACTGTTCAGCTGCTTCGAGGATTCCCCGGTACCACTTTCCCGTCTGTTTTGCTGCAGTGGGCCACAGTGTGGTCCCAACTCCAAGACTAAGGGGGAGTCTTCCGTTGATCCCTCGGTGGCTTTGAACACTCTAAGGTCCTCAGCAATGGCCCTAGGCCAAGTCTTGGGCTGCCCGCCTGGTTTCGGGCTCCCCCCACCAGCGATCGTCCCGAACATCAACCGACTGGGCAATCGCCGCTCGTGTTGCCGCACCACAGCCCCCGCAAAGAAGAGTCGCCGTTTAAGGATGGTCGTTTCGATACTTTCGCATCGTGTTATCCTGAGCGCCTTCGTATACGAGAGAGTGGTGTGGTCGGTGCGTAGTCGGCGCTGGAAACCAATGACTCGCAGAAGGACTTCGTGGTGGGCTGATCGAAGCTTGGCGGAGTGGTCCGCATTGAGGGTCCACGTCATGCAACCGTACAGCAAGGTCTCAATCACCCCGGCCTTCAGCATCCGGACTTTCAGACTAAGCGGTGCGTTCATCCTATCGAACAGTTCCGGACCATACCGTTTGAGGCATGCCCGCATCAGACGGATTCGTCGCTCGATTTCGAAGGAGAGGTCAGCGTTCTCGTGGATAATGCCTCCTAGGTACAAAAACTGGGTCGTCTGTTTATACTTTTGGCCTGCAGCTTCGATCGCGAGCGGTGAGGTGGTAAACGTCTGATCCGGTGTTCGTAGGAGCATCGTCTCTGTCTTCTTCTCGGATACCGTGAGACCTACTGCTTCGAAGACAGTCACGATGACTGTCATCATTCTTGCAAGGCCTTCCGCCGACTTCGAGACTATTCCTGCATCGTCTGCATACAACATGCCCCACACAGCCCTTTGCACGCATGCCAACGGTTCCTCTTTTCCGACAACCCTGTCCTCTTCGAGATGAACCAAATCCCTTACGGTGCATTCGTCTTTGCTGAGGCGTACCAGCACGATGTGTATCGCAGCGGCGAAGAACACGTTGAACAGTAACGGTGATAGTACGCAGCCTTGCCGCAACCCCTGGGTTACATTGAACCAGTCCGAGTGTTCACCGTCATCCGCACGCACGCGAGCCCGCATGCCTTCGTGAAAATTGCGAATGATTGTGAGCATCTTGGTTGGTACACCAAGGCGTGTGAGTACCTCCCACAACAGTGCTCGGTCGACAGAGTCGTACGCTTTCTGCAAGTCGTTGAAGCACATGTACAGGGGGATTTTCTTCTGCCGCCCGAGCTGCTGCAACCGGCGCACGACAAACAGCATATCGACTGTTGACCGTGCGGGGCGGAAGCCGCACTGTTCTTCAGGGAGTATATGCTCGGTCTCGCAGTAGCTGCTTAGACGGGACGCAACGATTTTCAGCAACACCTTGCCTGCGTGAGCAACAAGCGAAATACCTCTGTAGTTGTTGCAATCAGTTCTATCCTTCTTTTTATGAAGGGTTTTTATGATCGCATCTTTCCATTGCTGGGGGACTTCTCCCGTTACCCAAACGTTAACAAGGATACTGTGAAAATACTGCACGAAAGCGGAGTGGTCAAGTTTCAGTACTTCGACCGGGAGACCATCTGGTCCAACGGCTTTCCAGTTTGACATACCCTTCACTGCTTCCATCATCTCGTCAATGGATGGTTCATTTCCAAGGGATAGTTTCAGCGGTCGTGGTGGCACTAGGTCGATGATCGTGGGGTCAAGTTTCAGCGATTTCGTGTTCAATAGTTTGTGGTAGTGCCCCGCCCATCTTTCACGAATTCGCGCTTGATCCCGCAACAGCGTGCCATCCTCGCCCATGATAAAATGTTCACTCCTCGCTTTCGTTCCTTGCAACCCTACTTTACTCTTCAGGTGCTTGTAGAACCCTGGTTGATCGGAACTCGCGAGGAATTTCTCGGTTTCAGCGAGGTACTCTTCAAAATACGCATTGACTCCTGCGGCGACCACTTCCTGCAGATTCGCACAGGCGGATCTCAACTTCTTCCACGCTGTACTATCTCGGGGGTAGACACGCAAGAGCTGTCTCGCATCCTCCCTCGCTGTCCATGCTATTTTGAAAGCGGACACCGTTTCGGGGGTCTCACACCCACCGTTTCGGTGGTGGCGACGTGGTGGAGGTGGCACCTCTTTCTCAACAGCATTCATGACAGTTGTGGTGAAAAACTCAACCATGCCAGACGTGTTACGAGGCTGGGTAGGTTGGTTAAGAGTGGAAACGACCCTCTCGACTATTCGGTGTCGACGCTCTCCATCGGATAAGAAAAGCTGCCTGTCGAATTCTCGGCGTTTTGGGGGTTTCAGCAATCTTCGGTTAGACGAAAAGTGACCACTAAGTCGGGCCTTGATGTACACGATGTTATGGTCTGAATCAGCCTTAGCAGGTGGTGGGGGCTGTGGGACGACTGTAGCATTATGTACTCTAGGTCGGTGGACTTGACGAGTTAGGATGTAGTCGATTCGCTTACGATCATTCAGGCTGGTGCCGTTGTATGTATGCGATATTCCGCCCTTGCGCGTGCTGAAAAACGTGTTGGCGAGCGCTAGCTTGCAACTGGTAGCGAACGACAATAGCTCGGCATAGCAAGTGAGCCCGTATCAATATCACACTGGCTTGCGGGTTACCTGTGTTTGCCAGGCAGCTTGTGACTATCGGCAGGAGCTTGGAACGAGTGGTGGTTTGCGATCGTGTTTACGTCCATATGAGCAGACGGAAAGCATCGAAACGCCTGCTGGGTGTGACAAGATTTTAACATAACCTTGGCATCGTTTTCCTAGTGCTGATAGGCACGTACCAGGTACAGAGTAGATAAAAGAAATGCTGACGTGATGATTGCTGTCGGTCTGGAGCAAACAGAAGGGGATCGTAGGCTTGACACACACCAACGCTAAAAACTATGCATGTAATCTGAGTTGTGGTGTATTGAGTCTGCTTCAGCTAGCTCGAGTACTACCTGCGGTGGGCTGCATAGGTACGTTTGTCCTGTCAACAGGAGGGCGGTGCCACCAAACTCATGTAAAATCCTGGCAAGGCAAACAAAAGGTGTTTGGGCTGGCTCCCTGCATTGTCAAGGGAGCATTCAACTGGTACTGGTCACAGTAGTACCCAAGACATCGAGCAGTGCCACGAACACTCGTATCTCCAGGCACTGCTGCTATTATGTTGGTAGTTCTAGTATCAACACTAATAAGGAGTAGGCGGTTTATGTCTGATGATGGGAAAAATCGCAAACTGGCGACCTGCAGTGATATGATCACCTGCGAACAAGGAGTCGTCGTTCTTATAAGGAACGAAAAGGTGTGGAAGATCCCGTGAGTAGCAACCAATGTAAATGTCCATGATTGTAATAATATTCTAAAAGAAAAGGTGTGTTTTCGTCGGGGTGAATACCTACCAGGTACTGGTATGAGTTTACTATTTGGACATTCTGATAATAATATGATTGTACTGCTGTTTGGTAGTATTACACCCTCGGGCATATCTCACCAGGTTTCCTCGCACAGCACGTACGGCAATGTACTACCGCTGTGCCACCGAGATAGGACTATTAATAGGGACATGAAGTTAGCGAGATACATAGTGTGGTAAGAGCATCGCCCATGCTGGGATGGCGAATTATCAGGGCGTGTTTTCACTGTCTATGCTGAACGATCTTGAAAGGTCAAAGAGCGAGTGAAAACCGCAAGTCTGGCGACCTCAAGAATATATAATGTTAATAGTACACGCCCACGGGCAGCATATGGACGGCGAGCCTGTTTTGTTAGTTTTGCGCTAGCCCATATCAGTTCCGGCGGGGGGAGCACGGTTGACGAAAACAGGGAAGAGACGGCAGACAGGATAGCTACTGCTGTTGGTATCAGATCGATCAATAGTATATAAAAACCTGTCGGTGCAACTCGTACCACAAACTGCTGCGGCTGTTGTGCTTCGGTTCGCCTACTCTTTGCTGGGTCTCACTCTGTTTAGTATAGCGCGTGTTGTGATACTGCTGTCTTTTTTTCTGGTTCTTGTGTCATCTGCCACATCTCCTCGGGGGGGACGACACGTGGTTTATATTATACCGGGTATGTGTTTCCAAACGCGTACGAAATAGAGTCGTTTTAATACGTTGACCTGTTCGGTCTTGACAACCATATTTCACCTCTATTCGGATCACATAACCTTGAATCAACCACACATCTTTGACGCCGGGATAATGGGGCCTGAATAAGGTAAACTCCCTAGCTGTACCATATAGTCATCAAACTTGCACCTTAGGACTGCTGTAGCAGCATGAACTACAGCAGTTTATGCCTACGATTATTAATAAATAGCGGCATATAGGCATGTAGTTATCAAGTATCGGTATGTATGAAGTACAGTAGTACACCTACGAATAGAAAACCTGCTTCGAGCGCCACACTAAAACCTACAGTAAACACCTACGAGGTAAACGAGTACCAGGTATGAGCGGACATGTTGCCCTGCTGGACGGACCGTACAAAGATATCATGATAAATTACATATTACCACTACGAACTGGGTCAGCCTTCCGACGCACCTGTTTTTGTCAATGCGGTGTCATAAACACACAAAACAAGGGGGGGGGGTTGATATATTGCTTTGTTTGGGTGAGTATGAGGTATATATTATCGCATACGTGGGGGTAAAAGTTCAATGCTGCAAGGGTAGCGATAACGATGGACCCGGCAGAAAATTGAGTACTGGTACACCTCGAAAACCTAAGAAAACAAAGTAGCCCATCAGAAATACAACTGAGTCGAAGGAAGAGTGCTTGGCTGAGTTAGGTGCACCACAGGTTGTGTTAGTACTCTACGATTCGGCCACAATGTTGCTGATTATCAAGCGAGTATAGTCCTCTACGTGCATTGCCGTAGTTCGTGGTGGTACACTATTGTTGTTATTTTGCGTGCCCGTCAAGAACAACAAACCTTGGTGCATGGAAAATAAGGGAGCGATACGGGAAGGACTACACACGGTATGCACCCACGCAAACGTCCTCACTAGGTACAGACACACAGCAGTGATCCATACACTGGCTGTGACTAAGGGTATGATCTGACAACTTTTGTTAGTCCGTAGTTTCTGCTGTGGAGCAGGGATACCTAAAGCCACACACACAGTACACAGACCTGGCACGAACTAACAACGATAATACCACTCCAGCAGCGTAAGATCAGCACAACCGTGGCAATATACCGGTATTCTGCACCTGTTTCTTGGGAGTGAGTTGCCATCTTTGCACGTATTCATGTGATTCACAGCCTGATTTGCACGTATCAACCAGAGGGGTTGTATGCTAGTACGTCTGGTTTTCTTGGCTCAATAGGAAGCGTGGGATGTGCATTTCGGCTGTTGTTCGGGTTGCAAGACGGATAGTACTCTTGGCCTTCTTGGTATGATAGCATGCCTGAGATGTTCGCATAACGACTGTCGTTGTGGTTGTATGACAGTATGCTTGGCACTCTTGGGATGGTAACATGCTGGGGAGTGAGAACTTGTCATTACTAGCGGGCAGGATGGCGAGGTGAGCGCCCCCGCGGATTGACCTCAGTGAAGGTGAGCACTGATGAGCGTAGCACCTTGCAATTGGAGGTAAGCACTTGTCATTGTGCTATCGCTGAAAGGGGAGGTGAAGGTGAGCCCCTCTCTCAGGATTGGATGCTGTGGGGATTCCAGGAGTTTGGTAGGTTTGTGTGCTGTTAAGTGTCATGGGGTCTGGTTTTGTGGCGAGGTGAGCGCCCCCGTGGGTTGAGTTCAGTGAAGGGAAGCACTGAGGGCATAGCATTTTTTTGACAGTGAAGGTGAGCACTTGTCATTATAGGGGCAGATGATGGTGAGCTCCCCCCTGAGACGTGAGTTTTGGTGGGTGTGTGGGTTTTTTTTTTTTGTGTTTACTCCGTTACATAATCAGTAATGGGTAGCATAGCATCGTACCACTTACAACTTGAATACACTCACTGTGGTTACATAACGGGTGATGGGCACGACAGCACCGTACCACTTACAACTTGATGCATTCACTTTCGCTCAGACGACGTGAGGTTGTGTGCCGCCGATATGGAGAAGTCTATGTCACTTATTGTCAGACGACGTGAGGTTATGTGCCGTCGTCAGGGCATAGGCTGTGCTACTCAGGGTATTGAATACTACAGCACCGTACCACTTACCACTTAGGTACATTCACAGCAGTTATGTACCGTCGTCAGTGCAAAGGCTGCGCTACTCAAGGTGTCGGATACTGCAGCACCGTACCACGTACCACTTGGATACATTCACAGCAGTTATGCGCCGTCGTTGTGGCAAAGGCTATGTCACATGTGCTCAGACGACGTGAGGTTACGTGCCGTCGTCAGGGCTAAGGCTGTGCCACTTATTCCCAGACGACGTGAGGTGCTATGCCGTCATTGTGGCAAACGGCTCTGCCAATTTGGCCTAGGCGACGTGAAAGTTTGGGCCGCCGCTGCGCCAAAGGAATTGCCTTGTTTGCTTAGCCGACGTGATATTGTGTGCCGCCGTCATAGCAAAGGCAGGCGGTGGGAAGCAAAAGATCGCACCCGGTGCCGTAGCAGTGTGCTACACCTAATTTATTTTCCGAACGCTGTACCACGTTCGCCCAGCCGACGTGAGGTAGTGTTGTGCCGTCGCTGTGGCAAACGGCTGTCATTTTGGCCTGGACGGCGTGAGGTTTAGCGCCGTCGCTGCGGCAAAGGATTTGACACGTTAGCGCAGACGACGTGAGGTTGGGGGCCGTCGTCAAAGGCGGGCAGTGGGTGGCCGAGGATGATACCCTGCCCTGTAGCAATGTGTATGTATCTGACATCTGTTTTCCACGAGTATTTGGCCCGTGGGTGCTCCGATATCAGACGCGCAAAGAAATCTGTATGACCTATGAAGGGCACCTGGTTGGCCTATTGAGCCGGTTCGTATTTTGACACAGCTCTGTGCATGGCATTGGCGAGCAAGCATGCACGTCCGCGCGCCGTGTCCGGGTGCGGTCGAATAGCTTGTCACTACAGCAGTTTGGACGTTGCCCACGATGAAATTAGGAACTGCAAGTCCTCTTTCAGTTCCGTGTGTAGCACTGGAAGTATCCATACATGCAAAGTAACGGTACAAAGAAATGCTGCACTATCGTTCAGGTGTGCACCAAACAATTGTATCTGTACGTGATTGATGTTTTGGCAGAGCCTATATTTGTTTTGTGCACGAATATCCAAGAGTTAATACCATCAACATGCTCTTGTACGGTGGTGTGTTTGATTTGGTGTGTCAGATGAGTTTTTAATTGTTCGAAGCACGCTCTCACGTACCACCGTATCCTGATTGCTGCAGTTTTCAGGAGGATGAACGACGGAAGGAAAAACGAAACATAAAGGGGATATATCTAAGTTTATCTACACGTTAAAGTTAAACCCTCTACATATACACCTGCGCATATTTATTTGGAATAACGTCTTTAAACACCTATACAGACCGTCTGGTACGCGCTTCGAGCCAGGAAATAAACCGCGTTACCGGGTATAACAACGGTAATATGTGGCCGGAACGAAATGGTTGAATACGCTAATCGAGACGGTACTGAGTGTAGGATGCAGAATGTATGCCTGACACAGAATCCGAAGCGTATCCACGACACCAGGAATCGGCCAAAGCATCAGTTTAGCGTTTCACCGAAAATAGTTGTCGTTTTTCCAGTGGATGTGTCACAGTGATAGACACAGGACAGAGTGGATGAAGTTATTGTTCGATGTCTTGAGTTCGCTCAGCCGAGTGAAACGCAAGGGTGGGGAGGGGGGAGAGCACATCCAACGTAACGGGGTTACCGCTGTCAACCCCACCCTTGGCAGAGGATGCCTTAGATAAGGGGACTACAGTACTTTGGGCGGTCAACCCAACCCGGGCTTGAATCGCTCCTACCTACGATGAAAACGCGGATCTACTTGAAGGATATCCAAGGTAAGGATTTATGTGAGCGGTCGTGGAGTTCCCGTAACAGGAAGAGGTTAATAGGTTAATCAACACCAAGGTAAATGGGTGATTCAGGGAGCGGACAATCGACCGCAAGGTGAAGACGTTGGAATTAATAAAACAATCGACTCCAAAAGCATATAGGGATCGCTCGGAAACGCGAAGCAGCCGAGAGTGGAGTTCCTATTCTCCTGGCGACCGTCCTCGAAGATCGAATGCTCGAAGAGCAGGTAAAAACCATGGAAGGCGGCTCTATGAGTTAATTGAGTGCCACAATCCTTGAGAAATACGGGAGTGTGATCAATGTCGCGAAAGCAGAAGGCTTTCTAACTGTGTGCCACTCTTGAGGCAAACTAGGAGGGTCATCAATGAAACAGAAAGGCTACTGGATCCGGAATTTTCACGGATATGGCAAAGAAGGTAAGTAGAGTCAAGCCCAACGAAACCGGAGTTAAAGGTAACCGGCCCCAGAGCCACCACGGGTACTACCAAGGAGGTAACAGAGTCACGCCCAACGATGTCAGAGATAACGGTAACTGGCTGGTAAACGGCGCCCAACGCTAAGAATGGACCGGCGCGTCTCGACAGCTATTGGTACGAGTGGGAGTGGTCAATTCAGGGATAAGTCCATAACATTCCAAGATCAACACTATGCCCAACTTGCTGAGGCCAGCGTACTGGGAAAGGTGAGCCCCTTGGTTAGCGTGGCATGGTACCGGTGCGCAAGTGCATCAATACCGGCCACTAGCAAAACGAACGAACCTGTCCCGGCCAGACAGAAACGTCCCACACATGCAAGTGATTGAGAACAAAGAAAGGGTCTCGCCAGGTACACACGAACTCCGAGCGTGTCATCGAGTGTACTGTCGCCTTGAGTCAATCAGGCAATGCTGGGCGGTCGTCCGCGCCACAGGAGGTGAGTGCGGTGTTGTGGTCGGTGAACTAATTTAGACGGTTCGTCTGGGTACGTCTCGGGAAGGGAGTTGCCCGTCGTCGACTCGGCTGTTCAAAAGTCAGAGACTTTCCTGTATACGGCGCAGAAGAGATCTGCGATTCATCGAATGCGCCACGGACCTGTAGTAGTCACCCTGAGCTCGTCATCTGCTCCCGAATACCCTGTCAAGGCTGGCGTGTTCTGCTTTGAGGTGATAGGTTCCAGGAGTCTTTTCCAGACGATGCACCTTGTTGTCAAAGGTACTGAGGTCCGGAGGGACTAGCATCGGAGGGATTTATCCTTGCGGAGCTTGTTGCAGACGAAGGGATTGCATCGGCAACAGATAGTGATACAGGAATTAGAGGAAAACGCTTTGTGTACACATCAGGTGCCACCTGTTATGCATGCATACAACCTGTAAACGCGCTCGAAACCAGATAATCGACCGCCTTGTGACCCCCATAACATGCCTCATCAATCAACGTCGATGGCTGTTAAGACGAATGGAATTACGGAAACTTGTGACATTCTTGGTGTTGCCGAGTCACTACTGCCGTAGCTGTGGATTATCTCCAAGGGCGACGAGACGGTACGAGGGGCCCGTAAGTCCACCCTCTGCCCTATCAACCCAAGTAATTGATACAGTGCAGAATTCGCGTCTGTTAGAGGGAAATCATGGAAGAGGTTCTTCCATGGTGGAGTGCTACCACGGAAACGCGAATATTCTTAGTGGGGCCTGTGGGTCAGGTGAAGAGGCAAATGTGAAGATGGATGGTACTTGCAATACCACGAAGGTATACGCCGGAAGACGCTTAATAACGAGGACTCAAAGCTAGCTACATCGGACGCAATGATACCGGAGTTGTTCGCCTTGGTTCGCAACACGTTTGTTGATCCGGGCGTGGCATGCCCAACTTTTCTGACCCAGGGCAAGCGTAAGTAGCCCACGTTAGCTAAGGATGTAAATCATGTGCTCTTATATAAGCGCAGGAGTAGCAAATGGGTGACCACGCAAGTGACAGTATCACTTACTAGCACCCTACAATCGCGGAAGGTCCCTGAGATGTACATATCAGACCTTAAGTAGGGGCTGCAAGCAGGTAATAGGTTCGAGTATGTGTTGTCCTTGGTGGAGGAAGCGAGCACATTTTTTTGCTCGCGTGTCCTGTGCCGTCGAAGGAGGCACTCGCGGTAAAACCTCGCACTGAGCGATGTGTGTTTCGGAATCGCTACTGTTGGTCCAGGGCGATGCAGGGGGGGAATTTACAGCCGTGAACCCCGTGTGCCAGTCGCTAGGAGTGTCGGTTTGCTACGGTCTCGTCAACCACACCCGAGGGCAGGGATCTGTCGAACTACGCGAGAGTGGCTTAGCATTGTCGGGACTCTGCAAGTCTTCGCCTCTTAAGTGAAACGAAGAAGTACTCTCCGAGTGACGGATTCAGCGTTTCACCCCAGATCTTCACCCACCATGCGTTATGTTGACGTTAGTCAGGCCTGTTACTGATGGATATCAGGCCGACGCTGAACGTTTGTCATGCCTGTCATCGCGTTTGACAAAATTTACGTGGACGGGTGCATTGCCAAACCTAGGACGACGGTCTTCGCAGTGGGCATCAACACATTTCATGAATGCTCCGACCTGGCAATGCCGTCGATACGGCTCGCGAACCTGGTCGGGGGATCGGATAGAAGACTTGCCGAGAAGTACACTTTGGCGGAAACCGTTGTACACGATGACCAATCGCAAGCTCTCGGGGGACGTCGCAAACACGTGAGTATGCGAGTACATTTTAACTGGATTGACGGGAATCGTCGAGAGTTTGACTCAGCTGCAGCTGCACGTATTCCTGGTGGAGACACGTAAGTATGGGAGTAGTCCCCAATGGGATCCACATGAGGTGAGTACAGGTTTCACTTCCCGGCAGCTGTAAAGATTTCACGGTTTGTATGGACTGCACCAGGGTTCAGACTGCCGTTCTCGCCCGCCGGAGATGTCAATAAGGAAAGAGGGAGAAACAGCTTCCAGAGTAGCGAGCGAGGCACACCGGCTAGATACCAAGGTCCGGAGGGAGTTTCCAGACGTTCGAAGGCGGCAAACGTTCATCGAAGAAGTGTACGACGTCAGCCATTAACAGCGGCGAGTGGGGTGTCCAGATAGCAGTTCCAGCGTCACGTTTAAACCGAAGGAAGCAGCTGGCGACAATTTCAGCCTAACCGAAGAAGATATGGAGGAATGGAATCGCCGGAGCTACAGCGGAGGAAAGCCTAATCCATTGGTTCAAACGGCGGGTCTGGCGGGAATGGAATGGGCAGGGGGGGAAGAAAGGCAAGAAAGGGAGGGCGCTGGCGACCACCCCGGCCTAAACCGTTGGTCCAAACGGCGGGTCTGGCGGGGATGGAATGGGCAGGGGGGGAGAAAGGGCAGGAGCTCCGTCATCCGGGGCCGCGCTTTCTTAATATCTGAAAGATAGCACCAGACTTGACGGAGTGTTGCAGCGGAGGGACTTGGGAGCAATCTAAATTACGACGGGTCGAGGCATGCAGCCACGAGTCGTCGGGCGCAGAGTAGTGGCGGACCACTATGTGGGTGTGGGACTTGCGTTTCATTTAGCAGACAGTTTTAGTCTGCTGAATGTCAAACGCCTGACCAAGGTGCACAACGCATGCCGCGTTGTGGCCAACACCGAGTGTCTTTAGACGCTACCCAGGCAAGGAAGAGAATACGTGCAAAATCTAAAAAGTGGATTAAAGGACTAAACGAAAGGATTAAAGGATTAAAGGCTAAACTGACTGTTCGCTCGCATATACGCATCATTACGCGTGATATCGAGCGTAATCGAGTGTCTGCATCGCTCGCAATCGAGGGTTGTGTTCATCGTTTGCTTCGCTCTCGCCTGAGCGAAGCTCTGGAGCCACTGGGACTGCCGAAGGGTCCAACGTACGAACTGAGGAGGCGAGTCAGGTGAGAGTTGACAGGTCACCCCGGGGAGCTTGCCGTAACAGTAATCCACGATCGACTTCTCCTGAAAGAAAACGAGGAAATTCTTATTACAAGTTCAAGGCACGAATTTATCGGTTTCGCTAGGCGGGTTATCCACGATCGACCTCTCCCTCGAAATCGTACGACGAACCCGTCTCATGAAGGCATAAATAAACAGTTCGGCCCGGGAGTTGTATTCATTTATGACGACCATCCCGCTTTTTCTGAAAGTCAGCATGCCAAAGACCGAGGTGATAGTTCCCCTGCTGTACATAGAGGTGTTCTACGTGGACCCTCAGCGCGAAATACCACGCCAAGCTCCGATCTGTGCACCACCATACTCCGATAGCTCATTAGCCTCCAACGACGGAGCATACGGTCCATACAAGCGTTCTCGTGCGCGAAGGCCCTCAAGAACCCCCGATGTGACACCATCGAAGCGACCATCCCTAACGGCGGCTCTTTTTTGAGAGGGCCGTCCAGGGGTAACAATAGGGTCGATCACCCAGTCGGGTGATGTGCGCCACGATGACCGGCGGGGAGGGCCCGAGGTCAGAGGGACAATGCAAGACTTGGCATAAATGCCCAGTTGACAACCTCAGAATGTTTCACCGAGAGGTTCACGGACCACTCCCTGGTGATTGATCTCTAAAGGTATAGACACAGCTGGCACGGGAACGCGTGGTTGACTCCAGACAGTAACACGGAACTCCTCTTATACTATATCTGAGCTGTCGAGTGGAGCTACATCTAACGAGTGGCATTGGTGGGCACACATTACCCCGATATCCCAAATAACTTACTACCAGAATCCCTTTCCAGCATGGCACTCCTCTGCCTACGATGGATCTTATATGTCGTGTTTCTGAGTACAATCAACAACCCCCCTACTCCTATATAGACGACCATGCTAATATCCCCCCTGCTCATGTGCATCACCATATCAATATTCCCTCCAGCTCTGTAGATGAAAATGTACGACATCGCAGGGCTGATATATCTCAATATTATAATCAACTCAAAACAAACTCAGAAAGTCAAAAATCCAATCTGTAACTCGAAAATCAAATTATTGAATCAACACTCAAATCCTCAAATCAGTATTCAAATGCTCAAATCCACAGCCTCTCTGTTGCAAACTCATGAAACTCTCGAAATCCAATGCTAGGTAAAACAGCCTTCTTCTCGTATTCAGCCAGGTAAAGCGGCATTTTCCGCGGAATTGGTCCAAAGATATTCGTGGAGTCTCTTCGACTTAGTAACAGTGATCTCCGGGGCCCTCCCCTCGCCAAACGCTACTGGTGTCTAGAGGCATACTATCATAACCATTCATGTTGCCTCCAGCGCGCACGCTCGAAAAGAACAAATTACGAATTCGACGAGATTTTAACCCCCGACCCACCCTTGGGAATTATATAGCACTACCTGCTAGACCACTCAGTCAGCGCTGACTCTGAAGAACAAAAGCACAAATATTCAAGAACCACAAAAATCAAACTCTCAAGTTCCGAAGTACTACCCAAGCCTTCCGAGTCAGAAAACATTTAATATGGACCGCACACGCCCCCAGGCGCTTCATAGTCTCTTTCCAGCCTTATCAAAAACCTCTGCCTCTGTTTTATAAGAAATTAATGCATATCATGGAAAATATCATAGTAGTCATCCTCATCAAAATAATAATCAAGCCACGAAAATGTAATGCTAGAGATCGCAAGGAACTCCGTTCCTCCGGATAAGAGTCTCCCCTAGTCCCCTACTCTCGCCATAGAAACACAAATCGCGACGGTAATGCGAGATAGCATACATCTCTTTCCGCTGAAATTTTATTCGACGTTGATAATCCTCGAAAATACCCAAAATCCTCGCCGCAATCCAAATCGACTAGAACACAACTCTAGAACACAAACAATGAAAATAATCATCCAGATTCACAGGCAAACACATTTCAATAAAACCACCCCAATGCCCCAAACACTACCTCTGTTGTCTCCGCCGCGGCTGCTTCTCCGTCCGGTCTCATGGCGTCACCGCAGCTCGGGTCATCCAGCTTATCCTCCTGGGTGAAATCAAACGTTGCCTCCGCAACATTGACCCGGCACACACAAGGAGGGATGGGGCGTGCATTCGAGCGATTAGGTCTGCATTGGGTGTCTTGGTTCTATCACGCATTTACAGCTTGCAAACTCCTCTTCACCACTATAGTTCAACTTCTCAACTGCTACTGCAAACAAAGAGTTTCTTGTCAACGAGAATACCTGATCCCACATCAAACCCAGGTATTCCTCGAGCGCTATATACTGCAGTACGTACTTCGTGAACATACACAGCAGTATCAAGCAAACTGTTTTCGTCTCAACTCATACCCATAACTCTACCATCAGCAGCAGTAGTACCGAGGCAAGAAATGGTGGACGAGGGGGTGCTCTATTCTGCAGTCCAGTCAGGATTTTACTCAAATCAGTGCAACGTAAACTCTGATGTTTCGCTCTCAGGACCATACTTATCATAACTGCATACGACAGGCACGACACATACACAATCCATGGCATAAAGAAACGAAACGAAAAAAAAAAAAAAAACTAGAACAAAGAAGACCATTCGAAAGAGAAAAAGAAAAAAGAAAAAATAGTTAAGAAACAAACCATCGTGCCCCCTCCGCAGGAGATCTGGCAGACACTTGGAAACAACGAGCTGGAAAAAAAGGAAAAAGAAGAAAAACACCACTATTAGTAGTCGTCTTCAACAGAGTAAGACTAAGACGAAGAAACAAGGGAAAATAACTGGCAAACCAAAGCACAAAGCATCCTCTAGGCAGCGGCAGCAGTTTATGGTACGAGTAGTGGGTCCGAGTAGGATATACAGGTTTCACATTTTTTTTTTTTTTTCAATCATCACTTTTACTTTCCAGCCTAACTCGTAGGAGGTTTTACCTTCAGCAATCTTCTGGACAAGCCGCGGTCACAGGTGTCGTCCCTTCTCCCCCCCGGTACGTGCATCTTCTGGACAAGCCGCGGTCACAGGTGTCGTCCCTTCTCCCCCCCGGTACGTGCCTTTATTTTTTGTCGCGCATAGGTTCAGCATTCCCACTGCTCGTCGATTTTCATCGGATGTAGCTAACTCACGCTCTCGCGCTTTCCGCTAATCAATTTTTTATGAAAGAAAAAGTTCCTACGAGCATGCACTCGGTGAGACTTGAACCGACGAAATTGATCTTGATGGGCACGCGGACCACCATACATGCTAATATCGACGGTCTGGTACCTTACTACCTACTACTACCCTGTTTACCGTCTCCGTCCTGCATTCAACCATGTATGCCCCGCCCCTCGAGATGATGCGTCAGACAATACGAAACAAGCAACGAAGTAGGCTCGTCATCCACCCACGCCGCACGTTTTTGTCCACACTATTCATATTTTCTTTTTCACTTCCATGGTGTCTTTTGCAGCAGAGTACGCCAGTGTATTTGTTTTCGGTTCTAATTTTCTCTGTTCTACACCGAGTAGTTTGCGAGCCTGCAATCTGCGAAAATCTGGTCTTCTTCCTCACTCACTGCTATGTCAACCGTTCCTGGCCTGTCTTCCTAGTTTGACCACCTGCACCCGTCATCAGCTCTATTAGTATGAACCTCTGGCGCATCCCCTCTGTTCACGCATGCCAACGATTCAATACCTCTCCACACAACCCAGATTTCCTGCGTTTAATCTTCCTTCCTTGCTTGATTTTTTCAAGGGAATATAACAGCAGTAACGGAAAATCGTGACGGGACGGGACGGGACAGATTTGATTCATTTGGCGAGGAAAAAAAATAAAAACGGGACGGGACGGGACGGTAAAATGAGGACATAAAAATTTGGCGGGACGGGACAGGAGCGGGTGCCAAGATTCTCAACGGGACGGGACGGTAAAAAAAGTCAACGGGGCTGATTTTCACGACGGGACGGGACGGTAAATACTTTTCCCCTCGGCGGGGCTGGACGGTAAATATTTTCATCTCGGCGGGACGGGACGGTAAATATTCTTTTCCTCGGCGGGATGGGACGATAAATGTTTTTTCACGCGGCGGGATGGGACGGTAATTTTCATTTTCTTCGGCCGGGCGGGGCGGTAAATATATTTTTCTTCTTTCCCGCCGCAAGGTCGGCGCGGTTGTAAGTGAAAATATTCGCGCACACTGCTGGCTCCGCGAAGGGAGCCGTCCCGACGCAGACGTTTTCTTCTCAACAGCCCAAGCCCCGAGAAGTGCTGCCACTACACGGACGACGTCTTCTGATTTCTTGCACCCCTGCCCCAAGCGCTGTTGTTGCGTAGCCCCGAGAAGTGCTGCCACTACACGGACGACATCTTCTGATTTCTTGCACCCCTGCCCCAAGCGCTGTTGTTGCGTTGCCAGCTCATGGTGGTTGTTCTGATGGTTGTGCTTGCGCTGTGTTACTGGTGGTTGTGCAGGTGGAGGTGGGGGCGGCGGTGGTGGTGGTGATTCTGGTGCCGCTGCTGGTCGATCGACCCCGCCCGTGAGATCGGCATCCATGGCGTCCGTGCCGGTCACACTTGCACCCCTTGACAGACAGCAACTTTGCATTGACATTGACATGCTTTGACTGACACCAAACTACTAGGTTTCAATGTGTAACACTCGGCCCTACATCCTCGACAGCGCACATTTTTCGTCCCGCTTGATGGCATGCCTCCTGAAATATTTTTGGGTCACACCAGCACCGGTGTGATCGTGAGTTGAGTGGTCTCTGTGCTGTTTGTGTGTGGTGGCGAGCCTGTGGCAGGTGTTGTGTTATGATACTCTGCTTTCAGTTGCGAATGGAAATATGCAGTATGAAGATTCATTAAAAAAAATGAAAAGAAAAAACAACACCGCCAGGTATACACTTACTACTTGGTAGTAATTTTAATTATTTTTCGTAGATGATAATATTTGTACTTAGTTTCGTTCGAAATCATACAAACTCTCTTCGGCCTGCCCCGTCCTTGGGGTGGGCCGAGGAAGTCCGCAAGGATCTGCAACGGTCTAGCGACAGTCACACGAACATCGAGCTTCTGGCTGAGTAGAGAGGGTACCTTGCGCGGTCCGGCTGGTGGCCTGGTCGCTTTAAGGAACGCGTGGGGTGGTGGTGATGTTTTCTCTTCTTAATCCCGACGCCAAGGAGTACATCCCTCTGGCGGGACGGGTACATCACCACAGCAGAGAGCGCTACACGGGCAGTCGGGGGAGTCGAGAGGCTGGCCACAGCGTGGGTATGCATGCACGACAGGAAGGATGGGAATTATAATGGCGGCGTTGGCTGGGACGGCTGCACCCAGCCAACGGAAACCAAGGTGCGTACCGGGCTACGAAACGGAGAGCCACTTTCGCCATAGAGAAGAAAAAGAAACTAAAGAATTAAAAAAAGAGGCGGAGACGAGCCTCACGTCGGCTGGCAAAGAAAGCAGCACGCGAGGCTCGAAAGAGACAGAAGGAGGCACTGGTTGCGGTAGCGACCTACAATGTGCGAACCCTGGCTGTAAAGGGGAAGAACGGGTACGGGCATGACGAGAGTGTACTGGCGAAGGGACGGCAACTCGGCTGTGACTTCATTGGCCTGCAGGAAACCCGGAGGACCGGTAGCACGACGTTTCGTGCGGCAGGGTATCGCGTTTTCTGTTCAGGTCAGGAAACAACAGCTGCTAGGCAAGGGCTGTACGGAGTAGGTCTAGCTGTAAAGGAATCGTTGTGCAGTAAGGCTGTGTACACTCATCGGTTTATTGACGAGCGGCTTATGTCTATGCGCTTTGAGCTGGCTATCAAATACGAGGCAGTTAATTTCGTCGTCGCGTATGCTCCAACTGATTGTACCAAGGACGTTGGACTGAAACGTAGCTTCTGGCAGAAGCTGGAGGACTTGGTGGAAAAGATCCCGACGAAAGAGTGTCTGTACTGATGGATGCCAACGCGCGAACCGGACAGAGGATGGAAGGGTGTGGTGATGATGATAATAGAGTGCTTGGAGCATATGGGCGTGATGTTCGTAATGATAATGGCAGACGACTCCTGTCGTTCGCCACCAATTGCAAGTTAGCTCTCACCAACACGTTTTTCAGCACGTGCAAGGGTGGGATTTCGCATACACACAACGGCACCAGCCCGAGTGACCGTAAGCGGATCGACTACATCCTAACCCGTCAAGCCCATCGACCTAGAGTACAAGATGTAAGTCGTCCCACAGCTTCCTGCCCCAGCTACAGCTAAGGCTGACTCAGACCACAACATTTTGTATGTCAAAGTCCGACTCAGTGGTCGCTTTGCGTCCAACAGACAAATACGTAGACCGACAAAACGCCGAGAGTTCGACAGGCAGCTTTTTATGTCCGATGGAAAGTGTCGTGAACGAGTAGTCGCGAGGGTCATCTCCACTCTCAACCAGCTTAACCAGCCCTGTAATACGTCTGGCATGGTTGACTTTTTCACTGCGGCTATTATTGATGCGGTCGAAAAAGAGGTACCACCCCCTCCACGTCGCCACCGCAGACATGGATGGTGTGAGTCTGCCAAAACCTTGGCCGCATTCATATTAGCATGGACAGCGAGGGAGGACGCACGGCAATTCTTGCGTGCCCACCCCCGGGATAGAACCGCGTGGAAGACACTGAGATCTGCGTGTGCGAACCTGCAGAAGGTGATTGCCGCAGGACTGCATGCGTACTTCGAAGCGTACCTCGCTGAAACCGAACGACTACTAGCGAACAACGACTAGAGAGGCTTTTACAAGCACCTTAAAGAGTACGGTAGGATTGGAAGGGACTAAAGCGTGAAGCGAACAGTTCATTAGGGACGAGGATGGCACGCTGTTGCGGGATAAGGTGCGAATTCGTGAACGGTGGGGGAGGTTTTACCACAAACGTTTGAACACGAAATCGCTTAAACTTGATTCCACGATCATCGACCTCTTGCCACCACGACCGCTTAAACTGTCGCTCGAACCATCCATGGACGAGATGACGGAAGCACTTAAGGGGATGTCAAACTGGAACGCTGTCGGGCCAGATGGTCTCCCGGCCGAACTCCTGAAAATCGACCACCCCGCATTCGCCCAGTGTTTTCACAACATTCTTGTCAATGTTTGGGTAACAGGAGAAGTCCCCCAGCAATGGAAAGACGCGATCATCAAGGTCCTTCACAACAAGAAGGACCGAACTGATTGCAACAACTACAGAGGGATTTCGCTTGTTTCCCACGCAGGCAAAGTCTTGTTGAAAATCGTCGCGTCGCGCCTCAGCAACTACTGCGAGACCGAGGAATTACACCCGGAGGAACAGTGCGGCTTCCGCCCCGCACGATCAACGATTGATATGTTGTTCGTCGTGCGCCGGTTGCAAGAGCTTGGAAGACAGAGGAAAATCCCCCTGTACTTGTGCTTCATCGATCTGCAGAAAGCGTACGACTCTTTCGACCGAGAGCTGTTATGGGAAGTACTCACACGTTTTGGCGTACCAACCAAGATGTTGATAATTATCCATAATTTCCACGATGGCATGCGGGCTCGCGTGCGTACGGATGACGGCGAGCACTCGGAATTGTTTGATGTCACGCAGGGGCTGCGGCAAGGCTGTGTGCTGTCACCGTTACTGTTCAACGTATTTTTCGCTGCTGCGTTGCACGTCGTACTAGTACGCTTTAGCCATGACGAAGCTATCGTAAGGGATTTGGTCCAACTCAGTGATGCTGGAGTAGTCGGAACGAAGGAGCAGGAGCCGTTGGCGTGCGTGCGAAGGGCTGTATGGGGCATGTTGTACGCCGATGACGCAGGGATTGTCTCGAAGTCGGCTGAAGGGCTCGCGAAAATGATGACAGTCATCGTGACTGTCTTCGAAGCAGCAGGCCTTACGGTGTCGGAAAAGAAGACAGAGACTATGCTTCTACAAACGCCAGACCAGAAAACCCTCGCACCACCGCTCGTCATCGAAGCAGCAGGCCAGCGGTATAAGCAGACGGCCCAGTTCTTATACCTAGGCGGCATTATCCACGAAAACGCTGACCTCTCGCTCGAAATCGACCGACGGATCCGTCTCATGCGAGCATGCCTCAAACGGTTCGCCCCCGAGCTGAATGATAAGTCCGAATGCTGAAGGTCGAGGTGATTGAGACCCTGCTGTACGGGTGTGTGACGTGGACCCTCAGAGCGGAACACTTTGCCAAGCTTCGAACGGCTCACCACCAAGTCCTGTTGCGAGTCATTGGCTTCCAGCGCCGACTTCGTACTGACCATGCCACCCTCTCGTACGCGAAGGCCCTCAAGATGACACGTTGCGAGAGCATCGAAACGACCATCCGCAAACGGCGTCTCTTCTTCGCGGGGGGGGTGGCACGGCGAAGCAAGGATCGATTACCCAGTCGGGTGATGTTCGGGATGATTGCTGGTGGGGAGAACACGAGGCCTGGCGGACAGGTTAAGACTTGGCATAGATGCGTAGTCGAAGATCTTAGGGAGTTCCGCGCCACCGAAGGGTCAACGGAACATGCTCCCTTGGTGTTTGGAGTTGAGACCGTACTGTGGCCCACTGCTGCAAAAAAAGCGGGAAGTGGTACCGGGGGATCCTGGAAGCAGCCGAACGGTTCATGGTGAGGTGGCACGAGGCTGAGGCTGAGCTGAGCAGGCAGCGCCGCGCATCCGCCGTGGGTGGTGTCCAAGGGAATGGGGGGAAGAGGGGCAACAAGAGGAGTAGCAGAAAACCCGACCAAGGGAATGCGGAGAGGGGGGGGGGAAGAGGAGTAGAAGGGAAACTGCAGTGGACGAAAGTAGGAAGGAGATGGCAGATAGGGTAGACAGGTACCGGGCAGACTAAGAAGTAGAACATGCCTATACTACTCGTAGCACCAACTGCTGCAGCTGGTTCGAACGTGGTCTTCCTTTGTCTTTCTGTTGTTTTTGTTTTATTTTTATTTCATTATGTTGTCTTCTTTGCGGTGACCCTATGTGATTGTCATTTCTCTTCCTTTCTCCGATTGATAAGCCTTATTGAAGGAGTCGTGTGGCGTGGGTGGATGACGAGCCTGCTTTGCTTGTTTCGTACTGTGTGACGCCGAGGGGCCGGACATAGTTGACGAACGCTGGACGATGGTGGCAGACAGGGTAGCAAGGTACCAGGCGGGCCAGCAGGGAGACCCTGGCTGTGCTACTCGTACCATAAACTGCTGCCGCTACCCGGAGCATGCCTTGTGCTTTGTTTGGTTTGCCTGTTATTTTTCCCTTGGTTCTTAGTCTTACTCTGTTGACGAATAGTGGTGTTTTCTTTTTTTTTTTTTTTCAAGCTCGTTCTTTTCAAGTGTCTGCCACGTCCCCTACGGGGGGGTACGATGATTTGTTGCTATACTGAAGTATATACATATACCAGGTATTTTTTTTTTTTTTTTTTTTTTTTCTCTTTCGAATTGTTTTGTTTTTGTTTTTGTTTTTTTCTCTTTGTTTCGTTTTTGTTTCTCTAGGTCATGGAATGGGTATGTCGTGCCTGTCGTACGCAGTATGATGACATGGCATTGCATTGCATACGCACGTGGCAACGTAGTATCTCTGTGGCGTAGCTTTGTGACCACAGAAATTGTATCTCTCTAGGTTTGAAGAATCGACACGGACACTGGTTGGGCTGGATGTCGACGCGTAGAAAGAACGGTTTAATGTAAAGAAAACAACATATAAAAAACAATCCATCAAGCAACTGCTGATCAACTCCACCAGCACAGCTTTTTTTAGCAGAAGTAAAAATGTGGTGCCCAGCAATTTCATACCACTGCCCAGGTATTATATAAGCAAGACGATAAAAATACATACAGCAAACAAAATACGTCATCTATCTGTGAGTTCGACTGATTAATAACTGAATGGTCGAAGCTGGGTAATACCCCTACTACTATATTATATAGTACCAAATCATCTTTTTTTCCGGAATACTTTACTCTTCTCGTCCGACCGCGGGTCTCCTCTCGCACACTAGGCTGCGTGGCACACAGGGCGCCCGCGTGTACACCACGGTGCTAATGCGAGCCCCGGCCGAGGTCCGTGGCGCGTGCTCTGGGCCTCTGAAGTCGCGAATTCTGGCAAATAACTACGGGGAATGATTCCGACCTGTTAGAGCCAAGCAGGACATTGGAAACCCCACAATTTCAAAGATTTCTTTCTGAAAACTGGCTGCTGCTATATCATGTCTGATCACACACCGTCCCTCGAGCTCTCTACAGAGGCAGCCACGGCACAGCAACGGTCGTTCATCAAGCTCTCTCTTTGGTGACGGCCACGGATAGCGCATTTGTTTGTGTGTGTGCGTGTGTGGGCCGTGATTCCTGTCGAAATAAGAAGTAGGAACGAACACATACACGTACATAATCTCGAGAAAGGTGTGCTGCGCAGGGGCAGGACGCCGATTCGTACGAACTCACACCTCTTGCGTATTTCAAAAGCAACGTGCAGCCACGGTGTGCACTACAACAGCAGCAGCAGTACAACAGCAGTGTTCGCATAGGGTGTGTGCAGTGTTCACCAGGTCGAGCAATCGAGTGATCGTGGTCTCGTTCTCTTTTTTCCCCGCGCAATGGGCTTGGAAACCTACCCGGGAGCTCGCAGCAGTCAACAATGTAATCAATCCCGCGCGAGCACGAGAATTTTCTCCGTCTATATCATTTTCTCTGCGTTGAAGATCTCAATAATTTTGAAATCGCCCGCTTTTTATCAACCTCAGCAGCAAGCAGCAGCAATACACGTCTGTCGAGCGTCGTATATGTTTCACCTAGCCCTTTGACGTATACACCACACACCTCACATCGAGCACATATACGCGAACACAAAATTGGCTACCTCGGCCCGTCTACCTCTGCTTGCTGCTGCTATGTAAAAATCACACTCTGGACAATAGATAATGGCCCCTGCAATAGCAATATAATTTGGTGCAATGGACGGGTCTATTGTCGTCGGCAAAGGCTATCGATTGGCGCGTTCCTCGATCCATTGTCGTCGGTAATGCCTATCGATAGGTTACGTCCCCAACATATTGTTCAGGCAGGAGTGTGCTGAAGTACCTGGGTTGAAAGCTGTTGTCACCGACCATGGCTATCGACGGTTAGCGTGCAGAATCTACTACGGTCCACAGTGGCTATCGATGAACACATTTCTTGATCTATTGTGGCCGGCAATGGCTATCGATAGATGCATTTCTTGATCTACTGTGACCGGTAATGGCTATCGATATATATTTTTCTGAATCTATTGTGACCAGCAATGGCTATCGATAGATACGTTTCTACTCTATTGTGGCCGGCAATTGCTATCGATGGACACCGTTGAGAATCGATTGTGGTGGACAATGTCTATCGATGGACACCATCACCAGCCTGTCTCCACACCTACAATGCACTCTGATTTACTAAGCAACGCAATATTTTGTTCCGCAGCAATGTCATATTTTCATCTTGTGATCACCACCAGTATGTAATGAGTGCATGGTGTGTCGTGATGAGCAGCAATGTCGGTGCATGGCATAGGGTGAAGGAGGGCTGCAACGTTGTGTGTGTCAACAAGGCAGTGGGCATCATGGGGCTTAAGTGTGTTGCATTGTCGGCTGTGTTGTTGTGGTTGGTACTCTGTGTTATTAATAGTGATTCCAAACCGGTTACACTCTGTACGGATAAGATAGATGAGGTAAGATGTGCACATACCCTGGACAATAGAAAGGAAATATAACATTGCCACTACGGTAGCCCCGAAAATGCGTGTGTCAATGGATATTGTTAACGACAACAGACTGGCAACGCTGGCTAACGATAGACATTGTGAACCACAATAGACCGGCAACACTCTCTATCGATAGACACTGCTAACCACAATGGACTGGCAACGCTGTCTATCGATAGATGTTGTTAACGACAATAGACTGGCAACGCTGTCTATCGATAGATATTGTCAGGTAACAACTTTCGGCAATGGAGACAATATGCCTTTGCCCTAACAATGAAGTCACAATGTTGTCCATAGATGGCCATTGTCCTGATCAATAGATGTTGGGGAAGCAACCGTGATATATATTGTTCGAGCACTAGACCAAAACGTTTGCCTGTCGATGGCTATTACCGCCAACAATATACACGCAATTGTATCCATCAACCGCCATCGTCACCCACAATAGACTGTCGGGCGTGTTTTTGTAGTAGACTACTATTACGGGGGTCTCTAGTTAACAGGACCTATGGCATAGATAAAAAACTATATATTTCGGTATTTTTACTAGCAATATTTGGTCTTGGTAACTATGGACCCCCGTAATACCTAAACCTTTTGTATACCGTGGAATGATGTAGGTCGATGGCCATTCTTGACGACCGCCGAAGCTTCTATTGCCGCCAACCATAGGTACGCGATTGTGTCCAACAATAGCCATCGCCACCCACAACAGATTGTTGGCCGGGCTCCGAAAAATATGAATCTGATTTTACTTCGTTTCAGTACGAGACAAAAATCTCGAGTTAAGAAACGGACAGCTGATAATTTTCTTGTCAAGGTGGTTTTGTTTTTAGTATCCAGATTATTTTTGATGGTGCAGTTAATCGAGGACAAAATGTAAAGGTAACTAATCGAATGTATTGCCGAACAAAAAATTAATCTAAAACATAGATGACCAGCATCCGAACAAATAACTCTTACTTTCTTGGTTTCAGTAAGGGACAAACAAACTCGAGATGAGAAGCGGAAAGATTAGAAATTTCAGCTTAAGGTGGTTTGAGTTTAATGATCCACGTTTTATTCAAAGTGGAGCTAATAGACTGTAGGACAAAGCAAGGGTAGTAAATCGAGTCAATTTCCGGAACTAAGATCGCACACAAGTTGATGACAGTTACCAATATCTTGGTGCGCGAGTTTCAATTAATGGCGACATCTATATATAATGTAATCTTCAAATAAGTGTGAGAGCGTATGGTGTCCACAACATGAGACGACGTCCGTTCAAATTACCACATTTATACAGAACATGACATACCTCGTATATCGTGGGATGAGTGCAAAATATCCTCGAGATGGTTATCGATGGATAGCTTGTACAATCTATTATGGCGGGCAATGGCCATCGATAGACATCTCGTACAATCTATTGCGGCCGGCAACGGCCATCGACAGACCTCTCGCACAATCTATTGTGGTCGACAACGGCCGTCGATTGACCTCTCGCATAATCTATTGTGGCCCGCAATGGCCATCGATAGACCTCTCGCACAATCTATTGTGGCCGGCAATGGCCATCGATCGACATCTCGCACATTCTATTGTGGCCTGCAATGGCCATCGATGGACGAAGTTCACCATCTATTGTGTTGGACAACGTCTATCGATCGACAACATCACCAGTCTATTGTCGCCGACAATATCTATCGACAGATAAATTCCACAATATATTGTCGCAGACAATATACATCGATAGATTACCCCCCTCGTCTATTGTCGAAGCAATAGACTATTGTTGTGTCCACTGTCCAGAGTGTGCTATGTATATACCTGGCCCATAGCATGTGCTGAAGTTACTATTACGGGGGTCCATAGATGATAGGACCTATGGTAGACATAAAAACCTATATATTTGCCTATTTTTACCAAAAAAAAATGGTCCCGTCAACTATGGACCCCCGTAATACTGTAGATGCCCACAACCGTATAGAACAGGCATAGATAGCCTGTGCACGTACGAAATCATCTATTACATATTACAGAGTAGTCGTAGTATTATGTTACCAGGTAGTTTGTAGCGTGCATGCTGCTTCAGCCTTTACTACAGCAGTACATCTATCTGCGTAGTAGTTGTAGTTTACATTAAGAGTAACAGCAGTATAGTAATAACAATAGGCATGCCCTCATGGTACCGCTGTGGCCAATAGCAGTAGATGCCATCAACCGCCGTATAGAATATAGGTAGCCTGTACATTTACGAAATCATCACTATATTAGGAGTAGTCGTGATAGTATTATATAGTACCAGGTATAGTTTGTAGCGTGCTTGCTGCTTTTACCATTTTTACTACAGCAGTACATCCATCTGCGTAGTTGTATTGGTGTACATTAAGAAGAGTAACAGTATATATAGTAATGCCCCCAACTCATAGTACCGCTTGCGTACTGCGTCGCCGTTGTATGGAAGCTTTAGTAATATCATAGGAACAAACAGTTCTGTAGTAGCAGGTATTGTAGTGCAGTATTTATTCATGCTGCTTCTACCTGTACTGCATCTATCTACGTATTACTGGTGGTGTGTAGTAACAGTATATTATAGCAGTCATGCCCCTATCCATGGTACCGCGTGGTTATACGACCTCTCTGTTTGAGATTGTCTGTAGATGGTATGAGGGTTTGGTCAGCAGTAGTACTTTGTAGCAGTATCGTTAGCAGTCGCCGCAGTGTACCAAGTACTATTTTGTAGAGTGCATGTTGCTTCTACCCGTACAACATCTGCGTAGTAGTGGTGGTGGTGTATATTGACGGTATGGTACGATACGATGGTACCGCGTGCATGTAGTAGTGTAGTGTCTACCACAAAAAAGTGTAGTACTCGGTTCCTTCAGACTACTATTAATCATTATTATTCTTTCCTTCGAGCAACACGCTAACCCGTGGCTTCCGTTTTCGCCAAGAACAGCTACACGGGTGTTAGCTATGACCCCCTTTTCGCCTTGCGACGCCCCCGGGATTTCACGTTAGCCACATCCCGAAGGGAAACCTTGTATTAGATAGTACCTAATCAACTTTTTTTCCGGAATACTTTACTTTTCTCGTCCAACCACGGGTCTTCTCTCGCACACTAGGCTGCGTGGCACACAGGGAGCCCGCGTGTACACCACAGCGCTAATACGAGCCCCGGCCGAGGTCCGTGGCGCGTGCTCTGGGCCTCTGAAGTCGCGAATTCTGGCAAATAACTACGGGGAATGATTCCGACCTGTTAGAGCCAAGCAGGACATTGGAAACCCCACACTTTCAAATATTTCTTTCTGAAAACTGGCTGCTGCTGTATCATGTCTGATCACACACCGTCCCGCGAGCTCTCCACAGAGGCAGCCACGGCACTGCAATGGTCGTTCATGCACTGCAATGGTCGTTCATCAAGCTCTCCCTGTGGTGTCGGCCACGGATAGCGCATTTGTTTGTGTGTGTGCGTGTGTGGGCCGTGATTCATGTCAAAATAAGAAGTAGGAACGAACACATACACGTACATAATCTCGAGAAAGGTGTGCTGCGCAGGGGCACGACGACGATTCGTACGAACTCACACCTCCTCTGTATTTCAAAAGCAACGTGCAGCCACGGTGCGCACTACAACAGCAGCAGCAGTACAACAGCAGTGTTCGCATAGTATGTGTGCAGTGTTCACCAGGTCGAGCAATCGAGTGATCGTGGTCTCGTGCTTTTTTTTCCCCGTGCAACGGGCTTGGAAACCTACCCGCGAGCTCGCAGCAGTCAACAATGTAATCAATCCCGCGCGAGCACGAGAATTTTCTCTGTCTACATCATTTTCTCTGCGTTGAAAATCTCAATAATTTTGAAATCGCCCGCTTTTTATCAACCTCAGCAGCAAGCAGCCAGCAGCAGATACGGCAAGCAGCAGCAATACACGTCTGTCGAGCGTCGTATATGTTTCACCTAGCCCTTTCACGTATACACCACACACCTCACATCGAGCACATATCGTACGCGAACACAAAATTGGCTACCTCGGCCCGTCTACCTCTGCTTGCTGCTGCTACGATATGTATATACCTGGCCCATAGCATGTGCTGAAGTTACTACTATTACGGGGGTCCATAGTTAACAGGACCTATGGTAGACATAAAAACCTATATATTTACCTATTTTTACTAACAAAATTTGGTCCCGTTAACTATGGACCCCCGTAATACTGTAGATGCCCTCAACCGTATAGAACAGGTAGATAGCCTGTACACGTACAAAATCATCTATTATATATTACAGAGTAGTCGTAGTATTGTGATATTACCAGGTAGTTTGTAGCGTGCATGGTGCTTCTGCCTTTACTACAGCAGTGCATCTATCTGCGTAGTAGTTGTGGTTTACATTAAGAGTAACAGCAGTATAGTAATAATAATAGTCATGCCTCCAACTCATGGTACCGCTGTGGCCAATAGCAGTAGATGCCATCAACCGCCGTATAGAATAGGTAGCCTGTACATTTACGAAATCATCATTATTTATTAAGAGTAGTCGTGATAGTATTATAGTACCAGGTAGTTTGTAACGTGCTTCCTGCTTCTACCATTTTTACTACAGCAGTACATCCATCTGCGTAATTGTATTGGTGTACATTACGAAGAGTAGCAGTATATATAGTAATGCCCCCAACTCAGAGTACCGCTTGCATGCTGCGTCGCCGTTGTATGGAAGCTTTAGTACTATCATAGGAACAAACAGTTCGGTAGTAGTAGGTATTGTAGCGCAGTATTTATTCATGCTGCTTCTACCTGTACTGCACCTATCTACGTATTACTGGTGGTGTGTATTACGGGGGTCCATAGTTAATAGGATCTATGGTATACATAAAAAACCTATATATTTACCTATTTTTACTAACAAAATTTGGTCCCGTTAACTATGGACCCCCGTAATAGTAACAGTATATTATAGCAGTCATGCCCCTATCCATGGTACCGCGTGGTTGTACGACCTCTCTGTTTGAGATTGTAGATTGTATGAGGGTTTGGTCAGCAGCAGTACTTTGTAGCAGTATAGTTGCTAGTCGCAGTAGTGTACCAGGTACTATTTTGTAGAGTGCATGTTGCTTCTACCCGTACAACATCTGCGTAGTAGTGGTAGTGGTGTACAGTGACGGTATAGTAGTCAACCGATGGTACCGCGTGCATGTAGTAATGTAGTGTCCACCACAAAAAAGAGTAGTACTCGGTTCCTTCCGACTACTATTAATCATTATTGCTCTTTCCTTCGATCAACACGCGAACCCGTGGCTCCCGTTTCCGCCAAGAACAGCTGCGCGGGTGTTAGCTATGACTCCCCTTTCGCCTTGCGACGCCCCCGGGATTTCACGTTAGCCACATCCCGAAGGGGAACCTTGTATTATATACGTATTTCATTTATAGATGGGAGTTGTGCACAATTTGTGATAACATATGTAATTATATAGGAATTACTACTGAAGTTTGGTACAACTCGAAATTTCTTGATTAATTTCGTAATTCGTGGTGGAAATGGATGGAAACAGACGACCACGAATGTTTCTTGTAGGAGAAGTCCGCCGGAGGCGGTGCCACGACGGCACGGAACGATAATTTTCTACGGGAGAGATTGTATCGGCGGGACGGGACGGTAGTTTCCAACGGGAGAAATTTTATAGGCGGGACGGGACGGTAAGTGACGACGGTCAGGGATTTTGTCGGCGAGACGGGACGAGACGGGACGGCTTGACCATTTTGACGGCGGTTTTGCCGTCCCGTCCCGCCGTTACCGCCGTTACCGTCCCGCCGAAATCACCGTGACAAGTCTTGGATTTTTAGTCTTTCTCTTCCCTTTTGGATTTCATATTTCGATTTCGATTTTTCGACGTCGAGTTGTTTTTTTCATTCTGTCTGTCTTTTTGTAATGAGTAGTCTCGGTTTCTGTGGTGAATTGTACAGCGTATCAGCATGTACCTAATACGTACGTGCGCGAAGCTCCCTTTTTATGTTCGTCTGATGTATGTATGTGCTTCAATTATCACGTACCGTGTGGTATTAGTTTTGTTTCTGTAGAACGCTTTAGAACGCTGTTTTTTCGAGTGTATGCCACATCCCCTGCGGGAAGGCGCGACAGTTTTTTTCTTCTTCTTTTTTTTTTCTCTTTTTCCTTTCTTTGCCTTTACTCTTTCGGTTTGTTGTGGCTAATTGTCTTCGAAGCAGCAGGCCTTACGGCGTCGGAAAAGAAGACAGAGACTATGCTTCTACAAACGCCAGACCAGAAAACCAAAGCACCACCGCTCGTCGTCGAAGCAGCAGGCCAGCGGTATAAGCAGACGGCCCAGTTCTTATACCTAGGCGGCATTATCCACGAAAACGCTGACCTCTTGCTCGAAATCGACCGACGGATCCGTCTCATGCGAGCATGCTTCAAACGGTTCGGCCCGGAGCTGTATGATAGGACGACCGCCCCCCTTAGCCTGAAAGTCCGAATGCTGAAGGCCGAGGTGATTGAGACCCTGCCGTACGGGTGTGTGACGTGGACCCTCAGAGCGGAACATTTTGCCAAGCTTCGAACGGCTCACCACCAAGTCCTGTTGCGAGTCATTGGCTTCCAGCGCCGACTTCGTGCTGACCATACCACCCTCTCGATGACACGTTGCGGGAGTATCGAAACGACCAACCGCAAACGACGTCTCTTCTTCGCGGGGGGGGGTGGCACGGCAAAGCAAGGAGCGATTACCCAGTCGGGTAATTTTCGGGACGATGGCTGGTGGGGAGAACCCGAGACCTGGCGGACTAAGACTTGGCATAGATGTATAGTCGGAGACGTTAAGGAATTCCGAGCCACCGAAGGTTCAACGGAACTAGCTCCCTTGGTGTTAGAAGTTGAGACCGCGCTATGGCCCACTGCTGCAAAAAAGGCGGGGACGTGGTACCGGGGGATCCTCGAAGCAGCCGAACGGGTCATGGTGAGGTTGCACGAGGCTGAGGCTGAGCTGAGCAGGCAGCTCCGCGCGTCCGCCGTGGGTGGTGTCCAAGGGAATGGGGGGAGGAGGGGCAACAAGAGGAGTACCAGAAAACCCGACCAAGGGAATGCGGAGAGGGGGGGGAACAGGAGTAGAAGGGAAACTGCAGTGGACGAAAGTAGGAAGGAGATGGCGGACAGGGTAGCAAGGTACCGGGCAGACTAAGAAGTAGAACATGCCTATACTACTCGTACGACCAACTGGCGCATCTGGTTCGAACGTGGTCTTCCTTTTTCTTTCTTTTTTTTTTGTATATTTTTGTTGCATTTTCTTTTTTCTTTTTGCGCTGACCCTATGTGATTTTCACTCTATTTTTTTTTCTCTTCCTTTCTCCGATTGATAGGCCTTATTGAAGAAGTCGTGTAGCGTGGGTGGATGACGAGCCTGCTTTGCCTGTTTCGTATTGTCCAACACCGAGGGGCCGGGCATAGTTGACGAACGCTGGACGAAGGTGGCAGACAGGGTAGCAAGGTACCAGGCGGACCAGCAGGGAGACCCTAGCTGTGCTACTCGTACCATTAACTGCTGCCCCTACCTGGAGGATGCTTTGTGCTTTGTTTGGTTTGCCTTTTATTTGCGCTTGGTTCTTGGTCTTACTCTACTGACGACGGCTAGTGGTGTTTTCTTCTTTTTTCCTTTTTTTTTCCAGCTCGTTCTAGTATCTGCCAGATCCCCTGCGGGGGGGCACGATGGTTTGTTGTTATATGTACACGTATATTTGTTAATTTTTCGTACTTTTGCCAAATTTTCTCTTCGCACGAGCACTTTTAGGCGAAACAGTAAGTACACGGACACGGGAAGCCCTGCCGGACACATTGGTCTAGGTCTCGCCGCGATCCGTGCACTCTGAAGCGCGTGGCGGGCGCTCAAAGTTTTTTTCCGGCGGGAGTGGATAAGACGATTTCCCTGGTTTCAGTAAGAGGCCTTACTTTGTACGCACGTATTGGTACACATACATGCCGTCTGTTTTCTCCCCTAGGCTCTCACGAGCTTTGAGCACAGCTCAGACATATACCAGGTACACAACAGACAACATGCGCAGATCCCAACGTTCCAACGCTGCCACCCCCCCCCCCCACCCACCGTGCGTGTGCGACACACCCATATGCACAGTGTTGCTGTGGTTGGTTGCGTTTGTCGGAGCCTGCGGTCCGCATTCCACCGTCTGACATATACTTTTTTATCCGCATACACCCAGGATGACGTATATCCCTATACATTTTTTTGTGTTGCACCCAGCACGGACCACCGCCTAGAGAACAATAGCCACCGCAGTGCACAGAGCGTGCTTACCTCCAGCTTCCTACAGCACCACAATCCTGCTGCCCTGCTGCCCGGCAGCAGCAGCAGTGGGCACACCTTGCGCGTATGGATGATCGTACTGCGGCTATCACAGCTGTAGTTGGGTTATTCGATCGATCACTTGACCCCGCCACGAACACACCAACCAGCATCACACACCTCTCTCCCTGCTTCTCTTCTTCTGCTTATTGCTGTGTGTGATCCAACATTGCCACTGCTCCACCTGTGCTCAGCACAGTGCGCCAACAGCAGCAGCAGGCAGGGTACTATGCGCATGTGGAAGATCCGCGCTGTAAGCTCAGTACCACTGTAGTTCGTTGTTGTTGTCATCGGCATTGGCCGAGGCACGTACCTTCCGCAATGTGTGACCCATTATCCCCGGATCGATATATTCGTCGTCTCGAGTACAACAAAAACAAATCATTCGTACATCTGTACAACGAATTATTCGTACAGCAGCGCTCGTACAAAAGATACTTACAGGAGTAGTTTTCATTGCTGTGTGTACTACATTGCTGACCGATAGATCCTAGAGCCAGCTGAAAGGGGGTCAGTAGACGTACGTTCCTCGCGTGGCATTCTACAGCAGTACTGCTGTATATGCAGTCGTACCTGTACAAGCTACTCTACTGCTGTATGTATTAATGGGAAATCGTGCAAAGTGTTTTAGATTGCATAAAAAACATGACGTCACAATTGTACCAGCACTGTTCTAGCGTAGTCGTGTATACTGCGAGCGATAAAATTTTCGTTTCCGAGGTTCGACTCGCACCATCCACGCTTTTTTTCTTAAGTTCACTTTTGACTTTTTTTGTACCAGGACTACAACAGCAAAGTACTATTAATAATAGTACGTTCGTCCACACCTTGCTTTTCTGAGCGTATAGTATGATATACTGCTGTAAGACAAGTTGTGCGTGTTTATTTTCCACGTTCGACTTTTTTTTGTACCAGTACATTCATCCACCTTGCTTTTCTGAACGTGTAATATGATATACAAGTTACTTGTGTGTTTTTTACCCAAGGTAAATAGTTTGGGCGCGCCTACGTGTGGCGTGCGTTCACACCTCAACATTTCACAGCAACTACTGCTGGGAGTAAAGCAAAATATATTCGAGAAAATTCTGCTATTATTATCGTAGGTACTTCGTACACTCGCAGTATTTCGGGGGTTTTGTACTCGAGATACTGCGAGTACTCGCAGTATTTTGAGGTTCTGTTGTACTACTTCAGATACTTTCGGGCTCGCACTAATAATGCGGGGTTCGCTACTGCTGCTGGCGTGGATACCCCCTGTTGTGCTTCAAGTGTCTCGAGGTTCTGTACCGCGGGTACTACAAGTATTCTAGTCTAGCAAGCAGTATTTCGTCCGTAACGTTCGTACTGCTGCTTCTGCGAGACTCAGTACTCGCAGTAATGAAATACACTCAATATGCCCAGTATATACTTCGAGTATGATGTATACTTGCACCGTCTGTGCACCGCGTCGACAATTCTCAGGCCCAGCGTTCGCCACAAAACACACCCAGATAGTCCCACACGAGTGGGAGTTGGAGCAAACCTCTTTCGCTGGAGACAACTTGATTGAGTGCTTAAAGCAGCCTGGCAGTATTTCGAGATACGCATTTATTTGCGAGGAAGATACATAGATGCATGTACTCCGAATACTCTCAGTAGTATCTCGAGGTTCTGTACTGCGCATATTGCCTTTACTCCAAGTATTTCGTGTTTCGAAACTGCGGGTACATACTTTCCTCTATTCTCGGGGTTCGGTACTGCTCACACTCTCATTACTCTCAGTATTTGGACCTTCTCAGTACTGGCAATATTTTGGCCGCCGGCACTCCAAAATACTCGCACAGTGCTCGGACTACGATTTGTTCTCGAGCATTTATCTGTGAAACCTTGATGTTACCCTGAGCACCAAGAAGCATTAATTTTGGGGGAACATATATACCAGGTATATTGTACCAGTATTGATGTGCTGTACCTTACTCAACAGGTCACAAAGTATTATGGCGCAACCTCGACCTCGCGCAACTTTTTTGTCCCTACGAACTAATCGCCGCGAGTCAGCTGGATCAATACATCCACTTACCGCGACCCTATTGTAGATTATTGTAGTAATGATCCCACACTAACTCCGCGAATAGTATAACAGTCTGTCCTCAAACATAGCATGTTGTGTGTGTTGACGTCAAAATAATGGGTGGATGCAGGTGCTACACCTCTAAACAAGTGTGCAGGGTTTCATACGAGTATTATTATTTCGCTTTTGTGCCACTCCCCTGTTAATACGGCACCTCCCGGAGGGGAACCTTGTATATATATATATATATATATTACACACCCTGGACAATAGACAATAGTCCAATAGTCTATTATTAATAACAGCTTCCTATTGCAATTGACTGTCTATTGTGGTCCCTAATTCCTGTTAATTGAAAGGCGTCGAGCTCTATTATCCAGACAATTTCTATTAAGTAACCCCTACCTGACCCTATTGTCCAGACAATATCATTTTATAGGTAGTCTCCGTAATCAATGGTCCGGACAATTCCAATTAATGGACCTTCTCCTAAATAAATTGTCCGGCCAATTCCAATTGACAGACTGTCTCCTGAATCAATTGTCTCGACAATTCCAATTGATAGTCGGCCCCCCGAAATAGTTGTCCGGACAATTTCAATTAGTAGACTGACGCCAAAAGTATTTGTCCCTACAACTCCAATTAATAGACAGTCTCCCAGATAAATTGGCCCGACAATTCCTATTTATACTCAGTCTCCAAAATCAATTGTCTGGACAATTTCAATTAGCAGACTGCTTTCTCAATCAATTGTCCGGGCAATTCCAATTGATAGACAGTATACAAAATCGACTATTCCGACAATTTCGACTAACACGAAATCTCCAAAACTACTTCAGACAATGCCATCATTGGTGGGCAGTCTCCTAAATTAACTGCCCGTACATTTCAAAACAACAGTGCATACGGATTACTTTGTTTCGTGAAAACTTTTTTTAATGACTTACATCTGAGGACATGGGCTAAGCGGTATCAAAACTTCCTACCTGCGGAGATAAAATACAAAACTAACTTTGAGGTGTCCCGCCCTTTTCTGCGTATGCCTTGGACAATAGACCTATCAATAGACTATTGCCCCTACAGCAGAGTCACGAAGTTGTCTATTAATTGGAATTGTCCGGGCAAGTGATGTCATAGACTGTCTAGCAATTGAAATTGCCCTGACAATTGATTTCAGAGACTGTCCATTAATTGGAATTGTCTGAATAATTGATGTTTGGTGCTTTTCAATATTTGGAATTGTCCAGACAAATGAGCTCGGAGACTGCCTATCAAATGAAATTGTGCAGGCAAATGATTTCACAGGCTGTCTATTAATTGGAATTGCTTGAACGATTGATATCGCGTGATTTGCATGAATTGGACTTGTCAGGGCAACTGCTTTAAGATACCGTCTATTAATTGGAATTGTCCGGACAATGGGATTCGGAAGCGATCTACTAACTGGAATTGTCATGACTATCGGGTTTAAGAGGGCTCCGTGATTTGAAAGCTGGCAGCTACTTGTAGAACTACACTTGATTTCGTCAGTACACAACAACAGTACCACCATGCCAGTATTATTGCCTCTACAACAGGATCGGGAACTTCCTTCAATACGCAATCATTTGCAAGGTCCTTTATTGTGCCATCTTACGAGTAGTATCAATTCATTGGGGAGTGTCTATCAAAATACAATAACTACTAATGTTACTGCAGGGTGCAGCTCTCAGACCGTAAAAAGGACCTGCGTTCGTTAGATCTCTGAGGCCGGCTCACCTGTTGTTTGGGAGTTCGAGGAAGTGCCTTCAAGCAGTAATGATCGGATCATGCAGAACGTGGATCGATGCAATGCGATAGATGCAAGCAGTCAGCGTGAACACTCAACGAAGCACCACAGACACGATTGCGGGCACGACGGGCAAGGCAGGGTCCAAGGGACTGGGGGTCGATAGGACAGGTATCACAGATCTCACTTGGCTTTGACTTTCTTTCTTCACTCTTGGTGGTGTTTTGTAAACACCGGGTGGTCCTGGAACCTCGTTACTGGCTCTGTACCCGAGACCGAAGGCGTTCCCACACCGGGGATCCTCCCTGCCCCTATAAGATCCGCCCAGAGGATGCTAACCAAAGCTTGCCCTCTGCCTATCGAATAGACCCGACGAGTGACCCTGATCAGCACTGGTCTCGCGCCGTATTATCCTCCCCATAGCGCTAGTCACGACAGTCACAGCGCTATGAACCTCCCTCCCTGGCGCCAACCGCTGTAACACTAACTGTAGGCACACGGCCATGACATTTATCGAGCAATTGATTTCTTGCGCGGCATCTGAAATGAGTTCTACGGACAGATCCGTTTGGACAATTCCATTTAATTGACAGCACCCGAAATCAATTGTGCGGACAACTTCAGTTAATAAGCAGCAGCCGAAATCAAATGTTCAGACAAATCCAATTAGTAGACAGCTCCCGAAATCAATTGTCTGAACAATTTCAGTTAGTGGACAACACCCGAAATCAATTGTCTGGACAATTCCAATTATTGGGTAGCACCCGAAATCAATTTGCTGTATAATTCCAATTAATGGGCAGTCTCCACAACCAATTGTTTGGACAATTCCAATTCATGGACAACACTCGAAACCTATTGTTCACATAATTCCAACTAGTAGATGGTATTCGAAAGATTGCCTGGACAATTCCAATTCATAGGCGATCGCCGAAAACAATTGCCTGACCAATTTCAATTAATGGGCAATCGCCGAAATCAATTGTATTGACAATTTCAATTAATAGACAGTCACCAAAAACAATTGTCAAGACAAATCCAATTAACGCACATCCTCCAGAATCAATTGTAGACACAATAGACTATTGAAATAGTAATTGTCCAGGGAATTAAAATATATATATATATATTTCTTGTTTCTCTTTCTCTTTCGAATTGTCTTTTTTCTTTGTTTTTTTATTATTTTCTTTGTTTTTCTCTTTGTTTCGTTTCGTTTCTGTAGGTCATGGAATGCGTATGTCATGCCTGTCGTACGCAGTGTGATGACATGGCATTGCATTGCATACGTGGCAACGTAGTATCTCTATGGCGTAGCTTTATGACCACGGAACTTGTATCTCTCTAGGATTGAAGAATCGGCACCGACACTGGTTGTCCTGGATGTCGACGGGTAGAAAGAACGGTTTAATGTGAAGAAAACAACAACACACAACAACAACAACAACGACAACAACAACAACAACAACAAAAATCTTGTCTTCGCATTTAATCGTCCTTCTACCCAGCTTCATCAGTACACCCAGTGTCCGTCCTAATTCCTTATCCTAGAGAGATTCTGATTTCGTGGTCACAGACTGTGAGACAGAGGAAAAGACGGAGGATCAAAGCTCAAAAAAATTAATATCACAAAGAAAGGAGTTTTTTTTCTGTAGAACGCTTTAGAACGCTGATTTTTCGAGTATATGCCACATCCCCTGGGGGGAGGCATGACAGTGTTTTTCTTTTCTTTGGTTCTCTTTTTCCTTTCTTTGCCTTTTCTCTTTCGGTTTGTTGTAACAATGCTGTTGTTGTTGTTGTCTTTTCACATTTAATCGTCCTTCTACCCAGCTTCATCAGTACACCCAGTGTCCGTCCTAATTCCTTATCCTAGAGAGATACGTACTGATTCCGTGGCCACAGACTTTGAGACAGAGGAAGACCAAAAATTAAAAAAATATATAGATATATCGCAAATCCAGGTGTCAAGCAAGTGAAATGCCAGCGTACCGGGTACGAGAACACAACAACACAAGAAAGACAAAAAAAAGCAAAAAGACAATAATATCCAAAAACAAAAAATTGAAATGAAACAGAATACAAACGACGCAAGGACTTCAGAAAGGCTTCCAGACGGCGGAGAGCATACGTACTCAGGAAGGACAGATATCTGCAGCGCGGACGAAACAACACGAAAGAGCAGAGAGGGAGCTACAGGCAACAGTCTATAAGAACTAGTCGAACGTAGCCACCCGATCTATCATTTCGTTTCTGCATTCGTCGACAGCTGTATCAGTACGGCTGCCCTTCCCCCCTCGTTTTATTTTTTTCGTTGTTCTTGTTTTTGGTTGTTTCCTTTCGTTTTCACTTATTCATAGAATATTCAATGTGTGCTTTGCCTGTCATATCCAGCATCATAAGATGGCATTGCATTTTGTCTGCTGCTTGTGTGCTTACTGCACAGGTAACAACGTATTAATAATAAAATATCTCCGTGGCGTAGATTTGTGACCACATGAAATATTTATCAAGTTGAACATCTCTAGGTTTGTTTGAAAAATCGGCATGGACACTTTGACTGGTTGTGCTGGATATCGACGGATATGAAAAACGTCTTTTGAATGTGAATAACACACACATGCATCATAGACATGTTTCACTTACTATTAATAGTCGGCCTGGTGCTCTGATACCCTGTCTGCCATCCGCTTCCTACTTTCGTCCACCGCGGTTGCCTTTTTACTCCTCCTGTTGCCCCCGCTCACCCCATTTCCTTGGTCGGCTTTCCTTCCAGTCCTCCACCTATTTCCCCCTCTCCCCTTACTCCCCTGAGCACCACCCATGGCGGACCCGCGGCGTTGCCTACGCAACTGTGCCTCACCCTCGTGCCACCTCAAAATGAACCGTTCGTCGGCTCCTTCAAGGACGCCCGGGTACCACTTCCCCGCCTTTTTAGCTGCAGCAGCAGTGGACCACAGCGCGATCTCAACCCTAAACACCAAAAGAGCGTACATTGGTCCTCTCGGAACTCTCTTGAAAGCGTACCAGCATCGCAAGGAAAACTTGGAATTTCGAAAAGTTGAACTTTGCATTGCCCCGGTATCGCCGTCGTGGCTCAGCAGGTGTCAACCCTTTGATATTTCAAATAAAATACGATAATGTCCGTATATACAAAAAAAAAGTTGGTACTGAAGGCTAGTACAAAAGTGAAACTATACCAATAAGAGTACGGGTCTACTGCTGCTGCTGTGTTGATTTTAGTCCCATCGCTTTACCCCATGACCGAGGTGTTGATGTGGTCAATCAATCATTACAAGCAGAGCTAAATTTAGACCCTCCGCGTTCAACGCAACGTGACAAACCAACCAAGGACAAATACAACACGATACGAGGTACGGGGTGTTTGCTGACGGTAACACCCTCGGAAGATTGGGCGCTGCGGGCGACAGTCCACAGATCTGCGAACAATCCTCACGATTCCCGAGCGGGCAGTACAGGCAAGCAACCTCCGATTTTCCTCAGGGCGCGTGGGCGAAATGGCGATGGTGCCAAAGGCCAAGCCGGCCAATCCGTTTCAACAACACTGCCAGCTCAGGTCCAACAACGACTTCCGCGCACGAACTCCAATTACTGCTGCCGCTGCCGTCGCCCGACGGAGTATGCCTGCGATGGTCTGGTTTTCGAGCGGTTTGTTTTGTTGGTTTTATATTGCTTTGGCCTCAGCAGCAGTGGCCCACGGCGTGGCGTCAGCCTCAGAGGCACCGGGGGAAAATAGGCCATACCCTCCACTGAGGTTGGTTGAGGTGATCGTGTTAACCACAGCACAGGAAGATTTCAGAGGTCATGACCAAGCGTTTGAAACGGCCACGAGATGGAACGAAGAGAGGCTCCGGGCCAACCAGGAACAGGCCCGTGCGCCGCACTTTGCCTGCGCAGAGTACGGACGTGGCCATGAAGCTGCCTCTGGTTTGCAAATATTTCTCTCTCCTGAGGCTGTGAAACCTGTACACTCCAGCGAGCATGGCGCGTGCTTCATAGTCACAGCCTCGGACGCCCAGGCCGCCAACTTGTCCGCTGGTTGGGCTGGGTTCAACCTGACGAGCGTTGGGCCATTTCCGTCCGCGCTTAAAATAGCTCCTGGCGTCCTCGAGCACGGCAGCAGTACAAGAGCACCGAAGGGAAGTGGCGGATCCGGCCGGCTGACCACGACCCACGGATCCAAGATGCGTATGGACAACGTCCAAGGCCTAATGGTGGAGCTTACGCCTGGCACATTACCCGAACACTCTTCGGAGGTTTGGGCTTTCATCGAAGATGTGCAGGAAGGTCTCATGTCAAAGTCGTTGGACCTTCACTCTGATAACTTCTGGTCGGATCCTGCCATGTTGGGGGGTGAGCACCTTGCTATTCCAGAAGGCTGCATGCGTGGGCAAGAGTGGAGCAGGGCTGCTACAGTGGTCCACGAGCTGAGCACAGCAGCAGAGACGACTCCTGGCGACATCTGTTCGTGGGGGGATGTCTCTATGCATCATGCTACCAACGATGTACTATTGGTCTCAGGTACGCACTTTATAGATTTATACACCCGTTTGCTTTTCCTCCGCGCGTCCGCGTGTTTTTGTTTCTGCTGAAGTACAACTTAGCTAATCACTGATCAAGAAACAGAGTACCAGATGAATGTACTTCCAGGGCTCTTCACGGTGCGGTTTTTTTTCCGGTTCAGTGTGGTTCGCATTTACAATATCGGAACCGCGCCGAATCTGACCGTAGGACATGAAATATCACTGAACCGCACCGTAGAGTTCACGACATCTCAAAACCGCACGGAACCGCGCCGTGTAGTGTTCACGGCATCTGAAAAAACCGAACCGAGCCGCACCGTATAGGGATGCCATCGAAACCATACTGCACCGGTTGCGTCAAGTCACGGTCCTACAAACCTACAAACCGTTAGTTCGCTTATTCAAGGGTCCGGTTAGACTTGAAAACGGAGACAAAGCGCGGTCACGTCGACGTGGAATCGAATAGTTCTGTACAAGGTCAAGGTTTTGTACGTTGCATGATGGTTTCTGAGCGGTTTGTAGTCGAAAGAGTTCCCGCTAACTTGGTGTAGGTACGGGTTATCAGATGTGATACGCCCTGCTGGGCTAGTGGTACCCTCGAAAATGCCTCCACATATCTTTGAAACTACAGCAGTATCTACATACCAGGTATGCATTATTAATAGAGATACACCCTAAAACACTGAGCTAAGTAACACGCAAGCTCAGGGGTAGGGTGAAAAGCGCAGTTCGAGGTCAAGTGGCTCTGCAACAACTATTATACCCAAATAAACATCGTTTTTCATCTCGTCATCACTCCCAAGCAAGCTGCCCACGTACCACGTACCAGTACGCCTCGCAATGACCACAAACAAAATTGGAACAATAAAAAAGAGCTTGATATTTTTTTGTGAAACAAAATTTCAAGGCTTATCACGGTAATTTGACCGGACGAGAACGACGGCAGCGGTGGGACGGGACGGTAAAACCGTCGTCATAAACGCCCCGTCGTCCTGTCGGGTCGACTAATCCCCTGACCGTCGTCACTTACCGTCCCGCCCCGCTGTCAAAAGTATTTATTTTATGTTTTTCTTGTTTATTTTTCCCTTTTCGATTTGTCTTCTTTGTTTTATTTTTTTCTCTGGTTCGTTTCGTTTCTCTATTTCGTGGAATGTGTATGTATGTCGTGCCTGTCGTATCCAGTATGATGACATGGC